>CM060272.1:9482159-9554659 GCA_030684275.1 Acipenser oxyrinchus oxyrinchus
CCTTTCAACTCTGTCAGCCCCACCTACTCTCTCTCTCTCTGATTATATATGTATATATATATAACGTTCACTTGCAGTGTGCAGGGTCACCAGTTTGTGCCCAGCCTCCCCCTGTTACACCTCATTTGAGAGAAGAAACTGGATTCAACCTGAATCTTTATCAAGTTTTAAACACAAAGATTTCAAACGAGAGGAGGTCATTTGGCCCATCTTGCTCGTTTGGTTGTTTGTAGCTTATTGATCCCAGAATCTCATCAAGCAGCTTCTTGGAGGATCCCAAGTTTTAAACACACATAGGAATCTTCACATTACCTACAAAAATTATAGTGCACTTCATATTGTGTAAACCATTTCTGGTTAATCACAGTTAGAAAGGCAGAGGCCTGTATTGTGCACAGAACTTTGCATGTTACAGTGTACTAATAGTTAATAGAGAAAACATTAAAACAAATTAAATCACTACCATAACACGATCTGCAATTCCACTAAAAATTAATAGAATAAATATCAAATCCGAGAAACTGACACACACAGCGAAACATGGCTATTATTTCAGCTTTGACATGCCTTCTCTCCGACGCTCCGGCGATTGTAATTTGAATTTGTTGATTTGAATGTGATTGTGATCTGTTTTCCTTTCCTTTAAAACACATTTGTAATTAAATGTATTCCCCTGCAATCTGGGCCTCTGCTGAAAATGATCACATTTTGTCTGGCCTCCCTCTCTTGTTTAAATAGAAAAGTAATTTTTTTGTGTGTGTCTTACATCTAAGAATGTCTGGTTTGCTGAACTTCCTTAGCACTTCTCAGTCCATGCCGGCTGAGAAAATTACACTGAAAATTAGATGTGGTGACAGAGACCAACACTGACTGAGGGTTCTGAAATTGTTCCTCGTCTGTATGTAAATTAAATTCTTTCCATCAGGGTGAAAAATACCACAGTTTTGGACTTAATAAGCAGATTAAAAGCAAATATAATTTTGTCAGACCAGCATGGGAGCAGTATACTGAGAGCTATTATTTTCAGTGTCAGCTCTCGCTGCTATGTACCATGGCTTGTTTAAGTCTTAAGTGGGGATTTAATGCATTACTTGACGTTTTACAACATCTTTTCTGCGACTGTGGTTGTCTATGCCTCATGTGTACTGCACACTGCTGCAAATTACTTTCACACAATTGGAATTTGTATCACACTGGCTCTCCTGGTGTTTTGGGCTAACTTTGCTAATTTATCATCATTCCCCCCCCCAAACAGGCTTACTTTGTACAGTCACACTCTTATAATATAACTTCAAAGGGGCTGAAGGGGGTTGACTTCATTAGGAGTTAAGAATAACCTTGTGAAATAAAGCATTAAAACTCAAAAGTGTTTTAAAATAGGCCTGTTTTGCTGTGGAGCTCAGATGTTGTGCTAGGTACTGTATAGCACTGATTTACAACAGTTATCTTTCATTATACAGTCTGTTTCACTGTACATGCACACCATCTTGTAATAATTAACAGACAAATGCAGTATAAATATTTCAGTGTTGTTTGTTCCATGTCATGTTACTTTACATTAAATACCCAAAACATTTAAATACAGCAGCTTACTAACATGCAAACCTTCTAATCTTCCGCTATCATTTCCTAAAGTGATATGAAGAGGGATTGAAATCAGCTGTATGTTTAAATGTGAGCGATGTTAACCAGAGTGTGATAGCCTATATCAGAAGCTTGTCCCCATTGACTCTCATTATATTCTGGCCTGGACATTTGAATGTTAAAAGCAGAGGGTGACATTAACATGAGTGATATTAAGCAGGATTCACTGTAGTAAAATTTGCACAAATTAGGTACCCCAGTGGCTCACTTAATAAAGGTACTGCCGACTTGTGGTGTAAGCCATGTTATGCTGAATTCGCTGGTTTGAATCCCAAGAGGCTGAACTTGGTTGGGGGCTAACACAGAGCATTGATCTGCAGTGTTCTTGGGCCGGTACGTGGCTTATCGAAGTTTAAAAATTGGGGAGAAATGTATACCCAGACAATGCATAAATGCATGTCAAGGAGTGTTCATTCTGCCTGCAGTGTGACTGACTGGAGTCAGTGCCATGGGCCCCCACCTTTTATGAGCAACGAAACTCAGAAGACTTGGTTCATAAAAAAAAAAAAAAAAGCCTTATGAAGCTACCATTTAATAAAAATTGCAATACTAGCTTTAGGAGTACAATATGTGTACATATTTAAAACAAATATGGTGGTTGTTCCTATACATTGGTATCAATGTTACTGTATTTACATAAAGTGCAATTTTATTACATGTGGTTCGTATTTATTTCACATGAATTATTAACTGCTCTTCATGGGGTTTTTTTATGTATCACACCACCCTTTTCAAAATGAATTTACATGAAGAATGAGGGCATTACTTTAAAGGCATAAAACATTTAACAGGAGCGAGAACCAAGCGAGAGCTGTTCCTTTCTTATAATTGTGCTGTTGCTTGCAATTTTTATAGTTACAATTCAGAAAATGTTATTTTCAACTTTCAAAATAGGGTTCTGAGACAGAGGCCATGTTTTCTGGAGGAATATAAAAAAATATATACAGTATATATTGTGTGACAGTAACCTTAAGAGACTCAAGCGAAGCTAACAGAGTATTTAGTCCGCTAATAATGAACTGACTTTGGAGCTCATTATCCGCTGCTGTGCTATTTCAGGGCTGCGGAGAAACAGGAAATGTTGTAGAAAGATGAGCCGTGGGCCAAATCCTGATTAATCATGTGAGGCTTAGTGTAACATGTAACTCGAGTTGTTATTGAGAGGCATGCGAGAAGACAGAGTGAATCTCGATGGCAAGAGACCCCAAGCAAGCGCATAGGCTGGGGTGTTAAGGAGATTTACAAGAGGATCTGGCCTGGCAGCCGACAGATTTGTTTGTGTTGGAGTCATTGTCCCATAGGAGACAGAGAGAGAGAGAGAGATAGAGAGAGAGAGAGAGAGAGAGAGAGAGAGAGAGAGAGAGATGTCTCTGATCTGCAGGGAATGGATTTGCTTATACCCGAGGATTGTGGCTGTCAGGGTTATTGTTCAGTCTTCCATCTCCCTCCATCCAAACCCAACAGTTGCACTGAATAAGATTATTTTTTTATTGTCTCGAGATTGCGTGCGAGTTAAGATGAAGCTTGACATCATCTGGAGGAAGCTAAAGGGCTTTAGAGCTTATTAAAGAGCTGTCACGCCTAACTAGGAATGGAGTAATGTTTACAGCAAGGTGCTGGAGAGCTGAGAATGGTGAGTGTTTACAGCAAGGTGCTGGGGAGCTGAGAATGGTGAGTGTTTACAGCAAGGTGCTGGAGAGCTGAGGATGGAGAGGGTTTACAGCAAGGTGCTGGAGAGCTGAGGATGGAGAGGGTTTACAGCAAGGTGCTGGAGAGCTGAGGATGGAGAGGGTTTACAGCAAGGTGCTGGAGAGCTGAGGATGGAGAGGGTTTACAGCAAGGTGCTGGAGAGCTGAGGATGGAGAGGGTTTACAGCAAGGTGCTGGAGAGCTGAGGATGGAGAGGGTTTACAGCAAGGTGCTGGAGAGTTGAGAGTGGAGAGAATGGAGTGGTGTTTACAGCAAGGTGCTGGAGAGCTGACAATGGAGTGTTGTTTACAGCAAGATACTGGAGATCTGAGAGCAGAGAAAATGGAGAGTGTTTAGACGAATGCTCATTATAAGGGTGCAGGGTAATGACAGTGCTGGACAGACTGGCCTGTATATTGGGTATGATTGGATCTGTTACATCTGGGAAACAGTCTTTATGGACATGTTGGTCAACACAGCCACCAAGACTCAAACCGCATGCACTGTCACCCATTACCATGCAGGGGAGTGGGAACTAGGGGGGCTGGGGGTGCAGTGCACTGCACCTTTTTACATTGCTTTTGAATATTTTATAAATTGCATGGTTGCAATCTCACAAGAATCGGTAAGGGGGTGCTGGGTTGTGGAGCAATGCTAAAAGCACACTTACACAGTGACATTCTGGACGCGCTAGATGTTCATTCCCTCATGACAAAATTCATCAGCATGACACCGGACCGCAAGTCAACCTTCGGAGCTTCTGATTGTCCTTGTCTACGACTACTTTAAATAAAATACAACTGTTCAACCTGTTTTTACAAGTCAACATTTCTAAATTGCAGTGTTTAAGTGGATCATAACAGTATATGCTAATTTTTCGATTTGTTTGCTCTAAATGTTTTATGTTAAGCATGTTGTAAACATCGTAGCAAGCAAGGACCGTGGTTAAAGATTTGTTTTACTTAAATAGATAAACAGGTTTTGATCCTGGCTTCGTTTTATCAACATGTTTAATATAACAGCAAACGAATGCATGGCTTCCATCATATACAGGGGTTACAGTTTTGTTCAATGGCTTTTAATACCCCCACTACAAAAATTGTTCCAGCGCCACTGTTATCATGCTTGTGAAGTAACAGAGATCCTTCTGCTCTCCCATGTTTGCTGCTAAATCCAGCGCTCCCCCTTTATAATGTCTTTGTCGGGAGCCATAGGTAATAGACTAATAACCAGAATATAAGTCTTTCTGTAATAGCATTTTGGGTCAAATGGGAGCCATGACCACATCACTTTATAACCTGTTCCACAGTATAAATGGTCGCCTTATAACGAGCGATGTTCTACTGTCATGCATCTTATTTTGGTCTGTCGACCACGTAAATTGAAGAATAGAGGATTTTCAGATTTTAACATTTTCACAGTTTTTCCCCAGTCAGTGTATAACAAACAGAAGGTGTCATTTCTAACTGAACAAACCAAACTGTCACCAGGTTTTATTACATCAGCTAATTATATTTCAGTCTAATGGTTGTGGTACACTCCTGTGTAATATCACCTATAACTATTAAACACTCAATACAGCTGAATTTAGAAATACTTTACTACTGCAGAGTTTGAGGTGCAGGGTGAAAGTGTTGTATCCTAGAGCTAATAAAAACGTATTAGGATGCAGTACAGGAAACTGCAAGCCCTGTGGCGATTTCTTCAGCGCAGGAAAGTCAGTACCGTGAAACCTCCAGAGATTGATTAAACTTCCCCAGCATTAAAACTACCAATTAAGCACCAATTTGAAACACTCACAAAGTCGTCTTGACAATACTGCAGCAAAACTGTTTGCTTACCAGGTCTTAAATCTGCCTGGGTAAAGATTATTTGATATAGAAAAAAATGAAATTATTCACAGCAACAGAAGAAGCTGGGTGGGGTAGATAAAACCTGCAGACCTCTGAGACTGAGATGAGTTTAAAACTCCCATCTCCACTTTCATTGGACACTGTGATAAAGCGAAAAACAGGGCCGAACAAAGGCTCTGGAAATAACAGGCGCCTCTTTGTTTTAATTCATCTGCTAAATAAATAGTAATAATAATGGTAATGACGCCTACTGAAATGCATCAAAGGGGGTGAATTTGCATGCCAAGATTGACTTTTTCTGGGAGCTGTAGCACAGCATGCCTGCTTGGGTCACGATAACGGTCCATGTTGTGCCAAAATCTCCATCCCTCTGCCCTCTTCACCAGCAACAGGGTCTAAACACCCTCGATGCAGGAATTTGCCGAGCTCTGATAAGCTCTGATAAGGCAGCTCATTCGTGGCAACAGGGCAGGTATTAACCTGCAATCACGTAAGAAACGACTGCTATGACAGCCCAGGAGGGTTGGGGGGAGAGCAGGAAATCAGTACTGCATTGTCTATCAGCGCAGATGAGTGGCCAGTTTATAAGAAGTGAATAAAAAGACAGATGGCAAGAACTGATCATTTCGCCTCTGACAATGGAAGCAAAACTGGCATCCTGCAGTTCAATCAAAGAGCTGTATGTTGTAAGCAAATGTACTCATTATTCTGAGTATCTATAAGCTACCACGCTGATGTGTCCCTATAGGGGCAAGGGCACTTCATTACTGTTGCTTTAGTCTGTAATCAGTACTCTGAAGGCGCTAGTCAACTTGTTTCTTATATGTTTCTCCTCGAGTCTGTAGCATTAGTTTTCTAATAATACTGCAAACTTATCTTTAGGGAGTCTGCCTTTCAGCTGCCCTGTGGCATACTGTACAGGGGGCAATAAATTAGAAGCGCTTGCTATAATACCGTCAATGTGGGTTCACAATGGGCAGTCAGGCTGCAAGGAGTCTTAAATTCATTCAATTGTTCTGGATGGATGCTTGACCGTTCCTCAGTGATTTCTCTCATTCTCTTATTCCTACAGTGAGGTTGGAGGGTGGAGATCTGTTCACCAGAGTAGCTCTTTGAGTCATCAGGAATTTGTGCAGGCTTATATACCACCTGTCAACCTAACATCTACTTACTTGCCCACCATGACTGAAAATTGCTTTGCAACAGGGAGATGCAGCTTTTCCATATTGTTAAGGAAACAAGCTGTGCAGTGATTTCCTCAGTGTGTCTTCAAAGGAACTAACTTTGTTTAGCGTTGAATTTAGAGGAGCTTGATCTTGTTAAGGTGTAAAATCAATTTTCCATATTTAATTCGGTTATGTTGTTGTTGTATCTTTGAAAAGACTCTCAATTGGGCTACTAGTTTGGAATTGAAAGAATTTGTCTCAAAGAAAAGGGCTTCTCTGATTCCCGACATGAGATAAAATATTACTGAACAGACAAAACCACGGATAGGGAACGGCGTGGGGCGGTAGTAGATTATTGGGTACACAAGAACCAAAATAAAATGAGATGAAGAGATTGAAATGGAGAGATAAGTGGATAAGGAGATTAAAAAACTGAGATAACCTGCCGGGGATACAGGCAGAAATGCTGCAGTGAGATAAATGTGTGAATATAATGTACAGCATCTAAAGTAAATGGCACATATATATAGTAAACTCTTTAAAATGGCCTCATTATAATGCATTCTTTTCTATATTGCCATTGTAATTACGCACAGTTCCTATAGTTGTATAATCCTTTCCCATGTTATGCATATCTATGTATTGCAGTGTTTAAGAAAGCAGTAACAGGTGTTGTTCCATACAAGGTGAAGCTAATGCCATTAAACCGCCTGGGTTTGCCGATATTGGACTATATTTGAACATTGGTAAGTAAAATTATATATATATATATATATCTATTTTTTACTATTCAGGGTGTTGGAGTGGATTTTTTTTTTTTTTGCTACAGTATTGCGTTATAATGTTTATCTAGATCTGCTCTACCTGGTTTTGAGATTGCTTGTCTAGAGAAGAGCCAGTACTGAGCACACCTCGGTATTCCATTCAAATCTTGTCAGGGTGACCTTTCAACTCTTCTGGTCTCACCTGCTCTCTGTTTATATTCTAGGCAGAGAAGAGGTGAGGCTGGCAGAGCTGAAAAGTCATCACATGATTTGAATGGAATGAGGATGCCTGTTCAGTCCCAGGGCTTACGATTCTCCACATAAACTCAAAGCAAGTTCAAAGCAAGGCTCAGGCAGATATACATTATACAGTAGTGTGCAAATGTATTAGAACACCTCAGGATGTGTCATTTATATCCCTTATATGCCTACCTGCATGAAAACCTCTGGGTGTGACAGTTTCAAAGTAATCAGGGATATAGAAACTATAGGCACTCGTGTGAAAATGTTAGACCACTTTGTGCTTTAATTAGGCATCTTAAACAACCTTTAAAAAGTCTCATGCATTTTATCGTGTGTGGCTATGTGTTCCTTTTCTCTAACTATTTTAAATGAATTGCATGTGCAGCCCATTAAAGTCATCAATTAAATAAGACAATCACCAATTTGCCTATTTTGACAATGTTCCAGGATTTTCAGTTCCAGTTGTTTGATTTCATACACACATCAAATCTAAACAACAGAAGCAATGGGGTGTTGATAATAAATTGTTCTGATAAATACTGTAACGTAATATGGGAGCCACAGAACCCTGAACCACTGACATGATAGAAAACATCAGAAATAGAAAGGAAAACATGTAAATGACATTTAAAGCTATTCACTTTTTCTCGTAGAGATTTTCGCTGTAGTTCCATGTGGAAAATAGTTACTCACATGCTTCAACTAACCGTGCAGAAATGAGGCTGTGGGCAAGAGCCAGATCCACTGGCAGACACACAACTGACATTTGAATGTCCAAAGATCAAACATGTACTTCTGTGCAAACCCAGTACATTGTGTACATTTATTAATTCCCATTTTATTAATTAAATGTGCCTGATAATTTGCAAGAAGTGCGCAGTTGTGTAACTTCATTAACATTTAATAAAAGCCATTGTTAATTGATTAATAAGTTCCAATTGCTGCATTCATTAATGTAGGGATCATGTATTGAGCATGAAGCAGATGTGTAATTATAGGCCATTTAGGTTTAATTAATTTGTTAATGAATGGTTTTCCTAATTGAGATTCTAATAAGGTCCAACTTATATCCAAATTTAGAGGCAGGTGGGGTGAAGTCATTGTCAAACTAAGATAGAGGGCCTGATTTTCAAAAGGGGCAAAATAAGAACTAGGTTGCAAAATGATTTTTAATACCTAATTTATGTAACTAAATCAAGTTATTTATATTTTTAAGGGTTCAACAGGTGGATACATGACACATTTTATATTAACTCTTTGAAAGCCGTATGTTTAGTGACCCAAATCAAGTTTTAAAAATCACTTTGCAACCTAGTTCTTATTTTGCCAATTTTGTAAATCAGGCCTTAAGTGTCTAGAATGAAATTAAAAACTAGAATTTCCTGCCTCCCAATTCTCAGCTCTAACAATAAGGCTGATCCTAAACTTGCATCACGTCCAAAACACTGATCAAAAGGACACTGCCTCCTATTTCTTTTTTGTTATGCTTCTTGTATGTACAGATGTTAAGAGAGAAGCGGACACTGAGATAAAAAAAAAAACTGAGGTCAACTGTCGGGGATACAGGCAGAGATACTGTCATGAGATAAATGTGTGAATATAGTGTGCAGTTTCAGAGGGAGACACCCGGCATTGAGCCTGTGCACTTTTCTAATAATCCAAAGACCTTTAACAACAAAGAAAGGAGATGGAGGTTTACGGCAGCCTTGAACTTATCATGGTCGTAGGTAGAGGGAAAGTGGAGGCACCAGATTGAAATTCAGGGCATTTTCAAATGAGGCCAATTAAAAAAACACTCAGAGAGAGAGAGAGAGAGAGAGAGAGAGAGAGAGAGAGAGAGAGAGAGAGGTTTCCAAAGAAATGTTTCTATTAGTAATGCTTAGCAAATAGCCCTGCATTTCAGATTTACTACAGTAATATATCAGTGTTTAGTTCTTTAATGAAGAAGATGGACCCATGCTGGACAGGGATGTTAAGATGATAAGCGCGTATATCTATTATAACCAAGGAATAAAAGATTCATTGGATATTGATTATTTTTACTGATTTCTATCAAGAAAATCTGTGGTTTTACATCAGCAGATATATAATGGAATAATGAAGTAGTCTGCTGTGTATTTAACATTCTCTACTGATGCAGATTAACGTTAGACAGTTATTAACATTAACACTGAATGAACAGAAGCCAGTGAGCTGCCTTTTTTCCCTGCCTTTTTGTGCTGATTTTCACCTCTATTAATTTTTTTTAATTAACACTAATAAATGCTCAGCAAATGTTATATAAAATAAATCCTGAAAACAAAGGTTTTAAAATGAAATAGACTGGATGAGCCACGATTGCCTCATAGGCAGACACATGCATTGATTGATGCTTCCAAAAGCCGCTAGCAAGAGTTTGAATAGATCATGTGATTAGCAGCATGCCATTTGCCCACCAAGCCACCAGGAACCAGAGGTACAAAATGAAGTATATCATACTTCATACAGGTTTCTCAAAAGGTGCATCATTTTCATAAACCAAAACACTGTGGATGAAGACTTACTAAATTAATTTATCAGCTTTTAGTCAGGATCCTGTTAAAAAGTGCCATTGAATCATTGAATAGTTCACAAGTTAATCCTTTGGAAAAGGATTCAGAAATACATAAGAAACACATAATAATAATAATAATAATAATAATAATAATAATAATAATAATAATAATTAATAATAAATGTGCTGTCTTTCAATAGTTTACCCTGAACTTGTTCACTAACAGCCTTCTCAGGGAGGTAATAAGTAACCTCAGATACAGAGGTGACTGCTGTCCGGGTGAATGGACTTTCACTTAAGGTAACTCACTCACTTGTCAGGTGTTTAATGCACAGATTTACATGGGTATCATAGGTGTATATCAAACAAAACACTCCAGGGTGCCAGAAAAGACTGATGGGCTTTCAGACTCTTATTATTTGTTTATTTAGCAGACGCCTTTATCCAAGGCGACTTACAGAGACTAAGGGGTGTGAACTATGCATCAGCTGCAGAGTCACTTACAATTACATCTCACCCGAAAGACGGAGCACAAGAAGGTTAAGTGACTTGCTCAGGGTCACACAATGAGTAAGTGGCTGAGGTGGGATTTGAACCGGGGACCTCCTAGTTACAAGCCCTTTTCTTTAACCACTGGATCACACAGCCTTGTATGGATCACAAGTTATGGTAGCTGTATTAACACTGAAGGTTTGACACTAGAAAGTGTTTTCTTTGAAAAATACACTTTTTTCTCCAATGATTCAACTCCTAAATTCAATTATCACCCAAACAGACAGGGACTTTAACCCTTTCCATGCTAAATATGAAACAGTGCATACAAATCTACTTCAAAGAATACCCGGTAGACTGCATTTGCATTAATAAGAAATAGATTTTTCTCCATGGATGGGTTCTGCAGCTAATTAATGAACCCAATTATGAAACGAATGTGTTGAAGAGGAAGTAGCTCTGAATGTAATTGTAATGGTTCCATCTCTCCTTGCATTTTTATGAAGATTGCAATCTTTCAGATTCTGAGGCTCCAATATTGGGTAACATTTTACATTAAGTGTCTCTAATTACTGTGTATACTTACAATGTACTTAATGTGTACATTTTTTGCATGATATAACCCTAACTCTAAACCTAACCCTAACCCCACTAACCCTAACTCTAAACCTAACCCTAACCCTTTTCTGATACAATTGTGTACTTACATATGTCATGCAAAAAGATTTACACGTTAAGTACATTTTAACTATGCTTGATAACATGAAATGTGGTTAACACATTACATTACATATTTATAAGGGACAAGAGAGCCATGGCATTTACTCTGTCCACTTGAAAAGCCAGGCACATGCATGTCCTAGCACCTGTAAGAGGATGTGCACGCACATACATTGCTCCATTTAATCTTGTGTAAAATGCCCCTTAAAAACATCTTTAAATTATTCATATCAATAAATTATTGAACAGTGCCTCTAATCCTATTTAGTGTGCAAGGGCACCCTCTCTGCACACTGCAAATAAATAAACTATATCAATAGTGGGGAATTAATAATATTACCATCCAACTTTATTAAAAGAGGACTTCAATGGTGATTGGTAATGCAATTTAAGAACCATATAGAGAGATGCATTGCTATATATGACAAACACAAATAAGCAAACCTTTCTAGGGCTAGAAAATGACATTATTCTGTAATTTAATCCAGCAATGGTGCAAAGATGTTCAGTATCGAAAGGCTTTTCATGTAATAAATCTAGATTAGCAGTTTCTTTAATTGCTGGTAATGCTGTGGTCTGATAATAGTTCAGTTAGGGTTTATTTTAGTTTATACACTGTAACCAAATATATTTCTGAAAAATAAACAAGGCAGTGTTTTCTAGTTGATGTATAGCAGCATAAAAAAAACAACATTTCCTTTTTTGTCATAACCACACACAACCACGCACGCACACACACGCTGCAGTCACAAATTTCAACAGGGTAGTAGAAACTGGGAAACTGTGGCACTGAACTGTACCTGTACATAAAAGTACAGCTACATAGAGTTGCTGTACTGTTTTTAAGCAGGTTCGTTTTCATACTGCTGAAATTCTTATGGTGTTACAGACAGAGCATTCAGCATCACACAACGCACAATGGGACACTTGCAGCTGCATCTATATGCTTAATAATCCACATACGCAGTGCATGTGCTCACACTAAGCACAGTGTAAAACATTCAAAACGATCTGTTCCTTTTGCTTTTGTCTGTAATAAGTGAATGTGCGCATTACCTGTGTGAGGAGCGCTGTATAATCCCATTATAAGCTTCCTGTAAGGAAGTACTTGCTATTTCTGCTATTACAACAGGCTTCCCTGGAAGTATGGTTCTTGTTTAGTATTGAGTAGCATTGCAGGAGAGCAAGTCTAAAAGGCTGTTCCACAGATTATTTACAACCCCCCTGAGCCAGCTGTAAATTAAGTTAAAGGTGAACTGTTGGGAGACAGCACCTTGACCGTATATTTCTGAACTAGCTTACTTTTTGAAAATGATTAACTGGTGAACTATTCAACTGATCTTTAACAGAATCATTAAAGGACTTAAAGCTGATAAATAATTTAGGAAACCTGAAATGCAGGGGAATTTGTTAAGCTTTATTGAAAGAAACTTCTTTAGAAAGTATGTTATGGAAATTCTTTTGTGATGATATATATATATATATATATATATATATATATATATATATATATATATATATATATATATATATCTTTTTAATTACCTGTTTTGAAATGTTCTATTTGCACTGTACGCCGAACTAAAAGCATTTACTTTAATTACAAGATTGTAAAAAGGTAACTAGTGTATTGTTCACAAAATACAAACCCAGCACTTCACATTGAAAGCTTTTTAGGAGATGTATAATTAAATACTGTAGCTGAAACAAGGTTCATTATGGAGTGACACAAAAGCCTGTAGCTATAAAATCACAAACTTAATGGATCGCAAACACACAAGGAAAAAGGTTTGGTTAATGGATTGCAATCTGTTTGCTTTGCTCTGCATGTTAAATCTGTATTCCCCTGTCTATAGCAGAGCCTTGAACATATTTGGTCAGTCAATGCATTCTGCAGCCCTAGGGTAACAGCTAGGTGAATTGCATGGGGACTGGGCTGGATGTTGAAATATGACGATTATACCGTAGCTCCATTGCTGTAATTTAAGCGCAATGATCTGTTTTAGATAATGTATAAAATATTGATGAATGTGTTATAATACACAGTGATCTTTAATTCATCATGTTAACTGCCTTGTGTAATGTACTTACGTTAGTGTTCTAAACTGTTATAATTCTACTTGTATAAAGTTACAGTACCATGCAACAAAATAGCTTTTATTTTGAAAGCCTCAATTATCCATTCATGATGGTAGCATATTTGGAGCCTCATTTAACCATTATCTCTATACATTTCAGAAGAAGATGGCACTGTGGATTCACTGTGCTTTAGTACGCTTAGCCATGAGTTTTTACCCCCGTTTCACCAGGCAGGTTTTTGCTTTACCGTGCTTTTTAAAACTTCTGTGCTGTCTGGGTTTTACATGACAGTATATTATTGCCTCATTACTTAGCTTAACTGATTAAAACTTGCCCAAAGCCTGTTTCCTCAGCAATGTGTTGTTTTGTTCTTTCTCCCACATTGAAAGTTCTTGATACAGCCTGACACTTGAATTTAATTCTGCCCGGGATTTGAAAACTATATATATATATATATATATATATATATATATATATATATATATATATATATATATATATATATATATATATATATATTCTGTCAGTCACCGAAGCAGCATAACCATTCTCCTCTTGCATTTTAAAACTAATGCTTTATTTTGAGCGGCATAAATATGTTTTTAATTAATATGCATGTAACAATTTGCTGAAGTTTAGTTACATGTTAATAACCAGTCAATAGATATGCCATGCATGTGTGTATCTATCATTAGACTGCCATTTTAGCTCATATTTCATATGTGTGTTGAGAATGTTTTTGGAGACATATAAAGATTAGTATGTAGCGTTACTGATATTATTCTATAAGCTAACCATGCTGCCTAAATAATGCACATTTAAACCACATTAAATCACAAGTTTGATGATCGCGTGAACCAGGCATTAGTAGCTTTACATACAAGTCTTTTTAAGTCTATTTTACTGGAGCAGAAAACTACCAAGTCTCAAAAATGAGGCTGTGTGGTCCAGTGGTTAAAGAAAAGGGCTTGTAACCAGAAGGTCCCCGGTTCAAATCCCACCTCAGCCACTGACTCATTGTGTGACCCTGAGCAAGTCACTTAACCTCCTTGTGCTCCGTCTTTCGGGTGAGACGTAATTGTTAAGTGACTCTGCAGCTGATGCATAGTTCACACACCCTAGTCTCTGTAAGTCGCCTTGGATAAAGGCGTCTGCTAAATAAACAAATAATAATAATAATAATAAAAAATCATAGTCAACATACATATGAAATATAAGCTCAAACAGCAGTCTAATATGGATTAACGCCTTTCAGATGTGACTGTCCTCTGCAGCCATCACCTTCCCCTTTCAGTCACCAGTCGATTCGCACCGCACCCAACCTGGTCCGTTGTTGTCTTCAAAGATGTTTTGTCATTACTTAAATGCTTGCCCATTTTAAATCCTGCTAACTGCTCTAGGTCACATGGTACAGGTACACAAAATATCTTTGTGATTACTTTCAAACAGTTCACAATAAAACAAAAACCTACAGTGAATTTTTCTTTATATACAGCATTAAATCAACATGCATTACTCTTTTAACAAACTCTAACTAATATTCCAATTAGTGTTGCTGTGTTTCTTATCCTGAACTGAGCCCAGGGAGGGTGAGTTTAAAGAAGCTTTGACGCACACAACAACATTGCGGCAATACCTGTCCTTACAAGAGTATATAAAACAAACATACAGTATAAAGCTACTGCTCCAGTTTCTTTGCTTACAACAAGGCACATTTGCTATGCTAATCCAGAAAAAAGCTCTTTGAAAGGTATACATAGTCTGCTGTCAGCCGCATCACATGTGCCCAATGACTGAGCTGTGTGAGGGAATGTATAATCAAACCTCCATCTGAACACCCAGCTTCTCTGCTGTCTTTCTTTGAACAGCTCATTTTTATGTCGACAGGCAGTGCTGAGGGATTCATTACTGAAAGCTCCTCTTAAAAGTATTCTAAGACTTTAAAAAATATTTAAATAGTATTTATAAATATACATTTTATTTTCATACCAAAAAAAAGCAAAAACAAACCTATCCCGCAGGGAAACAGTTTATGCAAGTGTTTTCTTTGCAGCCAGGTCCCCCGGAGACTGAAAAGAAAGAGCTTAGAAGAAAATAAAGATCCTGCTGTATTTCCTCATGCTCAGAATAGGAATTGCTTTTCTGCAGCAACGAGGCATGGCCGCTGGTACAGTACAAGCATCACATCAGAGCACACACTGTCAGACACTGATTGCAGATCCCAGACAGCAGGGGAATGAATAGCCTACATGCACAACTTAAGCACTGTTTTTATGCGCATGCAATATTATATTGGAGTGACGATGATATATTAGTTACCTGAACTAAAGTATTCCTGTTGTTTTAGATTCACATTTAAAGCATTTCTGGTGCCTCAGTTCAGCTCAGAATCATGTTCAAGTAAATCTGATACACTAGAAATGTTACGCAGAGCAAACTCAAACCCACTGCCTTCCATGTTGAAGCCCAGCACTATTGTCACCACTGAGCTCTCAAACCCACACTGTGACCCAGCACTTTCTCAATACCACTGAGCTACACCTACCCACTACTTTTCATACTGCAACCTCTTTAAACTGGCTCCCTGTGCAGTATAGAATGGATTTTAAGATTTTGCTGTTAACTTACAAGGCCCTGAATGGATTAGCACCTAGTTATTTGCAGGAGTTACTGACCCTGTATCTTCCAAACCGCACTCTGAGATCACAGGATGCGGGGATGCTGGTTATTCCTAGGGTCAACAAGAGCAACACGGGAGGTAGGGCTTTTTCTTGTAGAGCTCCTAAATTATGGAATGCTCTGCCTTTGTTTGTCAGGGAAGCTGGGACCATTACAGTTTTCTAGTCAAGACTAAAAACACACTTTTAGAAAATGGCTTTCTTATCTTAGTGGGTTTTAATGTAACTTTAAAATTGTTGCTTTTGTATTATTATGCATATACTGTTTTTTAATGGTCTGACTGTGGCAGTTGTGTGTGTGACATGCTATACAAATGCATTGTGGTTTGTTCTTTTTTTCTGCTATGTACTGTAGAGTGTTTTGCGATAGTTTTGTATAAAAAGCGCTATATAAATGCAATAAATATAAATATAAAACTAACCACTGAGCTACTCAAATACCATCTACACTGTATTTCAACGCTTTCTCTATCTACTGAGCTACTCAAACCCACTACCTTCCACACTACAGCCCAGCTGAGCTCAAAGAGCATGTGGTATACTGACATGTACTCCAGCAGTAAACTCACTACAGTACCTGTGTATCACTAGCAAAGATAAGCTTCTTTTTGTGTTCAGAGAAATGTAAGTCATGTTTCTTTCATTATATATAAAAGCAGCTTCTTCCTTCATGTACTCCTCAGGGTCTAAGCCTCACACACACAAACAGAAGAACACCAGCCTTTCGCAGGAACACCGGAGCTCCGAGGTCTCACTTTGTAAAGGCACAGTCGAGTGTTGTGCTGGGTGAGTTGTGGAATCAGGGGGATGCAGCTTTTCATCCTGGCTGTGTCAAGTTCTCAATTGGCTAGGGATTCGATATTTTTTTGCTTGTGAGTTTATTTTGCTGTAAAAATGTACTGTATTGTACGTCTATATTACATCAACAGGTGTATATTCAAAATCTTAGATATGAAGTGGAGAAGGATGTATGATTTAAACTATAAGACGGAAGGCTTGATAACATGAAAAAGCAATGTTGCATGAAAAGCATGTAACATGCATGTATGTCATATATTTGGCTTATGTAAACTAAAGATATTTAAACTAAAGATGTGTAATGGCAGGGGTAAAATGCTGCCGGTATTCACCGGTACCGGGACTCATTTTAATTATGGTACTGGGTACCGGGACTCACTTTAATGCCGGTACTGGGTACCGGGACTTATTTAATCACACAGTCCACTAGCGCGACGTTTCTCAAATGCGCTTTCATTCAGCACAGAGGTGTGGAAACCCTTTGTAGTCGGGGTGCACAGGGTACAGAGACCACAAACAGAGCCTAGAAGCTGTGTAGGTTAGTTTACTAGGTACCTATTTTCTTGTACCACTGCAACCAGTTCAAGTTTCAGATAGGACTCTCTACTGGTATACTTAAGAGATAGATATTGCACTGGGGGGTGGGAGGGTGAAGGTGTTTTTTTTTTCTTTTCTTTTCTTGCTGTGGGGTTGATGGAGGGGGGGGGGGGACCATAAATGTGAAAATGTACAGTGCTGTATATTTGCAAATCTTCTGTTTGATGTATATGAGTACAACAATAAAAAAGACTTTTAAAAAAACAAATTGAAAAATTATCACCGATTTCCTTGCCTGAATTTGCGCGAAAGTTTCTAAAATAACAAGTGATGTGTGGCACAGTTGGGATTAACATTAAAAAAAAATGCTCAGGATCAACAAAGTGCTGCTTCAGATTTGGTAAGTGAGTCAGAATCGGGATACAGGTGCAGTGAGGTGTGCTTCACGCTTTCCATACACAGGCTCAACTTGCAAGGTGCATGTTAAGCATAGCGATCAACTTTAGTTATTGTGATCCTAGTATTTTCTGAAACGAAACCCAAAATGGGGAGGTGTTTTTTCTTTGTACAATGCCCCTTTTTTCGACATTTTTTAAAAGAGTTTATTTAAGTTAAATGTGAGTTTTCACTTGCGTGTACATCTAAAAGTAGATGATATTACTTTACGAAAATGTGTTTTTTACCACTTTGCTTGTGTGTAGGAAACACAACGCCAGGGATTTCAAAAGAAAAAAACAACAACAAAAATAAATGTCTACTTTTATACTGTTTCTGCCTGAAATACTTTCTGGAATAGATCATGGTAATTAATCTACACAGAAACACGACAGAGAAGCACACAGAACATATTATTGTAAGATAAGTAATACGTACAAAAAATAAATAAAAATAACAGGGATATATGTTCTAATCCAGGATTGTCATTGTAGGATGACCAGGTCCAGCTATAGGTGATTGAAATGGCCAAGTCAAGTACATCATTTTGTTCAGAGTAGTGCCTGGTACATTAAAAATTAGAGGGGTATTTTAGGTTCAATTGTACACTCTTTGATAGACCTTTTTGTATCATTTTTTCATAGCACAATTGTTTTTTTGTTTTTTTATACCATCATTCCTTTTTTAGGATATCTTGAAAGAACCCTCCCTCTCTAGAGCAGTTACTGCATGGTGTAATATTTCTTAATACTTATCATTTCAGATTTAACTTAAGTGTTATATCACAGTACATGACATGAGTGATACATGCAGAGGGTACAACGCTTCCAGTATTTTCAGCTTCCTTGTTTATGGTGAATTGGTTATAATTGATCAGTTATTTTTAAGGCTTATTTTGTATTGATAAATGTATTGTGTACCGATAAGTATACCTTTTAAAACTATTTATTAATTGTCACTCAAATTGTCTCAATTTTTGTAATGTTTACGTCCCGCTGTGCATATGAGAACCTGCACTTTTTTGTTGAGATTTTTACCACTGTGTAATGGTCAGTTAATAGTAAGCATGTATTACAAATATAGCTGTTCAGCATATATTAAACATAGACGCCAGTCCATCTTATAAAAGACACAAACCAAAAGATTTTCCAACAGAAGAAATAATAGCGATAACATTTCTTGTGCTAATAAGACATAAGAAAATGGATTTACAAACCTAAGCAAACACTTCTGTGAAAGCATGTCCTAGCTATTCCTGACTGTAGCCATCGCTATGAATCACTCATATTTTATGAACACTAAATTTAAAAAAAAAATTGCCAGGGGACTGAAATCTTTATACGGCACACAAAAATCAATCCCATTGTACACTTACAGTGAGCGGATTTTCAATTGCAGTGCACTACAATGGTAGGATGCTAAGCATTCATGGAATACCGTGGTTATTACAGAAATGAGGATCCCTGTGAGTGAAATAAACACAGCACCCCATGTGCGTTCATGTTTTCTTCTGTGTGTATAAACACGTTTCCTTGTATAAAGATCCATATCTGCTTAACAAAACTATATGAAACAGTGTGATTCACACAGTCATTCTTTCGTTGGATTTGAATGAATGCAGAACAGATTCCAAAATGAAATCAAGTAAATAAATAAATACAAACTTCGGGCTGTAACATTTAATATGAAAAAGATATGTAACAAGATATATTGTCATAGAAGTGATTAAATATAAACTATTATCTGAAACATAACCAAAAGGAGCAAAATAAAAGGAAAAAAAATAATGTAGGTACACAAAAATATGAATAATTGACAAAAAAAATCATACTTATATCAGGACATTTCAGACTGCAAGTACTTCTTCAGCTATATATATTGATATATTGAGAAAAGATATATATATATATATATATATATATATATATATATATATATATATATATATATATATATATATATATATTAATAACATAATATTTTAAATAGCATATTGCATTTTTCTTTTTTCTTTCATTTATGGTCTTGATAGCATGATCCTTGTGTTTATATGGGCATATGGGACTATAAATAATTTAGGTTACTACCATTTTCAATACAAACACATAGTTGTTTTAAGGAGAAACTAAATACATGAGCTTTTCTAGTTTACTTCACTGACATGATCCAACCTTGTCAATTTCCAGAACTTGTCAAGCGTATCACAATTTATTTGTTATCTCTAATAGCAGCAACAATTAACACTGTGAGAACCAGGCTTTGCTTTACACAGACGTTATTTCCCTGGAGAGCTGTGTTATTTATTTTTAATCAAGGCTTGCTTTCTTAATCAATCATTCATTCCTAGAGATGACATCCTCGAAAGCACTTCTTTATCTCTCAAGAGACGTCTCAGTTGTTGTCATTTGTAATTAAGCTGCACGAATCCGACGCAGCGATTTACAGCTTTTCATTCTTAATAAGACATGTGTTCAAAAGTATTAGCAAACATCATATTTGTAGTAGTTATTTTTTTACAGTAAGCTCATTATTCAATCTATGGTCTTGACTTATAATTGAAACCAGCAGTACAAGTATCTGGAGTTGTCTTGTGTTGTTTGTAAGTGTTTTAAATGGTAGTCACAGACTTTCATTTGCCAGAGCAAGAACAAGTTAACTTCTGTTGTAACCTTTAGGTGTCATTCAGGGAGCAGGTGCATGGGCTCCTCCCTAGTTCATCAAGCCAATCTATCAATTAAACTAATCTATAATGACCCTCCCTATTTAAGCCCTGGGTTGAACACTCATTCTTTGTTTGTTTTTTTGCATTTGCTTATTGTCACACAGTGCTGCAGACCCCACTTGTCATTTCATTTCTGCCGTCTGTCTACATTAATTGTGGCAGCATGTATTCACAACACCTTCTCATTCTGGCTTCCAGTGATTCCCTGTGCGATTTGGTAGTGGGTTGTCTTTCAATGTTAGAAATGAAAAGGTCAGTTTCTACTCATTTTTATGCTGTTCATGGTGGTGCGCGCATTGAATCATGGGATAGTACGATTGTCCTATCCTGTTTGCTCTGTGTTTTGTTCTGTTTACTTGTTTGTACAATCCCGTTCAGGCTCCAAAATTAGTAGCAACACATTCATTAATATTAAAATATTTCATTACCGCTGCACCCCTTATGCTCATGACTGTGTTTGTTGTGTCTATGGAGTGGCAATGCTTGTTTCCCACACCTCTGAGTGGGCTCCAATAAAGGCGCCTGTAGTGTTACACTCATTGAATCATGGATAAGCGCATTGAATCATGGGATCAAATGGCACAATCAAACGGTTCAGACGTCTGGTTTGTCCTATCCTTGATTTGGCCACGCTCGCCCCGGCACTGCAGCTGCCAATATTTCACGCTCATGTCATCTCGTTTTGTCTTATAATGCTCCCTATGCAATCTGCTGCACCTTGACCAGGCAAACCATTCAGCAATATTCTTTCTCTCCTTCAGCAGTAGCCATAAGCTCCCAACTTAACCGTAAGCTACAAGCCCAGTGTAAGCTAGGAGCTCATTGTCACAAATCAAGCTCGCGGTCGCAAGTCGAGCAGTTGCCAGTTTCTGCCGCTAGAGGTCTCCCTTTTCCCAAGAGTGAAATTTTGAAAGTGAAAGTTCTCTAGTCATATCAGATTCATATCATTGGTGATTAGTTAATTTAAATCTATTTATTTAATTTATTTTTGGTGTAATATATGCTCTTATTCAGTAATATCTGATACGTCTCCTATGGGGGTGACCATATATATTAAATAATTCGTTCTTCACTTCCTGATATTTATTGAGTGGGGTCCAGCCCTCCGCCAGGACCACCAAAGGTTTCCTTCCGATTAAGGGTTTTTTCCTCTCCACTGAGTGGGTGAGTATTATTAACCTATGTTCCTTTACTAACCCTTATTTTGCATTCTTAATTTATTTATTTTTTTGCATTGGTGGCACAGATGCGGGGAGCTGGGGGTCCTCTTTTGGGGGCAAGCGACATCACTTCCCAACCTTAGGCCCAGTCAAGCTGGCCTCGACCTTCAAGAGGAAGGTTCTCCGAGAGCCAGAGGGGTACAGATTAAGGGAGAGTTGTGGGCTCTGTTACATTATAGAGGGGTACAGATTGAGGGAGAGTTGGGGGCTCTGTTACAGTATAGAGGGGTACAGATTGAGGGAGGGTTGGGGGCTCTGTTACAGTGAGGTATAGTGGGCAATGCATTAACAGAGAGTTGGGGTCTAGATTAAATTCAATGATTTAGGAATCTGAGGGTCGCTCCCTCTGCTGGACTAAGAATGCAATGTTTAAGGTTGACAAAATAATAAACGACTGGCAGCTCAGTTGGAAGATAATTAATACAGCTTTGAAAAGGCAGAGTGACTAAATGCTTATTTGGAGAAAACAAATCAATAGCGATTCTGCAAAGTCAACAGAGCAGTAAATGGAAATAACTCCTTTGTCTAAAGACCCAGAGCTTTGGAAATCAGGGTCTTAGAGCGTACCGTTCCAAATGAGGAATTCCAGTGACTTGAGATCAGGTGTGTGGATATATAAAAAGATATATAGTAGTACTCCAGTGTCCAGTGCTGTCAGTCAATTCACCCCTGTGGAAGATTGACTGGGGTAACTCAACCTCTTACATCAATGACTTGGGTCAATTTGTTATTATTATTGGAAAGCCTGTGAAACAAGATTTAAAATGACAATAACGTTATTTGTCATCTACACATGCAAATCAATTAGGTCAAAGGTCATAAAATTGGCATCCTTTCCACAATTTCTCATGTGGAGTACAGAGCTCATTTTGCATGTACAGTACACGACACTGCTCTGGGAATCATAGGTGATATGTGGCTTATGCTATGTATCATCAACTATAGTATACCCTTGACGGAATTGGTGTCTTCTTTCGGGCTGCCAGTAATGTCCTTACACCCCATTGACAGTGTTATGGTAAGTGGTTCTAACATTTTTCACTAAATATTTAGTAAAGTCAGTGCTTTTTCATCCACTATTCAGTTAAGATTCTCAGCTGAAGCACAGACATATGCCTCCTCACGAATTCCTATGCTACAACAAGGTGTATGAAAGGCCTGGGCTGCCTAGTAAACATCCCTTCTGCCTTTGTACTCTTAGGCTTCTGTACTTAAGTCATTTTGAAGGCTCTTTGTGGAAACTCTGTTTGATGCTTCCATATCTACACTATTCTCATTTTAAGGCCCAATACTATGAGTCTGTTGAAAAGATTGAACACCTATTCCCCCATGGCCATGTTCCACACGTGGAGTGAATCTCTGATAGAGGAGAGCCATACTCTGCCTCCTCAGTGCATGTGATTCACAGTACCTTTCAAGTAGTTTTATACTGCAGTGCTGTGATTCCGAGGACTATAATGAGACTAAGATAGGATGACTGCCATATCCCAGGGGCCATGCTTTAATAAGGGTGCTGGAGGGTCTCTATGAGATAGGGCTGTCGCCTTTTAGCTGGTTGAGGTCTATTGCTCTCACCTGTAAGTTTTCAGCACTTTTGTGATTGGCCTTAATTAATTGCTGCCTCTGAGAGTTTAGAGGTTTCCTAGAGGTGTCACTAGACAGTAGGAACTACTGTATTTTCAGTCTGAATGTATCATCTCCCACAGGGGGTGCATATCCCTGGGGACTAGGCTATTGTGGAGGCGAATACGTGTGCACATGGTCTTGAATATGTGTTGAATGTCTTGGTTTCCTTTTTAGAATAGCAGCAGAAACAATCCTGACAGTTACAATAAGTTTCAATATCAGCAGGTTACTTTATTTCTTAGCAGACACCCTTTACCAGGGCGACTTACAATTGTTACAATATATCACATTATTTTTACATACAATTACCCATTTATACAGTTGGGTTTTTACTGGAGCAATCTAGGTAAAGTACCTGTCTCAAGGGTACAGCAGCAGTATCCCCCACCTGGGATTGAACCCACGACCCTCCGGTCAAGAGTCCAGAGCCCTAACCACTTCTCCACACTGCTGCCCTTGAAGTTGGTGTGGGTGTGAATATTAGTTAACTTAACTAATGCATTGTTCTTACTGTTTAGAGTCACTTTGTATCATTTTCTCCTTCAGTCATCTCATCCTAGGGACTTTTTAAAACTCAAAAAAGATGAAGGTACCCACATGGCCTCAATAGAGCTCTTAGAATCATGTGTACCGTAAAGCTTCAAATAATTTCCAGGTCTCAAATAATCGCCTGTCTCTAATACGCGCTGGGTCTATTTATTTTAAAAATCCTATCGTAAATTCAGTGATGTTACCACAAGAACTAGAGCATGGAATAATGTCGTTTTTGTTGGTGAATTGAGCCCTCAATTAGCCCTAAACATTTGGAATAATACCTTTATCAGCCGTTTCTTCAGTATATATTATTGAGTGTTTGAAGTTGTGGATGGTATTTTAACTTCTATATTCAACATGTATTCAGCCGTGCCCTCTATCAATAAATGCCGATTTCAAGCACTGGTGGAACTGAGATCCAGGCATGACAGTCTTGTTAAACGGATTGCACGTTTTCATTTGAAAGGAATTGTTGATTTATTGTTGTCACTTTGAGGCCGCCGCTGCTGAAGCCTGATTCTGAGCTGCATCTGTTAGCACTCTGGCAGCCATTAGTACCCCAAACAGCTGTAATTTACAGCCAGAAGCGCTTGTTATTATTTGAAGCTAATAATAGAGGACAGGTCGTGTATGCTCGCTTTTCACACAGTACTTGACGTGTTAATGGCATACCCTTCCAACTCATTTTACTGTGGGATCAGCAGGGAGAATTTCCCCCAAAAAACTCTCTCTTTACCAAATGATCTCCGAAGGAAATGCAGGTTGCAATGGTAATGCAACAGCTCTTTTCTAAATGGAAAAAATGTGTAGAACAATTACCAGTAATGACAACACAATCCTAATTCTGTAGTACAGTCTGGAACTAATATGGCACAATAATTGATTACCAGTGTGTATCTTACTGTACTATTGTGATAAGATTTTCACATTTTAATATAGTTGCACGTTCTACCAATAGCATAGTGCCATAAGTCCAATGCCACCCTTGTGCTGTCATTGCCCTTTAGTAAAACAACATTGATTGTTTGCATCGCTATTGAGGAAAATAAATCATACAGGTTAGCTCTTTGAAAATGTGCCTCTGCCTACATGCCTCTACCCACAGACATTCCACAAAGGATAAATGTTGCAAGATCACTGGCTTTAGCAACCCATCTACTTCCAAAGAGTAATGTGGATAATTTAATGCCCTGCAGGGCAGAGTTAGCACGCTGAGCAGCAATAGGAATAACTTGTGTGACCTTTCCAGGCTCACATTTCCTTTTCCAATCCAATTAGCTCTGTTTAGTGTTTACATTTCCAATTGAAACCATTTTCAGCTTCCATAATTAATCCAATCTGATAAACTGACCAAGGTCAAATACAGGCCAAAAACTGCTTTCAATATTAATTTAATTACCCATCCACGGGGGACTTGTACTGAGGGATTGCAAACATGTAGCTCACAATGACACCCAGAGGTAATTGAAGCAAGGAAACAGCAACAAAAAAAAAATGATAATAATAATTTCAGTGTAAAAGAAAACGACCATTAAGTTCTACAAGAAAGAAGTAAATCATTCTCAAAGTTTAATACAAATGTTTTACTTAAATTTAGATTGCATAATTATCTTAATTGCCTCTTTACCTTAAGAAAGCATATCACCAGCAATGACAACACGATTTTAGAATACTGTAGCGACTTGCTGCAGTGCCGTCTGTTGGCCTTTCCAGGAGACGGCACTGCCAGCCCTGGCACGTAGTACATAGTTGCCGCAAGGGACTGTGGGAATTGAGATAATCCTTGTTGTAAATAGTTGAATTATGTTTGCTCTTGGTCACCCTGCATGTGTTTTCCTGTGTTTGTCTGTGTGCTGTGTGCGAGTTTGGTGGCTGTTTATGTGTATGCGAGAGTCACCATGATAGTGTGTAAGTGTGTGTGAGGGGCTGTCGTTGAAGCCTTCTTTCTTTCATTTGCATTGCTGTTTCCAGGTAGAAACATTGCTCTAAAGAGGCAGGGCCTTCCCCAGAGGCTCTAATCTTATTGTAAGGCTGGGTTTTGCTGCCAATAAAGAGTGTAACTGCCTTGAGCTACGTGCCTGGCTTCATTTATTGACCTGATAGGTGGCGTCTTTGTCAAGATTGCTACAATACATTTTATGCCGTGGCTGTGATACGCAGCCTGGTGCTGATACGGTGTGGTGGTACTTCGTTGGATAACCAGCATTCATTGATTCATACCGCTGTGATAGAATGTGTTAAAATATGAAAATGTTTCCATTATACCAAAGGTGGTCTCATCCCATCCCGCTTCCCTTGTGCTCCGATTGCCTTGTCGTAAGGATTGTAACGCCACGGCTCCATTGCCACTGCAGAGCATTGTCACTGTGGTTAGAAACACAGAGGAAGCTGCCTCAGGGTGTGCATGACACTGAATTGCAATAGCTCTGTCCTCGAGTCAAACTTTACAGTGAACTTTGAGATGACTTCAGAGGAGAAGAGCAGCTAAACCAGCTGGGCTTCAATGAAACTGATTGTTTGTTTTTTTGCCATGACCTTGCAATACTGAACCATGCTGTGAAGTTTTTGAATTTCCAAATGTTGTATACTACTCAAACTGCCTCACAAGCCACTTTCTAAACAAAAAACACCGGTGAGAGAAAACACAAAGAAAAACAATTACTTTTCTTTCATCTTTAAGAAAGTTGTTACCACTGGAAAATAAGACATAACTCCTAAGTCATAACATGGAACTGTTCTGTCATTCAGTATGTGGTCTAGCTCAGGTTCCCTTCCTCTCCATATTTTTCATCTGTTTCCAGTTCAAACCACAGCATTTCAGTTGCTCCGTGTTTTTTAAAAACAGGATTTGAATGATAAGCACCTGTCATATGTAGGCCATACTTGTGTGTAACTGAACTGTTCCCCACATCCTTTGTTATTCAAATGCAACCCATTAGAGTATTCTGTATTATGTAAAAGCTACATCTCCCTGTTTCAAGAAGTTTGTTTCTGAAGTTTTACACAACTCTGAGGGTGGAAGGATTTTGTCTTTTTAATACATTGTAATAAAACGTATGAAAGCCTCAAATGTAGCTTCTTGTGATAAATTTCATTTTAATTTATTTGACAAATATAGCCTATAATTTGAGACTGTATACTTTCATCAAATTTCCAGCAGTGTCCGATATGAATACTGCAGTTATGAATCATTCATGCATTGCTCCACAATACAGAAACTTGTAAAGTCTTTGCTAACTTGTAATAAGTTGGCTAATAGTCTTTCAAGTTCTACTTAAAAACAAGTTGATTCATCCGGGAGCTGGGTCTGTACTTATATGAGAGGCAGCAGCAGCTCTGCTGAGGTTACTCTATCAGCAGTATTACACAAATGAGGAGGCTTTGAAGTTACTCACTAGGCACAACAGTAGGTTGCCTTTAACACCTGCTTCGGTTGCTGATGTGAAACAAAACGAGAAACAATATGATACTAGGACAGGGTTTCTCAAACTCAGTCCTGGGGAACCCCCTGTGGCTGTTGGTTTTCATTCCAACCAAGCTCTCAATTACTTAACTAGACCCTTAATTGAACTGATCATTTGCTTAATTAGACCTTTTTACTTGTTTTCAGCTCTTAAACAGTTGCATGTGTGGACCCTGTCCTCAATGAAGCAACATTCTAAACACTAGTTAGTATAACTGTCACTCTTGTATTTAATTTGAATTTTCCATTTCACCATCTGAGTGGCTTTAAACATCTCATTATGCCCGCCGTTGCAGAAGCAACAGTGTTAAAAAAAAAAAGCTCAGTAATTACCTTTCAGGAATCATTTTGGGGGAGCGTCATTATTATTAATATCTGCGGAATTAAATACTGTGAAGCGAGCAGGCATGGGAGCCAGCAATCTCTACAGCACGAAGAGGCTTATTCAAACCCAATACTCATTTTGAACTTCCCCATGGCACTCCCTCTGCCAACTGGAAGCCAGTCCACATACAAAAAGGGTCTTCTTGGTATTGCTAAGTTTCCAACACACTGCTACATTTACTAATCAGGAGACAATGTCAAATACGCATACTTAATAGTCTGGTATATCTAAGCACTGTTAAGGTGTAATAACCATGACTTTAAAAACCAGCACGCACACATACGGTGGGCCCTCGTAATCTACATTAATCTACAGGTTAAAAAAAATTATAAAATCGATAGTTTATCTGTCCATGGATGGCACATTTTTAAAGAGGACCCAAAACTAAATGAGTAGTTTGCTTAACAAGTAGCTTTGCTGTGGGTCAATTGGTTTTCAAGTCACTGGAGCAGTATAAGCACTAACTAAACAAAAGATTTAGAAAGTTTAAGCAGCTGTTCCCTGGTAAGGCCTATGTTATCACGTATTCTGCTGTATCACATGTCTGATTGCATATTGACTATATTATACCAGTATATAATATATAGCAAAGCCGGATATTGATGTAATACAGCCATTTGAAATCTTTGTATCAGATAGTTTGTATCAGATTGATCTCATTTACATTAGGAAAAGCCCATTGTGGACAGCTGCTCTGATCTCTGAGGGAGTGGCTATCCACTTGAGTTGTATATATTTTCTAAATATATATCAATATTGCAATGATTTTTACTGGGGTTCGTGGGTCTTGCCTAGACAGGTGAATACTGCATATTCTCAAACCATAGTTCCATACATGCCAACAGTCCCTATATGGTTGGGACAGTTCCGATTTCCTCGCAAATGTCCCACGTCCTGATGCATAAGAAGAAATTCCCAATATTTACCCATAAAAAAATGATTTATTCTGCACAGTAGAGTTAGTGAAAACCACTTCATGAGGCTGACACATCTGCTGATCACTAACTTATACAAAGGGAAGAACGCTTCATTATGTCTGTTTTTACTGTCATGATGGTCGTGTCGAGTTGAGTTGGGGGATACGTCTATAATATGATAATAAATGTTTTTTTGCGTATGACTCCTCCCATGTGTACGATGCATATGAGCCCCCACCGAGACAAGCGTACCGCTGAACAGTTTCAAAATGTTGGCAAGTATGTAGTTCCCTGACTATAGTCTTATTTTGTATTTCTTAGCAGACGGTCTTGAATGTGTTCGGTTTTAAAGCAGGTTCAGATTTAGTTCAAATAGTCTTCAACTGCAACAAACCACCTCCTGCTACAGAATCTACATGTAAGCAGTTTTTATCATGGGCTAAGCAGCTTCGCCATTACAGGGATGAAAGACATTCATAACCGTCTGTAGCATTCCTGCACATCTCCTCCAGCTGTTCATAAACACAATCCCTATTTGTTCAATGCAAATACAGTACCAGTATGCAAATATTGGACTTCTTTTAAAGCTTTTTCTTTATCTGATGAAGGTTTGCTACAAGAAACAACATCTGTTAATGATGGCAACTTAGAAAAAAAAAAAGAAAACCAGATGGTTCATTTAAGAATTCTTTAGGGTACGTAATGTTTCTCACTTGTCCTGTAACATTCAGCCTGATTCAGAAACATATGGGAGACGTGGGTAAGTCTGGTGGAACTTGTTAATAGATTTCTTGCACTCTTTTGAAAGCTATTGCAAATTATACTGTAAGAGTAAATAGCTTACCATTGTGCGATGCTTGGATTTTGATTATGATGAGTGGTTCTGAGTTTTATCCAAGTTTCCCAAATAGCTGGCTTCAGCTAATTGACTTTGTACCAGTATACTAGCTAATTCACTCATTGCTTATTCCAGAAAAGCAGCTGATGTTGTGACCTCTGCTAAAGGTCAAAGTGTTTTTTTTCTGGAAGGAGGAATGACTATACAGAATGCAGGCAGCTGATATGCTTAATGTTCAGTGAATTTAGATGAAAGATCAAATATAAGGTTGAGATTCAATCACAAAATGCAGCACCCAAGTTAATTCACTTTTTCTTGCGTGACTCAATTAAACTATGCAATACACTTGTCTTAAAGAGTAAGCAGCTGGGTTCAAAGAATATAACGTTACGCATCCCCATGTGTTGCTACTATATATATACTGTATATATCACATGGATGAAGGCTATATTTGCATCCTGAGCCATTCAAAAAGAAGGCATAATACCACAGTAGTGACGTCAAAAGGTGATAATTCCTCTACAGGAAAATATACTTGAACTTTGACCCATTCGACTCCTCAAGACCATCACTTTCAATTCAAACACAAAATGTCTCGCTTTCAATCACCCACACTACAGAAATGTTCATTAATGATCAACAAAATGAGAATATGTTAAAAAAAATTATGTAAAGATGGTACATTCGTGTCTCAGAGAAACTGGAGAAACGGACAACGATATAGAACGTCTGTACAGCACTGAAACACTACGGTTAAAAAAAACTAACTGTACTGCTGAACCTCGTCTTCTTTAATATTAGCATCACAAGGGTATCCATGTATTATAAAAAAAGAATAGATGGGCCTCTTCAGTGAGTTACAGGAAAACAATTCCATCTCGGGTTTCTGTGACAGTTTATAAATTACTCGAAATTTCTCTTAAATTATGACGTCACATAAACCCTAGATGAAATTATTTTCCTGTAACTCACTGAAGCCCATCTATATATATATATATATATATATATATATATATATATATATATATATATATATACACACACCATGCATCTGTATTGCAATGCAAAATGCCGAAAGAGTGTTTAGTTTAGTCAGTGTTGCACTTACTTGTTATGTATGAATCTGCTGATTTTGATTGATAGAAACTTTTATTCAATACTGCATGATGTGCTCGAACGCAGTGTATTGGAGAAAATAGCTACTTTGAGTCTGCATGCTGTTTAGACCACTGAATGGAATAATACATTGCCCTTTTCACCACTTTTCAAAAGAACCCACATTCTTATCACTTTTCTTGAACCAGCATAGCCAGTATAATTCCTTAACTTCTATTCTACTAAATGTTTTAAGCAATGATTGTGTCTGAGTGGATACAGTGAGGACCCAGTACTTGGCAACCATTTACATTTTTGACGCATTGTAAAAGCAGCTGTAAAATCAATAAGCCATTGTGTCATCCTTGATTGCTGCCTAGTTGCATTTTCAGTGTAATTAGGGCCCCCATAAGATTAATCTGTCAGTGTCACAAGCTAAACTGTTCACAAAGAAAGAATGATGTGCAATTCCGCCTTTAACATGATTCAAAAAGGGAAGACAGCTCTACAAACTTCAATATTTGAAGGGAATGTGATGAAAATAGGACAAGGCGCCCATTTTCTATCTTTACCTCTGAGAGTTTATTGTAGCATTTTAAATCTGAATGAAGCTCACGCTACCGAAATGACACAGCATTTAATCTTCTGCTTGTGGATTAGTAATACATGACTCATGGAGCTAGCTTGGATGCATCAGCTCAATCTGACATCGACACAAACTGGCTTTCAGACCAAACAGGAATAATCACAACTGTCTTTGTCATTGTGTCAGGCCACCCAGGTTCTAATAGGCTTGACAGCGTCTTTGCAGGACAGCAAGGCAGTTTCCAGGCAAGACCATGTAGAACGACTGCAGCAACAGATCAACTTCCCCTGTGCAGCCGAATCAAGTGCAGACTCCTACTTTCTTTCAGCTCTCTGTGATGCTGCATTCGGTGAGACGAATGAGGTAGCACTGAAGTGGTTTTGAAGCAATGTGAGAACATTTTACTGCTGCTTCAGTTAGTATATTATTTTATTGTCTAAAAACCCATTTAGAAAACCCTTTATGTACAGTTCACATCTGATGGGCAGAGTTTAAATCCAGCTTAAGTGAATTAAGTTTGGTAGAGAAGCACAATGTACAGTATATGCCTGTTGATCGAGATATATTGCGTATAGAAGTATGCGTATGGGTTTTTCAAAGCATATTTATTTTTCATTTCAATGGCGAGCTTGTTTGGTGGGGGTGGAAAACATGTCACATTCAATAGCCATGTTCATATATATCTAGGAACCTGTCCGTCCCTATGTCACACTTACATTTTTACATGTCCATGGATGTACAAAAAACTGACAAAAAATGTGACATTTCGAAATCTAACATGAAATACTGTACTACTAGTATGGCTTCCGGTGATGCAAAACTTTTGGCCATAGCTGTAGATCACGGTCCTCTACTGTTTTCATGGTAGCTGTAATCTTATATTTACAGACCTTGTAGGGCATGCTTGTTACTGTTTGGTCCAGATGCCTGTGGTCCAGGGATAAGGTCTTACAATTCTGGAAGAGGGATAGCATTTGTGTTTCTAGACCTAATGTACTGATGATCTGCAGAAGCTTCCATAGATGCTTGTGGATTTCATATCGAATTGTTGTTGTCGGTAGCTGAACGCCACCTTTGACTAGCTGTGCTTTAACATAATCTTCAGGTTTGAATAATACCAGCGGCGGGGCCGACTGATCTGATGAACAGGAGCAACAAGCAGTAGTTTTTGGCGTTTAGCTATTTGGGTTGTGAAATAAAATAATTTTCTTACTCATAGATGTCCCATCCTAAACACTTTTGTCATCCATGGAACAGGTAAGTGTATTTCTTTGTTGCACATGTTATGTATTAGAGTTATTTTTTTGGAACAAAATTATGTTGGTTTTTTTGGGGGGGGTGGTGGAGGGGGTTTCGTACGGTTCATAATTTGCAAACTGTAAAAATCTCTATGGAACCCATCATCTTCTGGGAAAGCTACTGTAAATGCCCCAGTCATAAAGAGGAAGTTGCAATATGAATCCTGTCAGGTAGGGTCATGTAAGGTCAGAACAGTCGGATCTGAAATGCCGCTAGGCTGAAGGAGCATTCAGATTGATTTTTCATTTTCATTATTGCACAGTAAATTCATAATTCATGGTTTAAATTCATAATTGATATTTTATTATTGCGTTATCAGTAAATGTGTCAAGCCGGGGTCAAATGACTGAACTGGTGAATCATTTTAAAGCTACACTAACACAGTAAGGAAGATATAACTTAATTTGAGGCTGTAGGTGTCTCAGGGGGAAAAGCTGTTGTCGAGCTGCTAAATTCTTCCATCATTTAACCTGCAGTTCATTCAATCGGACTGCAGGTCTGTTTGTTAACTCTTTTGAAACCTCATGACAAAAAAAATAAGAAATGAGTTGAGGAGAAAAATAACAAGTACAGTGACCAACTATCTTCATTATTGGGAAGTCTGTGATGAACTCCCTTATAAATGACTAGTCTTTAAATAAAAAAATAGAGGTACTGTAAATCTTGTAGCTAACACACAGATTTTCCTAAAATTTATAAAGGAGTGTGCGTTATAGTTTTTAAATGATGGTAGCTGCTTATTCCTGTTAAAATCGCTCAAAAAAATTGTAAGAGTAGTCAAAATGAAGACACTTTTTTTCCCCCTGCTTTTAACTCATTTAAACAAAAGCCTTACATATAGTAGTATTTCATCTAGTGAAAGAAGGAATGTAGGGTGTTTTTATAATCGTATTCAGATCACCATTGCTGTATTAGTTACATGTTTTTACTAAAACAGTACTCTAAAAGTTTACTTCACTTATTCTTTGGAATTTTGACAAATAGCTTTTAGAGAATGTTTTAAACGGTAATGGCATGCTGAGTGCAGCACACTCAACTGTGTCAGTGTAGTTTAGGTAACTTATAATCTGAAAACAATATGAAGCAGTTATTTATCCAAACACAATCTTTGTCTCCTTATAAAGTAAAAAAAATATATGAAATGCAGCCTTTCCCTCAAAAAAAGATTATTGGGATGAAGTGTATACCCCTTACTGTTCTGTATTAGTTACTGTAAAAACCTTTGTATAAGTCTATTTTCTAGGTATTTTAGGGGGTCCTAAAAAGGGGGGAGCGACTTATACACCGGTGTGACCTATAGGCTTTTTCCTGAAATTGTTGTCTCAAAGAGGGGGCAACATTTACACCGGTGAGACTTATACACCGGTTTTTACAGTATATTAGGTGTAGCTTAGCACACTGCGGTGCTGGGTAAGTGCGGAATCAGCTGTCATATTCTGTATATCCCATTGTGAAATGATCTAACAACCACACTATTCAAATAATATACACTGGATTTAAACAGGAAGGGGAAAAAATAACATGTATTTAAATGTTCAAAGAGCCTTCAATGTTTTGGCATAATAAGGGGGTTGCTGTAGGTTTGTAAAACAGTGTGAAAGGATGCGGTAACATTCAAACCAAGGCTGCTCTTCAGTGTCTGCATAGCAGAGTGCAGAATAGCTTAGGTATATATATATATATATATATATATATATATATATATATATATATATATATATATATATATACTTAGACAAGGTTTTATTTCTGGAACTAGGGCAGGCAACACCTGCTGAAGATCGACAGATCATTTTGCAGCATCTTCGTAACATGTCAATTGTTAATCAGCACAATAAAAAGTCACTGCACCTGCTCTAAAATAGAGTTTGTAATTTTTCGATCACATTTAGTGAATTTGTGATAAGTGATAAGTTTCTTTTGATGCTCAGTATATATATATATATATATATATATATATTGTAACATAGCCGGCACTCACAGATGTTCGTTTGCCCCTTTAAAAGCAGACCCAGGACACAAGAAATGGAGTTTAAGCGCTGACACGCTACTTTTAATACACAAAATAAAACACAAACAAAATAAACACCTACCTCCGTTTGGAGCGCTAACTACACAGGTAAGTCCCTGACTAACTCACAGGACGGCTAAGCCGTTTACCTGTCACACAAAAATACACAAAAACCACACAGGGTTGACACAGCACTTACTTTCTGAACGCCTGCTCGGAGACAGAGCACACTATCTGCCTCCTTCTTCTCAGCAGCCCCGTACAGACAAGCTGCACGTCTTAAATACCCTACACCTGGCATTAATTTACAATAGTTACCAGGTGCGGGTGATAATTAAACAATATACAATTAACAAAACAATAAAACAATTAAACAAAATGTGCATACGCACATGTTTTCTGCAGGGAGGATATTAACCCCCTCCCTGCTGTGTTACAATATATATATATATATATATATATATATATATATATATATATATATATATATATATATAGTGTGTATATATATATATATATATATTATTCTGATCTAATTGAGAATGATGAATAGATGAGAGAATGTTTTCATTCCATTTTTGCATTCACTACGCAACACATAGCAACACGTGTGTATAGATTTTCACTACGTACAGAGACTTTGAATAAACACTCAAGTTATTGTGCTATACACTAGTCGACAGATGCCGTCAAGAAAGGAAAAACACATAAAGCATTGAATTTAACTGAAAGACAGAGACTTTGGGAAAAGGTTATTAATTCTCATGTTGGTGTAACAGAAATCAGTCAGAATGAGAGTAAATCAATGTGCTGGAGATGATTTTAATGCAGATTTTAACATATTACAATTATAATTTGAAATTAAAATATACAAGGATATAACTAGCAGTGAAAAACAGTAAAAAAAAAAAGAATTTAAGAAAAGTACACATTTATGAAATCTAGTTGCTGGTAGCCACATAGGTTTAAATGTTAGTGAGATGGAGGTGGATGCTACCTAATCTGAATAACACTACAGCAATTATTTCAGATTTGTCATAGTCGTTCACCTGCCGGGGATTCCACAGGGAGCGTCACATTTGCTGTGGTGCTACTGTGGGTTTAGGAAGCAAAATCAGCAGCCACTGTTCCACTCCTCACCACTCTACAGTGGATCCTACGGGCCAGGCACCTGATTAGCTCAAAATGAACACCTGTAGGGCTGGCCTTTGTCTTTGACTGTAGAGCTCCAGGGTATAGCGAGGTAATTGGCTTGGTCATGGGATCAGGGGATACCCTCTGACCTTCAGCTGTCCTGAGCTCTTGTGCTGCAGTGAGGGAAAATAATTGGACCAAAAAGAAAATGGAGCATGTACGTTTAGAATAAAATATTGAAGAAAGAAGTAAACAACCACACAGAAACTACATTTTACCATAATAAAACTGAACACGATTATACAGTAAGACATACAGCTTTAAACCAAATGCAAAGTACTAAGCAAATGCCATACATGATTAATGCAGTTCGTAGTCACAGAAAATGGTTGTGTGATTATATTAAGCGTATAAAAGCAGAACATTAGAAAACATGAATTCAATTAGGATAATGGACCTGTTTTCACAGCAAAGTGTTCAACTACAGTACTGTGCAAAAGTTTTAGGCAGGTGTGAAAAAATGCTGTAAAGTAAGAATGCTTTCAAAAATAGACATGTTAATAGATTATATTTATCAATTAACTAAATGCAAAGTGAGTGAACAGAAGAAAAATCTAAATCAAATCCATATTTGGTGTGACCACCCTTTGCCTTCAAAACAGCATCAATTCAATATGTAGGTTGAAACACAATCATTAACTGAAACAGAAACAGCTGTGTAGGAGGAATAAAACTGGGTGAGGAACAGCCAAACTCAGCTAACAAGGTGAGGTTGCTGAAGACAGTTTACTGTCAAAAGTCATACACCATGGCAAGACTGAGCACAGCAACAAGACACAAGGTAGTTATACTGCATCAGCAAGGTCTCTCCCAGGCAGAAATTTCAAGGCAGACAGGAGTTTCCAGATGTGCTGTCCAAGCTCTTTTGAAGAAGCACAAAGAAACGGGCAACGTTGAGAACCGTAGACGCAGTGGTCGGCCAAGGAAACTTACTGCAGCAGATTTAGTTAATTGATAAATATAATCTATTAACATGTCCATTTTTGAAAGCATTCTTACTTTACAGCATTTTTTCACACCTGCCTAAAACTTTTGCACAGTACTGTATATTTCTAAAAAAATACAGTTAATTGATCATTTCACATTTCTGGCATTTTTCAATTTACTGGTAAACCAAACTCTTTCAGTCGACAGATTACTGTTAACCCTTTGTAAGCGTGCTATCCAATGCTTTTACACCTTGTATATGCACCAGCAACATTAGCACTGGACCCAAGATTTTCCTCTGCATTGTTTTTCATATCAATGCAGATATCAATGGGAACTAGGGGTGCTGTGCACCTGCTGGTGCAATGATAAATCCTGCTACTTTCATGAATCTTATGAGCTGTGTGTGCCGTGCACTGCGTCTTTGTACATTGCTTTTGAGCACAAACGATAATAGACCAATCAGCGGCAGCTGTCACAACAGGGGCGGGATATTGCAATCTCCACGGCACCACATGCTAAAATCAGCTCGTCACACATGCTGCTAACTATGGGTGCTGCTTTGAGGAGCAATACTAAAAGCACACATACACAGTGACATTCTGGACACACTCGATGTTCATTCCCTCATGACAAAATTCATCAGCATGACACCGGACCGCAAGTCAACCTTCGGAGCGTCTGACTGTCTACGACTGCTGGAAATAAAATACAACTGTTCAACCTGTTTTTACAAGTAAACATTTGTGAATTGCAGTATGTAAGTGGATCATAACAGTATGCACTACTTTTTGATTTGTGTGCGCTAAACATTTAAGCTTGTTGTTAACATTATAGCAAGGACTGTGGTAAAGCATTTTTTTAAAATAGATAAACAGGTGTTGATGCTGGCTTCGTTTCATTAACATGTTTAACATAACAGCAACCAAATGCATGGCTTCCATCTTATACAGGGGTTACAGTTTTGTTGAATGGCGTTCACCCTGGTAACTTCCTGTGCAGTCGGACAGCCTTACTCCAATCATCTTGCAGCAATTAGACCATGTGACCAGCCACAAAGGAAGTGAGAGCAAACGGAAGTGTATTTGTGATTTTACACAAAAAAGTGTTATTTATTTTTAATATCCAATGCTGAGTGATTCATTTTTACAGCGAATCTGCATTTATTTCAAATTCTTTGACAGAATGACTGGCAGAATTGCACTGTTTCAAATGAAGCTGCATTGCTAGATGCGTAGATCTTAGGATCCATGTTTTGTTGCTTTAATTTGGATTTAAGCATACTTTCTTTTCCATACATTGTACTTGTTATATAAACTTAAATACTCCATGAACTTACGAGGCTTGTTGGTTATCTGGCCTTCCTCATCATTGCAATCACTACAGTACTCCATAAATGTTCATGACGTATCCTCGATATCTTTGTGTACAACAGCTTTGAGAAAGAACCTGGAACAAAATTGTTATAAATCAAGAGGAACAGAGAGTTATATTTCGTTCTCTTTGCACCCCAGCTGTCAGTGTTGCAGCAGTCACTGCTGCATTTCCTGTTAAACATTGCTTGTAATTAAATGTAATTAAACTCTAAATAATTGAAAGCCATTTCATATTGGTTTACTGTGTTAGGAATGGGATAAGCGGGTCATCCCAGGAGCCTTCATTCCCTGACAATAAAGCTATTTCAAGTCTTTTAATCGGAGGCCCGTACAATAATGGATTTTTTAAAGGTATAGTCAACTGTTTAATTAAAATGTAATTCATTAAAGTATTTCTCATTTACTTTTCTCGAAAGATCTTTGAAATGAGCATCCGATGATCAAGGGAGACAAATATGCTGGCTGGAGTCGAATCCACATGTTTTGGAAGAAAAAAATAGAAGAAGTATGTGCTTAGAAAGCTTTTTCTATGAAACAAAGACTAGCTAGTGCTTCCAAACCCACTGTTCAAAAGGAAAAAGTAACACACGCAGATAGGCAAGAGCAAACCATGGATAGCCTTATCAGTGAGGAGCAATATTTTTAAAAAATATGATGCTCACTAGCATTGTCATTGTCTTCTCTCCTTTACAACTTGTATGTACTGTGTCTCTTTCCCTTGACTCTACAGTCCTCTGGTAATTGGTTTATTTGAAATGTATTAATTCAAAAAGGAGTCTTTACTATTGACTCGTGTGCAAATCATTCCGCTTTTAAACCCCTTCCCCATATTGCGTTATGTGCTTGTCAGCCCCCTGAGAAACTAGACGCTCTTTAGGTATTTACATGTAAAATCTAAATGGAGAGTTTTTATTAGGATTACAAATGCGTTAGCAAAACAGACGCATGCAACACCATAACTTTGTAAAACCTTGAAAATATTCCCAGTCGAAAATACAAAGCAATATAAGAAAGCATCTCCACCACAATGGCTTTCTTTATTTTAAACCATGTGTTACTGTTGGTATTGCAGAAGGTTGGATCTAAAATGAATGCAGAGTAGAGGAACAGTCTTTCTGCAGTGCCGAGCTAAGGGAGTCTCATATACTTGCTAATCTGTAAAGTAAGCATTCCTCCGGCAAAGAGCAAATGTTTTTTGTTTTGTTGTTGTTTTTTAAAGTTTTATAAAGTTTCAGGCAGGAAACCCTCATTTGATCATTTGATTGACAGAACTTTCCTTGGTACCATCCCCCAAAATGACATTGGAATTGATGCAATCACATCAACCCTTTAATCAATGGCAGCTACCGAACATATTGGAGTCAGGTCAATTTAACCCTACCTGTTTTTTTTAATTTTTTTATTGTATTGTTTTTTCCTGCCTGAAATACTCAACAACATGGTAAAATGCTACTTATAAGGAAAGAGAAAGAGAATGAACTTCAGCTGCAGGCCAAGAATATCCCCAGGGGATCAATCAAGTCTAAATGTATTGGCAGGGTCAATGAGCACTTTAGGGAAGCACAGCACAGCTTGAACCCCTTTACTTGCGACTTTAAGCCAGTAAGCTTTGCAAGGCCATCACTGGAACAGCGTGCCAGCAGTAATTGAATTTGGTGTTGAGTTAATTAGAAGTAAAGGACATGCATCACTCTTAACACTACATCAGGAGTTACTTCCAAGGGTCACAGGGGTTACGCAGAACTACTCAAAAACACTAAAAAGTGGGTTTTACAGCAACTGACACATAATGCAAGGATTCACACTGAGTACACTGAAAGGTTTAACTGGACCTAAACCTTTGAAACTGAGGTAAATAAAATAAGATGTTACATTGTGTCTCTAATTACTGTGTCTAATTAGTGTGTGTTTACTTAGTAGTTACTCAGTAAATACACGTGTACTTACACATAGTTGTAAATGTGTACATCTTTTCGCATCTGTAAATGCGCAATTGTATCAGAAAATGGTTAGGGTTAGGTTTATATCATGCAAAAATATTTACACATTAAGTACATTGTAATTATGTGTACCTACGCGTGTATTTACTCAGTAGCTACTATGTAAATACACAGCGATCAGACACACTTAATGTAAGGTGTTACCTAAAATAGAAGTCCCTTCTCTTACAGCCCTGGAGGCAGTTTCTGCTAAACAAACTAAGCGGTCACAAACATGAATGTTGACATGTTGTGTACCAACCACATTAATAGAAGAGAGAAAAGATCTTCTAGTCTAGTCTGTAGCCTTATGCAACAGAAATGTTACGGGATAGTTTTGCCTCAATAAGTTTTTGAATTTTTCTTGAAGGAAAAAAAGAGCAGGGCTGAATTCGGGAGCTCAGGTGCATCAAAAAAGGGTGCTGTTTTGCCACTAGAGATTTTAATTCTAAGGGAACTTGCTTTTTACAAGATGAGTAACAGATTTTGTTCCTCAGTATTGAGACTAAGTCAGTGTTGTAAAATAGAAATATGTTACATGCATTACAGTATTTTAATAATGTAATTCTGTAAGTTTATTTTCAAAGATATTTGGTTTTACCTTTATCTTAGTTACATTGCAATAACACACTCCTTTGTTGTGCTGTCACTGTGCAAATGGTTTACGTCATTTGTTTGTATTTCACAAGTATTTACATTCATTTTCACTTACAGTACTCAATGACAGGATTTTTATTTTGAAAACGTTTAAACCTTTACTGCCTAAGTAATATCTTTTGTAGTTACACTGTATTATTATTATTATTATTATTATTATTATTATTATTATTATTATTATTATTTATTTCTTAGCAGACGCCCTTATCCAGGGTGACTTACAGTTGTTACAAGATATCACATTATTTTTATTTTATTTACATATGTTGTTGTATATTTGCAGTGTAATTACTACATAACTGCAAGTGCATCTATAGTGTAATTCATTTACCCTGATTGCCTATGCTTTCCCACGCTTTGAATTTACCATTGTTTGTATTAGTTAAGCCTCTCATTGCTTTAAGAGATCCCTATGTCTCTCAAACTCGAGTGGAATGTGAAACCTCTTATACAATCGCATATATTCTGCACACCCGTTGATTGAAATCAATATTTAGGACTTTTCAAACAGCATTTTACTGACAAAACACAAATGTCTCCCTAATTGGTTTTTATTGAGCGGGATGTTGTGGAATTTTTTTCCACCAGTTATTCTAAAGCAATTTGAGAAAAGCTCAAAGTGGTTTTAGGAGAATGTAAGAAACAATTGCTCAGTATAATGTCTGCATACACTGTGCTGAACTGAATAAACCCTGAAATTGTTTCAGTATTTATTTTGGAGGTGACTCAGGGTGGCTCGCCAGGTATAGGTTTGACCGCACGGTGTGCAGGGTGAGTCATGCAGTCAGGAGAGTGCAGGTTTGCATCCTGGCTGTGCAAAGTTGCCGGTCTTCACTATGGATTGCACAGGGATCATTGGCTCTGGCGCTTCCATGGGTTAGGGACTGATTCCCCTCACTGCGCTACAGCAGACCATACTGGCCAGGCACCTAAGGAGCTCAAAGCATACATATGCAAGGCTAGTAGCTCACCTACATCTGCTGTAGAGCTTCTGGTGCTAAAGAGGACACCCATCGACCTTCAGATCAGTTTACCCCTAGCAGTACCATGAACAGAGCATTACCAGCAATGGCCACATGATTGCTACCATTGTGATACCACAGATTATTAAAAACGCTGCTATCTGTAATATAGTGCCAGTATTCCAATATCATTATACCTGCCCTTGTCCTACCATAGTCCCTTTGTGCTGTACATGATTGCATTGTCATTCAAGATTTGGTAGTGGCACTACAGAAAGAGTACAATTCAGTTGTAACCACTAAACATTCTCTCGCCTACAATTTAAATAACCCTGAATGCACTGTGTTGTGTAAGATTGCATGGCAATGAGTACTAAAGGGCTCCATTCTCAGCTCCCTAGCGCTTTGCCACACTCATATTTACACATACTGCTTTGTGTTAAATTGTCGCGGCAGCTCTGCGTGTCACTTTTAATACAGAAGTCTCACCTCACGAGGCCTGTGCAGATTTAATTAACACGCTGCTGAAACTCAAAATGAATTTAATCTCGCTTGCCGAGGACCTGTAAAGTAATTGTGCTGACTAGCAGATGGACTTGTTACAGCACGAAAGGATTTGGAAATTGCATCATTTTTCCTTTATGGAAATCAACCACTTCAAAATGCACTGCGGCTGTCAATCATGTAGAACGTGGAATTTTTAAACTGGTGTTTACTTTGCTTACCTTTGAATAGCGAGTACGGGGTAAGCAAGGTAAACAGAGTTGACTTAATCAAGAGTTCATCAAAAAACTGGAGAAATAAGCTTTAAAACATAGAAGAAATGTTGCTGTAGGAGTAAAATATAGATATGGAATTTATTACAGTTGTGTTCAATTATAAAAGGTATTATTAATATCTAGTCTATTACATTGCATATCAACAACATAACTAATCATTAAAAGCTGTGAACACACATGCATGCTACCAGTATTTTGTATTCAGAACATTAAAATACAATACAGCAACCTCCTTGTTATCTTAGGCTTTTATTTTTCATAGTGATATAGTCTGGCTGGGTTATACTGTACTGTAATGTGCTGATATTAAGCATAGGTTGACATTAAGGAGTGATATTAAGAGGTTTGACTGTAGTTATCTTTCGGCTATGCAGATATAATGACTTCCACTGTAACATAATTTTGCTTTTTTAAGAAAGTACCTTTATGGGAATAACTGTATCCCACCTAGATAATACCACTGTTATCCAAGTGCATTACCCTGAAGAAGCCACAGCAAACAGCCCGGCAAATATTGCACAGTGATACGGTACACAGTTTTGTTCCAGATCAGCATCTACTATAATATAAACAGAATGGGACAGTGCATGATCTCTTTGTAAGTGCTGCGGATTTGCTTCTGTTTTATTTATTTAACTTTTCTTTGTCTAGCTTTGCTGAATCCCAGAGGACTCCAGACAACTGCCTGTGTGCCTCTCTTACCAGCGAGCTCTCACTGTCTACTCCTGTTCTTCTAGTTCAGATAGTTGCTAAATCACATCACATTGGAAAGCTTGTCCGGCTCGCTGAATCCTAAACCGTCTTCAACAGTATTTTTTTTTTTAATGTGCTGATTTAAGCCGAAAGATAAAAAGAGAATTGTTGACTTTGTTTGAAACCCTTAGGAGATGATTTCTTGAGCAGTTGTGATGGATTACTGAAGCAGATTGCATCCCACTGCATCTCAGCAATATGAAGATGGAAACAAAAAGGTGGCTCCATGTCTTAGTGTAAAATAACTGCACACAAAGCGAGCAGCTCAGTGCTTAGGCTTACGGGGAAAGCTTTTGAACTGGAAGTTTCACAAGGCCAAATCCCACCCTGAACCGACTCAGCCACAATGAATTGTAAATATCACCACGCATTTGCTACAGCGCAGGTGTAAAATTGAGTACTTGGTGGCTTTATATTAGTAAGCACTTGCGCCATCTAGTGCACAGCACTGTATTGCCAGGAATACAAAAGAAAACTTGATCCAAAGTGAATTGCTCTTGTAAAGCCGCTTTGGATTATCTAGCTTGTGTTACATACAAGTATATCTATAGCAGGCACCTGGAACTGAAGAGTAGATCCTAAACTCAGCTGAAAGCATCTGAACAAAGACATATAAATAATCATTTAAGAAAGTAATTGCAGTAAGAAACACTCAAAATGACTGAACGCATAACATAAAAAGATAAGCAAAAAATATGTTACTTTAAATCTATATACACGGTAAAGTTTAATGTGCCCACACATCTAGCATCCAATTGCTTTTAAAAAGAAAAAATATCAAAACAACCATGACATGCTTCACAATCAAATGAATCTCTTGGTCCCTGTGGTTCTTATTGTACTGTAGTTGTAGATGGCTGATTTGGCCGCAGTCAATGCTTTGTAAACAGGTCCATTGTAGTTACTTCTATCACACAACAAACCTTAAAGGCTGAGTTTGGTACTGCACATTGACCTAAATGTGATGGATGGAATGTGATGGATTTGCTACAACAACACTTCATGTTAGCTGCTCATGTATAGTTTACTTTGAGTTCTTGTGATAACAAGTTTTTGAAGATTCTGATCAATGTGAATTAAAGATTGCTAAATGACAAGCGTGGTTTCTTCTCACCCAAACTAAGCTGTACAACAGTCAAAGTTGTTATAATAGTGGAAACCACTAGTGGAAGCTTTGAGTAAATTGTTGATGCTCATAACATCGATATATATTGTAACTCCTGAATGTGTCTAAGATTTTTGCACAGCAGTGTATGTAAAAATGTTTGTCCTGTTCTTATGTAAACCCAGTTAATAACTTAATTTCCCATTCTTCAGCTCGACAAATAATTCAGGACTGAAAGAGTTAAATGCCAGTTGACAGCTTGAGTGACTGAGTGGTGCTTCTTTTCTTCCAGCACTACCAGGAGAAAGTTTTCCTTCTTATACATATACTGACAGCAAAGACTTGACACAGATTCCTGTACATCTCTTTATTGAGTGTTTTTACAGTCAAAGATTTGTCACAGAAAAAAGACACTTGTTTCAGGTTCTAAACCTGAGGTATATATATATACACAATTACACAATTGTGTGGCATTGCTGTACAGAACTTATTCAGGATGTATGCGACAGCAGTTGTAGATTCAGCCTAGGTTAAACATAGGTACTAGACAAGTTTCATAGTTTGATACAGTACATGTCTGGTTTCTGTGTGAGAGAAAAAATGACTACACAGATACAGAACAGTTTGTTGGGGTTAGTTGCTAGGGGACGTACCGCGCTGCCCGTCAAGGGAGCGTCTACAAACTTCAAGCACAATTAGCGGGAGAAAGGGATTATATACAAATGACCAATTTAAGAGAAAAAAACAATGTTAGTAAAACTTTTAAATATTGTAAATAATGATAACAGTTGAATTTTTTTTTACAACCCTTAACAGTGCAAATACAAGACGCTCATCCCTCCTTCCCTTTTCCTTTATCTTATGTTTCTTGTCAAAGCAAAATATAGTAATCTGCATCTCAGATGATCAAAACCCCATCTTTTAACTCACTAGTCATGATCTTTGTTCATTTGAACCACTTTAATATCGTTAAAATGGCTTGACAAGGGTGGGATATTCATAACATTTTTAAATAACCTATTTCACAATTGTAGAATGGGATTACTTTGAGCTTTGATTATTGAGCATGATTTTGATTCAACTCAACGGTCACATCCCAGTCTTTGATGACGTGTACATAAATGTACAGCACATGTATTCATACTGGTGAGGAGATACTGAGCTTTAGAATGATTACAAGACAGAGTTGTACAGCAGCTCTATACGGACCAGGAAAGAATAGACAGAAGAGGATGGAATGTATGGCAGTCTGGAAACAGAAAGCCTTACAGTAAGTCATAAATTCAGTTCAAGCCAATTAGCAAACTATGAAATTCTTCGTTGCAGCACTAACAACACAGTCCACTTGTGTGCAGTGAAAGTTCAGTGTTCCATGCCCTCTGAATGCAGCTTTCACCTGTGCAGGATGTTTACCAACCTGAAACAGGTTCTGACCAGGGTCCTCTCCTGTCGTCTTGCCATGACAACCGTTACCAGGCCAGCAGGTGAAGGCAACACGAAGTGGTTGAGAGCTGAAGGAATGCTGGGCAGAATGGCAGGCCAGCTGGCATTGCTATGGCAATTCAAAAAAGGTGCCATCTGAGAGACCATATTGTTATTTTGGATTGGAGAGTGATTCTGGTTTCAGCCAGAGTCACTTTTAAAGACCAGCCCACACAGTTAAATGGTACGATTTAAAAAGAAAAATTGTACCAAGCAAGACAAAGCAAGTATTGCATTTGTAATTGTCAACACCATGGAAGCCTTCCCAAAAATTGTCTCTAAATAACTTGATAGAACTTGAGAAAGCCAAGTTATTGCTTTAGAAGAAGCTCTGTTATTTCTTCACATTTACAGTACATCTTACAGCCCCCACTACAATATTCCCTGCTGGGTACCAAAACCAATTTAAACAAAGCTGGTTGATTAAACCACTGAAGACAGAACATCAGCTAATGACGGCAATACAATTCGACTCAATAATCTTTGTCAAACAGAACACTGAACAAAAAACTTGTTTGCTTACTTTTGTGGATGCTGGTTTTCCGTGTGCAATAAATTGCACTTTTTGTTTGTAAAGTTTGTGAAAGATACCAGGTCTCAAACTTGAAAGGGGTGTGGTCAAGGTCAGAGGCAAGGTTACAGGTCAGCGAGAGACATTTCTGGAGGAATTAGAAAAGATCAAGATCCATCAGATGACGAAAGTGGGAGGGGCAGACTTTTACATGGGGTGTAGTCTGGTGTGGCTTGAAAAGGGGATGGTGACAGTGTGTTATGTTTCCAATATTACAAGTGATCTTTTACATCGTTTCCATAATCAAGGTAATCTGCAATGTGCTTTGAACATCTGCTTGAGAATGGTAATTCAATCCAGAAAGTGGGGATATGGAGAGAGAGAGAGAGAGAGAGAGAGAGAGAGAGAGAGAGAGAGAGAGAGAGAGAGAGAGAGAGAGAGATACACAGACCCTATGACACCGTTCTCTTGCACCCATTGTAGGTGCAGATCTGAATGAACCAATTGAGAATGGTTCATATAACCGAATACAGGGTAGTGGAATCACATATTTAAAATGTTACCAGATCATAACTATCCCAGTCCACTCTCATTACAGGTGCTGTGCAGCCTCTCATAGCATCAGTGTCCTCCCCAAAGGAGCCAGCTGGACCGCCCCATATCTGTCCCAGGAGCACAGCCTATTGAATTCCAGGCCTCTTTCCAGAGCCTAAGGAGACTCAATCTGTATCTGGCTAGGAGCGAGATTGACTGATGCACAGTTTCCTTGTAGCACACAGGCCCTTGCCTACACAGTGAGAGGGAGCTGCCACACCATGAGAATGCTCTCTGATGATTCATTTCCAGTGCTGCTCCCACCACCCCCTCCCAGGCTACGGAAGCCTCTCCCCCCGGAGATGACGGCGGCCGAAGTGACTCCTCTTCCGCCCCCTCCCGGGCCGAGGGCCGGCCGCGCACCCACACCTCGGGGTCCTCACTGAGCTCATAGATGGAGCCGTCCTCCACGCTGTGCTCCAGGGACTCCAGAGACGAGTCCGACGCTCCCTCTGGTTTACTGCTCAGGGGTTTGCCAGGGAGCTGGGAGGTGGAGCGCAGGCGGTACTGCAGCAGGACCCCCTTGCCCTTGCCCTCCCTCCTGGGGCCGCCATTGGCCTGGTGTAGGGACTCCTGGGAGGAGGTGTTGGTCTTGTCCTCCCCTCCACTAGGCGAGTCCCCCCCGTCCCCCATGGAGTCCCTCTTGAGCAGCTGTGGGGACAGCGTGCTGGAGGTAGCCACCAGGAAATCCACTGGCCCACAGTGAGCGTTGAGAGAGGTCATTCCTTTCCCTGGAGGCACAAGAGGGGAACGATGGTGACATTTCTGTACTGTACAAAAAACACACAGGTCATGCCAATTTCCCTTAAAGAAGAGTGACAACCAAGACTGTTTTATTCCCTCTTATCACTGTTCCACTTCTGTTTTGCTGAGGTTCTTCTGGTTATTTTCATCGTATATATTTTTCTATAGATTAAAATGGTTTTAACTGCTGCCTCCTGTTGCCTAATCATTACTGGAGTAAGCAACTATACTTACAAGTGTTACAGGGCAGTACAGGGTTACAATGCAAGGAAAATATTTAAATACAGTATAGTTTACATTAAGTGCAAATTAAACTAAAAGTACAATATGAAATAAGATGAAAGAAGTTAGGATTGCAACAATGTATATCTACTACACAATTATTGAATGAAGATTTGGTAGAATTGACCTAATAGTATCTTCTAGAAAGAAGCGTACCTGTTATTTTGGGGATGCCCTCCAGCTTGGGCACTGGCAGTGTGACGATGATTCCCTGGGCAGTGCCGACCCACAGTAACCCCTGGCAAACCAGCAGACTGGTCACCCGCACGCTCTTCTGAGCTGTAAGGAGCACAAAGGGAGCAACATTAAATTAAGTTGTTAAAGATCCTTGCAAAAAATTACATTTACTTGAAAACCCTGTTAGAAAGCAGAACTTGGAAAGACTCAGCTATCTCTTAACTACTATATTTAGTAATGTTAAGTATTATCGATATATATATATATATATATATATATATATATATATATATATATATATATATATATATATATATATATATATATATATATATATATATATAAATAACTAGCCAGTAAGTGCCTCACATATTGTAATTGATGGTAGAAAGCATTTATTTATTTATTTTAACAATCAATGTTTTACCATGTTCAAGTTACAAGCACCTGCCAGTGGAGTTTGCCCGTTTTGACAAGAAAAAAAAAAACACGACATTTAAAAGCACATCAGTTAGCAGTTGTCGACTGCTTCAAACCATCATCTACCCTCTAAATTTTAATTGGGATGAGGTGAAGATGTTTCCATAGCAACCAGAACTTCTCCTAGTTACCAACCCCCCCCAAGGGCACATGAAAAGGGAAGTATTCATCTCCACCTTTCTCTAACCCTCTTTTGCGACACCCGTACTTTATTAATTCATTTTCCTGCCCTTGTGTCTTCATTACCATTTTTCTTTTTATTTAATAGATTTGTATTCTTCTCATTGAAATCAACCCATCAGCTCTTACCATGGGGACCAACTGCAGCAGGAACTGAAATTGTAGGACTGGGAAAGGAGGAGGTCAGTCTTAATTGGTGCCTCGCTGTAGCTCTCATTAGAAGATTTGTTCCTAGCAAATCTCTTAACTCTAACCCGATCAATGGCATAGCTTTAGTCTTTAAGATGTTTACATATAAAAGGGGAAACTTTTGAACAGATGCTTGATTTCATTCATAAAAATAATCCCAGAGAAAGCCATCATTTCCCGAAAGGTACAGTATTGCTCGCTTTTGTCACAAGATGAGAGCGTGGGTCAATCATTGTGACAGAAAGGGCATTCATTTTTAGGAAAGCACTGCTTTAGGAGGTAGCCATTTTAATAATGAATTTGTGTAATAATGTACAGACATTGTCATTTAAAAACTGAAATATATCTTTAGAGGGAAGCCTGGTGGAATCTTGCCAGACTATGCAGGCTATTAAAACAAATCAGATTATTTATATTAAATTGCATAAAACAGTAAATAACTTGCTTTAACCATTTAAGGGAGGCCAAGTGATGTGTGGGATACACCCATAACTTAAAACCCTGTGAGATAAAATTGTAGGAAAGTCAAGTAGATAAACATTTGGATAAAAGGCCAGAAAAACTGTGTGGCGTTTTGTGATGTTCACTTCAGACCACAAAGCTCACTTGATTAGAGGCCTCCAGAAGTGAAAGGTGAGAGTCTAGTAAACCTCCCCCTATTCCCGAGGACTTGCCTGGGCTGAGGAAGGTGGTGCGGGCCGAGATGTTGATTTCCTGGAGGGGCTCCAGTGTCTCGGTGTGAAACAGGCGGATAGACGAGCCCTCGGAAAACGCCATCCAAACCCCGCCCCCGGCGCGCGCCATGTGGGCCACGCTCACCGCCGTGTCCTGGTGTGCTTCAAAACTCTGGATGAGAAAAGAAAAGCCCCTCATGAACAAACACAATACCTAGAGAGAACAATAACGGGACTTGTATAGTGAGAAACCAATCCCTGTAGACCACTTTCCCAATCCATTCAGAGCTTGGTCTCCGGTCTCCATTCACTCTACATCATCTGAGAATAATACACAATATTTTAGAAGATCTAAACAGGGCCTGGAGCATTACACCAGTGTAAACTATTCAACATAGCAGTAAGTTACCCAGATTGTTCTATCCGATTTGAATATCGGCTCACTGCTGCAAACCAACGTTCGATATTCAAATTGGATAGAAAAAGTTAGGGTAAAATATTATAAAAATAAATTTAAAAAAAAAAAGAAGATGTAGGACTGAAGATTATCTCTACAGCAAACCAACAACCTCTTTATACCTAACCAATAGCTGTTACCAGGTTCCATAGTGTTTTTATTGTATTTAATTCCCTAAAAAATATATATATATATATATATATATATATATATATATATATATATATATATATATATATATATATATATATATATATAAAAAAAAAAACACACAAACATAAGATGGGGCCTCAAAGATGTGTTAAATATCTGTTCTCCATGTCCTCACGCACCCCCACACAGTGTAAACTGGGCCATTTCAATGTTACTCAATCCTGGGATGAATTATTATGATTTATTTTTTTTAAATCTTCCATTCGCTCCCAATGAGTACACACACACACACACACACACACACACGTCAACCGAATTTCATCCCACACACTTAATAAAGAGTTCTCGATTTGTACAACAGCCATTCCAGAGGTAGTGATTATTTCCAGCTCTATAATGACGACAGATTGAAAACACGAAAGAGTCACTTACGCACAATTGAGTCTGTTTATCAGCAACCAGTAATTAGCAACACTGTTAAAACCAGAGTCCCGCAGACCAGAAGTAATAATAAGTGGTCTCCATTTAAAATGTGTTTATAAATCATCTCAGACAACCCAATTGAAAGCACCATGTTCCATACTAAGCCTGTTGATTTGCTTAATGCCCCACAGCATGTTTGTGGCTACGTGCATGAACCCAGCTCCTAGCTTTTTAAATTCAAAACCTGTCCAAAGTTCACTAATTACCATTATTTATTTTTTGACTGTTTTTATGTAGTGTCACTACAGCAGCTTGGCACCCAACCAGGTGAGAGGAAATAGGCTGTGTAACCAATGACATGAGAGCTGGCTGGGAAACATGTTCTGCTCTTTTGGTTGCTAGGTAACCAATCACAGCAGGCTTGTGCATTCTAACTTCTCCCATCTCAAAGTGGTGTCAATTAGGTTTGAGGAGCCGCCTCTCAAACATGGAACATAATTCTGCATTTTTATTGATTTATTATTTTAAGAAGAATAAAACCTTCCTACCAAACTGAAAATAACAATAATAATAATATACATTTTAGGCACTAAGACTCAGATAAAAGGCCAGGAGTTGGTGCAAAGTTGACTTAAGGCACATTAAAATGTAAATATCACAATAGCTGCAGTTTTATTTGATAAACTGCACAGTAATTTTGTCCAGATTTGGAGTTGGCAGTGGCTGGATTAAACTGACAACCTGGGGATGGAGAGATAATTCTTAATATTGGCTGAACCCCAGTTGCATTAAAGCCGATTGAACCTGGGGGTTAAGCACCCCACTGGATTTACTGAAGTAAAGGTCTCTCAACAGGGCAGGACTGTTTGTAAGCCATGTTGACAGGCTTGTGGAAATGAGGTATTGTTAAGCTTTTCAGTCCTAGAAAGGATTAGCAAAACAGCCACCCTTTTCAGAAACAGCTACTTAAATCACATCCATGGAACGGTATTAAGCCTTCAGCACCTGTTCCTCATTCCTTGTGCTTTGTTTACTCAAACTTCAAGGAAGAAGAAAACATTGATGAGTTTGTAGCTTATTTTAAAAAGGTAGCTGTTCTTCAGACCCTTAAAAACAAAAACTGCGGCTTTTAAATTGCTATATTAAACATGTACACTCAAATATCCTGCATGACTGTTTCAAAATACTTTTTCTGGTCACACTCAAGATTAAGGATCCTATTAAAAGGTTGTGACGGTTATTAACAATGATCTCAGCCATTAGCCTTCACAAATCCCGTTATCCTGCGATAAACGCCACAAAGGGTCACGTTGACAGCATAGCGACAGCAGCCGTCGTCGAATGACTGATTTTGTTTGAAATCAGACTCCAAGAGGACGCTTTATATAACTGACTATTAAAATCTTTAAAAAGGAAAGACTAACATTGAATCTCAGATCTCACAAGCTCTGTAGTAATCACTTATGCAATTCAGTGCGATAATATTTTCCTTTTGCCTTTCTTGCTCTCTAGCCCATTACCTTCCAGGCTCACACTTCATACATTATTCAAAACACACCGACACATGCAGAAGGATCAGCTCTCCGGGAGATGTGTTCTGCAGGAGCTCAGAGTCCCTCCTTCCTGACAAGACACTCATAGGTGACCCATCATCCTCACCCTAACATCACTGCCCATTGCTTGTAGCAGCTAATTTATCAGGCTGGGGAATATGTAACAGGCCGTAAAACTCAATTCAGAATACACAGCACTGATATGCTTTTAAAGGAAAACCCACCACTGGGTTAAAGAAATCTCTGTTTGCAAGCCATGCATTCAAATAATGTTGCACTTCGTTGATCCCTGTCATTCACCAAACAGCTGCTTCCCCCATCAGCCAGTTACATGCTTTGAACATGTGACACTGCTGATGGGACTTGACCCAGGAAGGGCAAGGGTAGCAGATTTCCTGTGAGCAAGGCATGAAAGTCGAGAACTTTATTTAACCTAATGTAGTACCAGACATTTTTTATACGAAAATACATGCTAGCTTAAAAATGAGGTGTTTATTTCCAAACTGCATGTTTTAGAACTATGCAGCGAATGGTAGTGCAAACCAGATCCAATATACAGAATTACTTTGTTAGCTTCATACAATGTAATACTGGGGCAGCGCATTTAATACAGTAGTGTGTAAAGATGCAGTCCTCAATTTATGTTAAAAGAACTGGGGAAATGAAAGTCATTTAATCCAAGTAGAATTGGATTGAGGGAGCCAGCAAATACAGCACAATAAAGAGAATAGTGAACGGGAGTTTGGGAAGCTCAGGAGGACAGCCAGACGGCTTCAGTCTCCAATGCCGCCAGTCCCTTTCACAAACACTAAATTCATCCCTCTCCTGTCAGCTTTATCACCTGTCATCCCCGGTGTTGTACTGCATCTGCCCAGCACTGATAAACCCTGCTCACAAAAATACTGTCAGAGTTTCAGAAAAAAAGAAAGAAACTCCAGACAGAGGGGAAAGTGTGTCTGCTAGCATCAGCCTGGGATGTGCTTTGAAGATAAGCGGTAATAACATTGCACAGGCCTCGTGCGAGGGAGTGGGGTCAAGAGGATTGGAGCGGGGTCACCGAGTCCTTGTAATGTCGTGTTACTGCAATAAAATCCCATTTCTTTATTTTCTCAATGTCATTTAGCTTCACTGTGCAGCAATGTAATATAACCAGAAGCCCTTTCTTTAAAAAACAGATGAGGCAGTAATTGTTTAAAAACAATGTTTTTTAACAACGTCCTAAACCACTCACTCGCTGGCACTCAAGAAGTGCAGTTTTATCTGCATATTTGCTTCTCGGCAGACCTGTCTTAAATTTCCTGTTACCCATTTAAAAATCACACATTCTGCGGTCCAACCCTTTTTACAGCTGTTGAAGTGACTGAGCAAAATGGTGATAATAAGCAAAGTTATCAGGAGTTCACAAAGAACCTGGCAAAATAAGCACTAAAACTCTCAAGTGTTGATATCTGCTATGCTGTGGAATATAAAACTAGGTATTGTATTGATTACTGCAGTGCTTATTGATCAGACTTGCTTGTCTTCGGCCATGGTGAATACTGTGTAAGGCTGTGGCAGGTGACTCCTACCCGGGTGATCATGGTGGCTCCTTCAATGACGATGACCCTGTTTCCACAGCTGGCCCACACAGTGTCCTCCAGAGCCAGCAGCCTGCGGACCGGCTCTGTGCCGATACTCACGCAGCGAGGGGACTCTGGATCCCACAGCTCCTCTGGAAACAAAGCGCAGAATGAAAAGACCTGTTGAAACCTGTGCAGCTGTATTAACACAGTCACCAAGCCAGATCATTATAAGAACCGATCTGGGAGCTAACTAGAATTTCTGATTTACAGGTTGTGTATTCACTGTGCAGTTAAAAAATTGGTGTAGCGTAGACTGTAGGCTAACTATTCAAAGTTATAATGTAGTCGACCATGTCCGCTTGTGGTATTCTCATTGTGACTGAACCACTTAGACACTCTTTTTCCATAAGAGACACTGATTTGAATTAATCCACGTCTACAATGTCCGTCAGTTGTTGATAGTATTAAAGTCAAGACCAGACCCAACTCCAACCCAATTGGCACGACTACAGGATGTGATGTCATATCATTGAGCTCATAAGCGTCAAGGCGACACTTTTTTCAAAATAAGCTGTACTGGAATATTCTGAAATCGGATGGTTTCGATTGGTTTCATGATTTAGAATTCGTATTAACCGTAAAACATGTTTTACAGACCAATTATCGTCTTCTAAACTATACTGCAAACACCGAAATAAAACGTAAAATCAAGCAAACCACTTCTTACCAGCGCTCTTCCGCCTGTAGACGACAACCTTCCCGTCCTTCAGCCCTGCGAACAGGAAGTTGCCGGAATGTTTCAGGCACAGCACCGGGCATCCCTCGGGGTTACGGAAGGTCAGCAGGCACTGGGCGGCCGTGTCCACACTGCCGTAAACTAGGATACTGGAGAATCAAGGAAAGAAACCAGGTCATGTGTGTTACAGACCTGTATGCACTTGTTCTCCTCAATGCAAGACTGTTTTAAAATCTATTTCCTCCCCTTTTATTGCCTTCAGGACAGTGTGCAGTTGAAATTCATTTCTAATAAATGTTCTTCTCTTTGAAAAGCCTACCGAATGCACAACGCTAGTATGAACTGTTTTAGGGTCCCCTATGCATTCTCTGTTAGACAGAACTTCATGTATTTGGGTACTCTTTTTACCCGCGGACCAACATGGAGGAAAGGGCTGTTGTCAAACTCACCTGCCATCCTGTAGCCCCAAACATATTGTGTTGCCGACCATGGAGGTCCGTTCAGCAGCCCCATTCTCCCCCTCTTCGGACTGGCTCTCCTCAGGAACATACGCCAGACACAGCACTGGTGCCCCCACCTGGAAGGATTTGACAGCACGGGGAGTAGACCGGTTGAGGGAGAAGATCTCCACCTGACCGTGAGAAACATCGCCCCCACTGGCCACCTGTAGACATAGCAACACAAAATTTATTTCCTCACAATTGGGAAAACACTGCAGTTTCAATGGCTAAGAAGGAAAATGCTATGTACAGCTGGACAGTTTGATATGACTTGACTGTTGTGTAAAGAAGCCAACAGTCGACTAGAGAATAAACAGAGTTTTAGAAAATGTAAATACCAAAAATGAATAAATATGCAATCTTTTTGTTATAATAAGTGATTGATTTACTTAACCAGCGATTCTTAAAAGCAGTTAACTTAGGCAGCACACCCTGAATGGTAAGTACATTATTTCAGTCTCCTGTGCCATGCTGTGCAACTGGGGGCTCATTCTTAAGAGAGGTGCTATTCTCAGATGGCCATTACAGTATTATATCACAGCCAGGTTGAAAGCAATTGAACACTGAAAACTAGTAAAAGTATGCAGTCCATAAGGACACTCCACACAAAAAAATCTTTAAATCAGGTGTAAGAATTATAAATGTTCTTCATGTTCTGTGAACAGAGAGGCATTTAAATATAACACTTGAGAATCACCTCTCCAAGTAATCTGCAGAATCTGTACAGTAAAGGCAACTGGGCAGAATGCTGCTAAAATATTTCCTGTGAAATGCGAAATGAAATGTTATAAATAGGAGGCAATCCTATTTATATAACAAAGCTTGTGGAAGCCATATGGCAAGTTTTTAGCAAAACCTGAATCAGATCCATTGAGGATTTTGAAAATGTTTGAAGTACAAATTGCATTAAAAATAACTTTAGGAAGTGAGATCAATTAAAAAGTGACGTGCAAACTTTCACTGCAATAGAGGGTTATTTTGTAGCATGCAGACCTTGTTGACAGTCCTGCTTCATTGACATTAAAGATACAAGATTCAATCCGAAAATATAAATCTTGCATGAGAAACCAAATCACTGCTGTGGATTGGTCAACATTTCAGTAATGATGTCATCCTGTGCATAGAACACACAGCATAGTTCTAAAGCTAAAAATAAAACACTTCATGCTTATGTAGAAATCCTTTAACACAGTTTGAGCAGCTCAGCTTCGATCACACACTCCAGAGACACGCATGCGATTTCAATAAATAAAGGGCTTTCAAACTTTGTGACTCTATACTTCTAATGCTTTATCCCCATATGACTGGAAGTTTGATTGAATAGTGACATTAAAACAGGGAAATGACGCATGTATTTTTTAATTCGGTCTCTGGTAAGCCAAATGGACATACTTCTGCTACTGCTTGCATCAGTGGGAAGTAGATCTTTAAACTCACATTATAATATAGCTCAAACAAGAGATTTAAAAGGATTTTATAGGGGAAATATCTACATCTGATATTTTCAAAATGGTCTATAAGGCAACAACGGTCTCAAACATTTTTTGTATGGAACACTACACCATTAATTGACTACGGAGAATGTTTTTATTAAAACAGAAGGTACGCATGTGGCGCATTTGCTCCTCGTTCAGATTTTTTATGATAAATGACACTATCTTCACGCAACACAACAACAATTAGGGCTGTACATGGTAACCGGCGCTTTATCAAAGCACTGAAAACGCAGAAGTGCCACAGCAAAAAAAAAACAACAATGATACTGCATAGTGAGCATTCATTAGCAAGCTGTTGCTGTAATAAAAACATTACTTTCAAGCAGGCTCATTTTGTTTTAATAGAAAATCAACAATTCAATTTGTAAAAGTGCTTTTCATGTGGAGATACCTCAAAATAAACCGTAACACACACACACACAAACTGTGAATCCCCAAACTTCTGTGAACATCCCTGGGGGACGGCATAATTGCTCTAGTCTTCACCCGAAGGTCCTTCGACAGTTTCAGAGGGGAATTCAATAAAAAAAAAAACTGCAGCGCCACTTTAAAATATGCATTCATGTTCTGTTTTATGGTGGTACTTGCTGGCATAAAATGCAATAAAGAGGCGATCAACTTCTGAGTTCTACGCCCACTTTTTAATGTCTGCGATAAGGAGGTCTCCTCTTTTTACAGGTTTCTCCTTGTCCAAATGACAAGAGGTCTCAACAAATACACACCAGTCACACGAGGCTCTGTTTTGATCTAGTGGGATTAAACACAGGTGTAAAATGCTGAAGGGAAGTGCTTTTTTTTCTGCTTCAGAAAACAATTCATGATGACATGTTTAAAACCCAACATAAATAAGCTTTCTTCCAATATAGTTTGCTATATACTGTATTTGTAAGTGATTTGACAATGCTGTTTCTGAAATGGAGCGTTAATCAGTCAAAACTCAATTCCTTTTTGTGGATTTACTTTCAGTGGCAGCACCAGAAGCAAGACTCCCATTAAATACAGACCAAACCTAACTCTGCCAGTATCTGAAGTTGGCACGACTACAGGGTGCTGTGCTGTGCCCGCTGAGCTCAAAACGTTAAGTGTTAATCTTTCCCTTCCATTGTTTTTCAAAGAAAGAAACAAAATATGTATGTAAAAATATGTATATCGCGTTAATCTTCTACGTCGGCATTATGCAAATCTGTATCTAATTGCCTCACACGGTAAGAATTTGCATAAAATATCTTGATTTTTTCCACTTCATCCGTATCAATGCAGTGTTTAGGAGGAGGTCTGTCCTTCAGAAGTGTTTAATCTGAAGTTTTTGTTGTCCTGATGTGATGAATAAACATCAGCAGGAATCAGAGAAAGATAGACAGAACGAGAGCGGGTTTCACATGCTAATTAGAAGACAATGAGATCATGCTAATCAAGCTATGGAAGCCCCAGTGGCTGATCACTCTAAAGTGATTAGTGCTGTCCTGAATTGGAGTAGCTCACTTAGGTTTATAGAGGACAGAGGGTGTAATGATACACAGTGGTGCTGCAGCAAAGAACCTTTAAAATTACACCAGAACTGTGAAACCAAAAGGGCTGACCCAAATCCGAATTCATAGTCACATTTGTCACAAACATTCCGAAACCCTATAAATCCACAGCCTGGTTTTGTTTTTTAACAGATTTTTTTAGGCCGATTTGTTGCTGTTAGGCCCTGTATTGAAGCAAAGTCAACATTTAAAAAAAAAGTGGAATTAAACAAACATTCTAAATTGTATATAACAAATAAGAAAATAATCCAACTGCTTTTTCTTGCAACAAAAACATTACGTTTACTATGCTTCCAAAACTTTGCAATTACTTTATTTCACTCTTTTTGCCTTTGCCTCAAAACAGGGCCCATTGTGTCTCTAAAGCTTTTACAGGTTTACTCTAGGTCTGGCTTTAAAAGCAAAATGTGACTGTTTATGGCCACCGTACACTACACTAGGAGTAAATGTGGTTTTAAAAGATGGCAAAGGCCGTTGAAGAAAGGTTAAGATAGTTATGTTTCGGACTAACTATATTATATGTCAATGACTGCTTGACACAGTGCTGTAAACCTCATTTTCTTTCAAGATAAGCCCAACCTTGGTCATCTACTTGTTTTTTGCAAGGATGCCATTTCCACCGATGGCCTTGGCACCCCCCCTCCCCGGTCTTTTACTGATCCAGAAGCACAGGTGACTCACCCAGAGGTAGCCTTGCGGTAGGGAAGTGCTGGCAGCGGAGAATCCCAGAAGTGCACACTGCACCGGATTATGGAGGGCAGCTTCCAGCTGGTGAGAGAGAAGAAAGAAGGAACATTTTAATAATTCATTCAGTTAATCCTTGAGGTCTGTGGTCACTATGGGTAGCTGGAATGGAATTGTTTGGAATTGTTTACTGAGAAACTACAGAAAACTTAAATGACCCACTTAATGTGCTCTTTCGATTTGCTCTTGTGGTTTATCATGTCACCAGAACCCCTTTGTAGAATTGCAACCTTTTTACATGCAGTGTTTTTAGGGTCCTGGCTCAAAACGTGGACCCTCAGGCACTGATCACGTCTGTCACACTATACATGTTTGTCTCCTTAGATCCTTTGGATTGCATTAAGATGTGCTCCAATAAACGTTTTCTTTCATAACAATGTGCTTACATTTTGCACAGCCTAACACTATGATTAATGCTCTCATGTCATTGTACGTTTGTTGACTTTTGTCATTTTGCACATGGTCCCTTGGAATGGCTCGTCACACGAGGCTTAATATAAATGTTATTTTCTTGTTTTATATTCTAACCAGGCGGTGATCCAACAAATCCATTACACAGTTTCCTATTGCCTGCGACTGTCCATACACTGCAGTTTGTAGGCGGCATTTAATTACCAATTTGATTTTGTTGTTGTCAGTGTTAAAGGGAAGAAAAATTAAAACGAGAATTGGGAGTGCATCTGGTCTAGAAATAGAAAATAATAAATTAATTAATTAATTAATTAATTAATTAACAAAATAAATATTAGCTGGACAGATGGGTTGAAAATAACCGTCTGGCTTTTCTTTCTATACAGCTGCATGTACGTGTGTAGAGGAAGGGGCTTAAACAAAATGCAGCCGATTTACACTTATATATAACTGAGCAACACTAAAAGCCAGCAGGCGGCTGCCCCTGCTGAGCAATTAAAGTTTGCCATCCGACACAACACCCTCACCCATCCACCTTTCATGCCAACACAAACCAAGCTGCTACCACCGCCTGTCAGTGTCCCCGGGAGCCAGAGGGAAAAGGCTGGCTACTTTGTCACTGGTGTCACAGGTAGCCTCTGTCTGATTGCCGAGGATGCCCCTGGGTGCAGTTTTCATTCATTCCTCTCCGACTCCGTCTGCAAAGCTCTGAAAGTTACTAATCTTGAGAACGCTCTTTCTGTCTGCTGTTTGTGTGGGAGCATTTTACATTTAATGGGTATTTGGTCAGGATGCTGTTGTTCAATATTAATATCTAAACTGTCAAAGGCAGGCTGTTCTAACCATGTTCTAAATTGTTAAACCAATATAAGTGCCCCAGGATCGGAACTGGGCTCCCACGTCAGGAGTGACACTTGGTTTGGTGCTTTGCATGCACCTAATTCATTATTGACATTGCACAGCAGTACAGTAATATCATTAGGTGGCGCATTAAGCATTTTGTGTTTGAGTTCATAAAGGAACATTTTAATTACAACTGCAGGGATTGTTGTAGAGTTGAGGTAGCATGTCTTGGAAGTTATCACACCCACTCAAGCCTGCTGTTTCAGTGTGCCAGAGACACGACCACAATTAGCTTTAAAAACATTATGAGGTACTATTGTGTAAAATACATGATGATATTTATTAAGGAAATAGGAAGAAAACAGAAAGCCTGGATGTGTATTAGGCTGCCAACAAAACAAAAAGTGGTCATGCAGTAATTCTTAATCCAGCTCCAAGTGAAACCAGTTTGGTAGTCTCTGCTTCCAGTGGGCAAAAAATCAAAAGGTTGCTTGAACGGTTATAGGACTGAATGGTAGAGGTGTTCAGGACAGGATTGAGGAATGAGGGGAAGTTCTCATTCCCCCTGTCTGCCAGCACTATGCTTTAGCCAGTGTCATTGTCACATGTTCAAAAAAAGTGTTTTAAAAAAAAAAAAAAAAAAGGTCAAACATTTAATGGAATGTGAATGAGCTTATCCTGCCATAGCCCCGGGTTACCTTTCTTAATCACACGCAAGGTTTAATTATCTTGCTTAAATAAGATGAGGTGCAAATATTGGAACGTAATTGAAACTCTCTTATGCACACACTACCTCCTGACATTGCATAGCAGAGACGCAAACACCAAATACTAAAATGAATCTGGTGAAAGAATCTCATACTGCCAGCAAACGTGTTCATTTATTCAGAATAAAATACATACCGTATTACTTCAATTTGGCGCTGCGGCGTTGATATTAAACTGATAAAAATGACTGCGGCCCTTAAACGAGGGCGGCCATTATACAAGGCCGGCCTTTATTAATAATACTATGATTTACAAACGCTGCAATATTTTATTACATGATTTAAGGCATTTTAGAAGCAGCGCCGTGAGAGGCTCACCATCCAAGCTGACGACGAGGTAAACAGACAGCCCTTGTTTTATCCCCTGTTGTGTTGGCACTGAACTCTGCTGGGGGAAGTGAAGGACTGCCGTGCTGTAAGTAGTTTGTTTATCTTGGGTTATCTTTCGGGACTGTAATAAACTTTGCTTACTAAAGGTGGGTGAACATTAGTTTGTATTACATGCTGGATTGAGGTTGCAGTCTCTTCAGGGGTGTCATGTACATAGGCACGTTTCTTTCTTTATTTTTTGAGCAGGGGTAGAAAAAAAATACCTTTACATTTCTTTATTGAGAGCGTCGTTTATTCGAGGGCAGCGTCTATTAAAAAGCTGATATCTGAGCGAGACGTTAATTTGAAGTAAATCCCCTTAAATTGTATAAAATATCATTTGTATTTATTTTCAAAGCCTTCTGTTATTATGTAGCGTTATTTTGTAAGTGTCCAATGTGTTAAATCCACTAGGCAATATAGTTAATCTCATCGATAACATAAATGTTTGAGGCAGTGTGGTCCAGTGGTAAAAATCCATGGCTTGTAACCAGAAGGTCACCAGTTCAAATCCCACCTCTGCCACTCATTGACTCACTGTGTGACCCTGAGCAAGTAACTTCACCTCCATGTGCTCCGTCTTTCGGGTGAGATGTAATTGTAAGTGACTCTGCAGCTGATGCATAGTTCACACACCCTAGTCTCTGTAAGTCGCCTTGGATAAAGGTGTCTGCTAAATAAACAAATTATAATTATATAAATTATGTTCTCCATATAATGCACAGTTCACAGCCTACCTCTGTAAAGCACTTTGTGATGGTGGTCCACTATGAAAGGTGCTATATAAAAATAAAGGTATTATTATTATTATTATTATTATTAATAGCACACAATATATGTGTGAAGTTTGTCATTAATACTGCAGTATATTATACCATCTTTCTGAAACCATGGTATGTGCGTCTCCCACACTTAGGATTCTGTTCAGAGTATCATCTCACACACAAAATGTCAACACGTAAAAATTGAAAGATTTTTCACTTCATTACCAATGGAGCTGTTCAACATTCTAGGTCAACAGTTTAAATCAGTAAGGTTAATTAGCTATTGATGGTTTTAGTTCTTAAATACCAGACCTCCTTCTGTTTCTTAGTTACATAACGACTAATGTCTCCATCAGTGTTATGAAGTCTTAGTCAATGTCTAATACATAAAAAAAGACAGAAGCCTCATTTTAAGAAGTCATTATAAAGCGTTTGTTTTTATATAGTTGTATCTCGCATGTTAAGCCAAGCAAGAAGTGCTAAAACAATACTTCAAAATCCATCTTCATCTTACTTTTATACATTAGAACTGTTCCCCCTTTTTTGTGCTCGCTAAAGAAGAATATACAAATATTTGAGTCCTGGTACCTTTGTGCAGGTCACCGATTGCAGCTGGACCGTTAGCGAGTTTAAACTACAGCACATGAAGTAATTAGATACCAGGAAGCAGCTGCTGCTCTATAGCTATATTGTTGGCTTTGTACTTACTGGATTCTATAATTGGAATATGAATATATTTCAAAAGAACCAAAAAGATCTTCAGCATACGACAAGAGCACCAGCGATAATGCAGTGAATGTTAAGAGGCACAACCTTGGTCAAGTGTTATTGAAGATATTCAGTGCTTTGTCATTCTGATGTCAACATTTCAGCTGCGTATGCCTCTTCAAGGGCTTGGAAGAAACGGTAAAACACCATTAGCAGCTAAAACTGTTCTTTTTGCAGCTTGCTTACCAAATCAACTGCCTACTTTATTAAAAGCAGTCAACTGGCTCTTTAAGCACGAACGGCCTTGGGCAGGAGAGTCCAGGGATTGACAAAGTTATCCCTTCTCATTCTGTCTCCCTGATTGATTTTGTCACAGCATTGATTAATTTGGTACTGTGTCACTTAATTTAAAGAAAATATAAAACAAAGCAGTGTAATAATAGACAGACGGTGAGATTAAGTAGCGGGCCTGGTCTTCTGAATCAATCATTTTGTGTCAGTGCTGAGTACACACAGCTAGCCGCACTCACATTCATTTAACACAGGAGGGCAGGGTTCCAACAACAGGGAGCCAGGTGAACGTGCTGACTGCCAGGAAGAAACACAGCGATATTGTCTAAACACGGTTACAGATAGGCAGCCAAACCATTGAATTCTCACAGGAGCTGAGTGCATTAATGGTGACAATAAAAATGACTATCAGGAGCACCAATAACCTGGCAACGCATGTGTTAACATAACAAATAGGCCTGTTTTGTGGGGGAACTCAAATACAGCACTAGCTATCGCATTGATCGCAGTAGGGTTCGTTAATAAAATGTAATCACACTGAACATGTACAACACATTGTAATGAATAAACAGATGGAAATTTTCTGTATGTCTTATTGTGTTATGTAGAGTATGCTTTATTGAGACAAGTGATACTAAACGTGTCTGACTATTATAATGAACACAAATATTAATACACCCCCAATCCCTGCGTATAAAGAGAGTGTTAGCCCCACGTGTAATCTATGCGGCAGCTCTGTTCAAGGCATGCATGAAATCTTTGCGTCTCTTTCTATGAACTTGAATGTGCGAGTATGCAATGATCGTATTAAAGCACACCTTGCACAACATTCTTTGATTTATTCCCCTTAATATTTTATAGTGTTTCAAATAATTGAGTGGTTCTGGGCTCTGTTGCTCCAATCATTTTTCTCTAAATATTTACCTGGCTTTGAGCTTGCTTTTATTGCAGCTTGTCCGGGGAATCCAAGCCTTCCTCGTTCCATTTCAGTAGCGTGACAATTTGCTGGTACAAGATTTAGATGGAATACAGAAGGTCGGCACACAGGACTCTCCAGACAAACTCAAAGCAGCTCAAAAGACTTAGGATTTACAGAAAAACGTAATACTATATTGAAGCAACAGTTCCCAGAACATTCAGAATTATTAAAATAAAATAAGGAAAATGTATAAAAATTTAAAATCTGAACTATATCCTTTCCATCATCTAAGCATAACCTTTTTTTTTTTTTTTTTACCGGATATATAAAAAATTAAAGTGAAAGTGTACCTGTGCTTTTCAATTAAGGAGTTAAGAGCGGTATTATCTGCACAGTGCTAAGCCTGGGGGGAGTTTCGGAGGAGAATGAGGTGCTGTGAATTAACAAGAGCAAAAAAAAAGGTAACGCTTAGCATTTCAACGCACCAGGATTAAAGGAAAGCAAAGTGCAGAGAATAAGTAAATGTGAATTCAATAGTGAGAGGGTGGAAGGAGGGGACTGTCAGGATACAGGCCAGAGCTGAAAAAAAAACAGGGCGGGATTTCCAGCCAAGAGCCTACAAGCAAGTCTTTTTTTAATTAAAAATTCAATTGTATGCACCAATAGCCGACACTTTGAAACACTGCCAGGTGGCACGGCTTTGTTCCGAGTCCATTTATTCATTTCATTTTCTTTTAATTCTACAGGTTAAAAAAAACAACCCCGGTGGGAGTCAGATAGAAGCAATCCTTAAAATCAAAAACAACATTACTGCATAATTTGCCTTCACAATGGAGTCGCCTGTCAATAGGGAGATGGTCGCTATGGATAGTCATTAAGGCACTGGATTAAAGTCTTCTGTTTCAGGAGGGATATGTGATAATTCCTCAATGATGACCACTGCTAAGGGAAGCTCGGCCATTGGCACCTACTATCAGTCCTATCTGCTGCCTGGCCTATCGTACCTGAAGTGGACCTAGGTGTTAACCCTACGGGTGCTACACCTATGCTGTATGGTAATGCTATGGATTAAACAAATCCAAATAAAAAAAGGAAAAAAGACTACAACATTAGTTACTTCTGCCTCCAGTGCTGTTTTTCCCTTATAATGTATAATTTTTTTTTAAATAACTTGCATACCTAATTTTAGACAGCAGCACTCCTACCCAGTTCTAGCACTGCAAGATCACTTTAACGATCTGACAAAATTATTTTCAAGCCAAAACTGCTGGGAAACGTCAGTAGGAGACCTGGAAGACAATGTCCAAACAAGACACTGAAGTTATGCAGCTAAACGAACCGCAGCAAGTTTATTGCGCCCACCTCTGACCTCTTAGAGGTACTTTATTACACAAACCAAACACAAGAGTCTGGCTTAGAGCCCTCCCTTAAACACAATACAGAAATCACAAAAATATCAGCATGCAGGTGAAAATGCCCAATTAAAACCAGGCTGGGGCTAGTCTACCAGCACTAGGACTAGATTTAGGTTTATAGTCTGAACCAGCATTCCAGTTGATGAAACTTGGGACCTATGCACTGGTATTGCTAGAGCAGTACGATGCTGTAATGCAAAACCAGTGTTTGTGAATTATCATTGGTATGTATAAAAAGTTATCACAGTGGAACCATTCTACTAGTGGCAGACAATTGTAGCTGACCGTGTGCTAAAACTGTCTTAGTACAGAATCATTATATTAATCGAAGCATTGTTCCTTTTTCCCTATTTGATTACATGTTGCTTTGTCCTTGAGTTACAGTACAACAAAAGCCTCCTGCTAATGCAAGTTCACAGTGTGGCCGAGAGTCAACAGGCAATTAAAAGAATGAGGAGTCAGAAAACTACCTTGGAATGTACACAAACTGGAAAGCGAACAACGGTGCCGTTTCTGAGGAAGCAGAGTGCACAGAATGGTGAACGATAGATGAATTGCTGTTAAAAGGCAATGTGAGGTTAGCACAGAAGTGGTCAAGCAGTCTTGTGCCTGGGGCTCAGCAACTAGAAAGCTAGGCAGAGCAGCTATTGCTTCCTGAAAGTATTGCTGTAATATTAAGGAGACAGATTGCACCTTGCAGGCAACCTGCAGTCAATATAAGACATGGTTTGCTGCTTTTGACAACCTTGTAAGCTCAATGCCAATGGAACACTGCCCTCTGGTGTTCAGGTGTTCACCAAAGCACAACACAATTTGATGTGGACTAACCCTTCTAGGTTGCAATCGGCTTGATTTGGTAGAAAAAAGACAAGCTAGCTTTCTGCTAAGTGCAAGAAGCAGGTGAATTAACCTAGCCCCCAGAATTTACTATTTAAATTAAGGTTCCAAAAAGTTTATTTTCTAAATTGATATATTCCAAATCAATATTGTCTAAATGAATATTTTATTCCGCCTCAGGTAGTACAAGCGTGAAAGAAGGACCTTTTGCTTTGACAATTAATGAAATGCATACATTAATAAAGGTGACACAGCATGACTTCCGAGTTTCTCAAAGCTACGTACTGGTGCTGTAATTTCCTGCTGTTTCCATCACAGTGCCACAGGGATATTTCTTCAGAGGAAAAAATAAACAGACAGAGAGAGAGAGAGAGAGAGAGAGAGAGAGAGAGAGAGAGAGAGAGAGAGAGACTGGACTTGAGAAGTGCTTTGTATAGTATCTAAACTTTTCACCAGTCGTTTTAATTACTTACATTTTTTTTCCTTATTATGTCATGGTGTTTTGCAATACTTCTGAGTGGTTCTGGGTTCTGTACTATTTCCATTTTTCTATAAACTGCATTTACCCGGCTTTGAGCTTGTCTGAAGAATCCAAAGAATCCAAAGTACCGAAATTGTGTGACAAAGTAACCTTTAAACTCATTATGTGGGGCTAGCGGAGGTGAAAAGTCACAAACACGTGGTTTACATGGAACAAGGAAGAGTGAAGCCAGGTGAAGTAGATTCACAGAAACATGAGAACTCAATAGTGGAACAGAACTCAGAACACCCGGCTTCTAAACCCGCCTAAAGAAAACTCCCATTGCAAACAGAGACAACCTTTTAGATATCATATAAACCAATGCACAGCAATCTCCAGCAATGCTGAACAAACCTCCCTGTGTCTTGGTTGTAAGATGCCCATATGCATGTTGAAGTCTAAAGCCAATTGAGTCAGTGATTGAACTGGGCACGGAACTCCACAGTGGTTGTTCATAATGACTGAAAGCCTAGTGCTGGAGACAATAAGCGTTGAGACCAGGAGGAAGCATACTGTGTGACTAATGTTAATCCATATTCAACTACCAAATCAGTGCACGGATAGTGCAATATAATACAATAGATTCATACTGCGTCTTCACAAAGTGCATTATATCCAGGGTAGTTAAAAAATTAATAAATAAATAAATAAATAAATAAATAAATAAATAAATAATTCTACATGTGTCATATTAAAATGTTTTTAACCTGCTTTTAAAGAGCCAGATAAATAGATTAGGGTGTGAATCCCACTAACCAGAGGTATAGTTAGAAAAAGTCAAAACACCCTGCCGTCCATTGATTTTAGGAGAACAAAATATGCTATATATGGTGATAACAATCATTGTGTTTGAAAGATTGTAAAAATGTTTATAATATGCTTTGAAAATCACTATGCTGCTGTGTGTCTGAAGACGTACAGTGTACATGACGGCAATTCGAGCACCAAGACTCCAAATTGAAAAACTTTAATACTTGAAATCCAGGTCACATTGCGGTGAGTACACAGCGCTTTGTAATCCTGCTGGCTACCCTGGGGTATTCTGACAGGAAGCGCTCTGTAAATTGCTGCACTGTTAACCTTCACCTGAGAACTTGCCCCACTTGTCCCAAGGTGCAGCATTTAATATCAGTAGACAACCCAGGCAGGGTCCAACTCCCTGTAACACCACACACACAAAGAAAGTGCACTGGAAAGAAAGTAAAACTGAAAAAAATATATATCTTGCAAAACAAGAAAGCATAAAGAGAATGTCACTATGCTAGTGAGGAAAAAAACGTTATGAATTTAGTGCCCAATTATTTAAATCCTGTCACTAGACTGTCAGGGGACACAGTTTCTCCAAAGAAAAAAAAAAAAAAAAAGGTGCAACTTCTAAATTACCAGCAATATTTTTCAAATCAATATTGCCAATTTAATTATGATTCTGCGGCAGGCTGAGAGGCCTTTTCTTTGAAAATAATGAAATAAATAAACAAATAAAAAGGTGGCAAGGCAGGACAGATTTTTCAGAAGTGCTGGTACTATAATTCCCCCACTGGCATTTTGTTGCACAAAGAATATATATATATATATATATATATATATATATATATATATATATATATATATATATATATATATATATATATATATATAAAAAAACAAAAAAACACAAACACACAGGAGGATGACAGTGAGAGGGGAGATTTCGGATGTTCATTTCAAAAGAAGCTATCAGTCATTAGCCTGGCTATTCCCATTATTTTATTAATTTTCACTCTGTGTGACATTTCTTAGAGCATCCCCAACGAAAGATGACAGATTCAGCAGCACCGATTACCTTACGCTGTACTTACGCATGCAGGTGTGTATTTGCAATGTGGTATTTAACATGAGTTTATAATAAGGGTCAGGAATTATTTCAGTTTTAGTTGTGCTGAACATACACATGTAGTAATGTAGTAACAGTAAGCATATGCACTGCCCCGCACCATATGTAAAATATTATTGACAAATTTCAGGTTGTCACCTTATACGTTCATCAACAGTATATTTATTTTCAAACTGCTTCAGCATACATATAAAACTCACAGGAATTACAGTATTACATTTGTAAAAGAGTTGGATTACGGTATTTAAAGAGTAAATAGCGGGGTTCCGAAAAACATATAGCATTACACGTCCCCACGTGCTGCTACAACTGTTTAAATAACATATGTTAACACCCTGACAACTTTTTACTCTTATAACTTTACAGTCTGTTTTAAACCTCTTTTCAAAATGGCTGCTCTAGTGCACTTATAGTGTAAGGATTATTGCCCACATTGTCAAACAGGTAACACAGCAGTAACAATCCATGAGGTGGTACGGTACAGAAAAGCCAGAGCACTTGTTAGTTTTGTTTTTAAAAAATCGCTCTTCTTGCAGTGAGAGGACAGATCTCAAACCCCAGTCCATTAGAGCAGCCATTTTGAAAAAAGCTTTGAAACAGACTTTAAAGTTCTAAGTGTAAGAAGTTGGCAGGATGTTAATAATGAAAAGAAAAAATGACAGGTACGTTATTTAAACAGTAGCAACACTTGGGGACGCAGAACACTATTTTTCAGAACCCCACTATTTACTCTAAGGCATTTGCTAACAAACAAGGTTTGCTTCCTCATGAAGTTTAGTGCACAAGAGCCTCTGGAACAATGTGGTAAACAGACCACACTGAATTTGGGATAAAAACCAAAAGCAACTGCTGGCGAATGAAAGCTAATTTAGTGAGAGGTTTGGAAGGCTAGCAAGCATCGCTTCCTTGTCTGTAACAAGACTGCCATCTATCCAATTTAAAGTGTTCTTCTGTTTAGCTGCCCTGGGCCCTTTAAATCATGCATTTATAGCAACTCATTTGCCCAGTGGGTAGCAGAGCAGGAGCACGAGTCGTGATGCAGGAGGCTTCCAAGCTGAGCAGCTTGCCTTTTCACAGAGACATCTGTACACGACGGCAAAGTAAACCGTTATGACTGCAGACAGCTGCACATACTGATCAGTAGGGTTTAAATCACTCGCTCCACATATCCCTGCCAACAGAAGCGGCTTGCTACTGCTCTTAGGTTTAAGCTGCCCCCTCCCCACGTTATCCATGGACCCTTATCTCGCCATTCCTTTAGGGGACCCAGGAGCACAGATTGAAGTAGATGTCTTCCTTGTACAGATCTTCTAATTAACTAAGTTTGTCTTTTCTTGACCTTACCAATATGGCACCAGCTGTTTCAATCTGGCAAGCTTTCAGGTGCTTGTTTTCTGAGTAATGGATGGGAATCTTTTTTTTTTTTTTTAATGTGTTCTGCAGGACATGAAAAGGTGTGGGGAATGTGTTTGCAAAATGTCTTACCTTCATTTCCTGAGCTTTTGAAGGGAAAACCGGGACACAGCAGGCAAGAAGTGGGCACCAAAAAGGGGCTTTGGTCTTTACATCATCCTCTGCGGAGAACCAGCCTGGCATATTCTCGTCTCCTGAAAGAAAACCAACAAAGCTGATGATCACATTACAAACCCACTGCACAGCTGGCAGTCTCTGCTTGAGAGGGGCAGGATTGAGGTGCGCTCACTTTGATCTCAGCCAAGAAGGGAAGCTCATGCCCGTTGGTGTCATGCCAATGTACAGTAACCGTCCTTCACCTTTCCTGAGCTCGAAATTCACACTCTCAACATCAACACTCACAGAACAGCTGTGTTTACTGTACCATACATATTTCACTTAGCGCCCTTCATGTATCCAAGCACGCTTTACAAAACTAGAACAAACTTTATAAAAAGAGCTCTGACTGCACTAGTAAAAGGCCATATTTTAAAAAAAAAACAACACACACACAAGGCTTTTAGCTTAGATTTAAAAATATTGATTGAGTCAGCATTCCAAATTGACCTGGAAGAGAGTTCCAAAATGAAGGAGCTAGTGCTCGTTTGTAAGGAATAAGTAACTCACATAGGACCAACTAGGTAGGACCAGACCCATGGATAGCTTTAGAAGTGAGGAACAGCATTTTAAAAAGCCAATGAAATAGCCTTAAAACTAAAAACTAAATAAATGTGACCAGTTGCATTGGTATGTGTCTGTATTCTGGCTGCAGGATTTCAATTGGGGGTTTGCATTAGCCACTTCGCTTCTTGTTCTGTAAACAGTAGCTTGTTCCCCATTATACAATATCACATTACTACCCCATTAAGATAATACAATTCACTTAAAACCGTTACAAATCGCACAGTCATGGAGTTGTTTTATTGGAGACGTGCAACAGTTTTTGACAAGTAGCTGTTCATTTTACCAAAAGGATCGAGGGCAGCGAGTATAAACAACAGACAGGGCCTGATGGGGCCAATTGAGGCGTCGCACATTTCAATATTCAAATAGGATTTCATTTAAAGAGCAGATAACACAGTGACAGAATTTCAATGTAGACATGTTTCCACTTCATTGCAAGCCAAACAGTAAAGTGCTTCAAATGTCATGTTAACAGGTTCATTACCTTGATTACTTTGTATGTGTGGTGTTTAAAATAGCTGTTGCTCCAATATTGACTTCAATTCATTTTCTCAACTTGCTGGCTTTCTGTTTCCTCGGATTTTAATCCACAAGCTTATCGAACTGTCGGCTCAACCAACTGCACCTTGAGGTTAACAGGCGAGTCAACCCAGTTCAAGGTTCAAATCCACTGGGTAGACAGGTCCTAATAAAGTGGCCAGGCAGGATAACACTTTATTTTGAGTGGCATAAATGCGTACTTAATTAATATGCATGTAACCATTTCCTGAAGTTTAGTTACATGTTAATAAACCGTCAATAGATAGGACAAGCATGTGTGTATGTCATTAGACTGCCATTTGAGCTCATCATTCATGTTTGTGTTGAGCATGAGACTTGACAGTTTCCTGATCCAGTAAAATAAAGACTTACAAAAGACTGGTATGTAAAGCTACTAATATGTTGCTCACACGATCATCACACTTTAAAAACGTGATTGTGAATGGCAGTGGAGCCATTTGAAAACACATTTAGGCAGCATGGATAGCTTACAGAATAATCGGTAACACGACATGCTAGTCTGTGTATACCTGTGTCCTGATTGTTTTGAGATCTTCATTTCACACATCATGGGCAGATCAACTAGGGAATTAATCTTTTCAACTTTTACTCAGGAAAATTAATTGGGAGAAAGAGAAAGAGAATTGAAAACATGGCTGTGTGCTCGGATCATTGCTCCCTCCTGCAGCTATGCTGGTTTTAGTGGTGTGGGAACACAAGCATTCTTGCAACAGGGAGTGTGATCTCAGAATTGCAATGTATCCCGAAGAGAAATCCTCTTTCTCCTGGTGAATGCTCCACGGTAAACGTTGAGCCACATATACCCCATTGACTTGTGACCCATGATGTGAATAAAATGTCAAGAGTCTGCAATAGGTTTAAAAATAAAAAGTAATGTGTTGAAAACTGTTCTGTGACACTAACATACTGCAGCAACTCTTTTGTGGAGATTTCCTTTTACATTGTGGGAGAAATTTTACAGGGTGTTAACATTTCTTAATTATTTTAAAAATCTCTTATGCTGATTAATGGTTCCCAAGTTCCTGGTCTAGCAAAATTGCTGATTTTATTTTAAAATTTGCTGCAACATGCAGCCTGTCTCACTTTATCCCCAGCAACTAATTATGAAGAAAACACTCCACAGCAGACCAATAACCTAAAATGCGAGAAACGTTCTAAACACTTGTTCATCCTATTAAAAGGTCGGACTTATTAATAAAGTGCTTTTAAATCAATTTTCTAACATTATCACAAGTCCCCATAATGCTGTGCTGAAAATGTTTGTTCTGTTATTAAATTATTTTGTATTTTTACTTAATGCTGTCGAGGCATTTCATTTTATGTGAATTTTCTGTTTCCATAGTCCCAATCTCTCTGGAAACCACTGGAGTGATGCTGACCTACAGCACAGGAAGTGTACCAGGAAGCAGCAACTTTCTAAATCTAGTGGTGTTTGAAAAATCTGCACACCCCTAATTAAAAGGTAAAAATAAATAACACAAAGAGCTTCATTTGAATGAAAGGGGCTCCTGTGATTATGTCGCTTAAATGGAGAAGGTAAGTAAATAGCTTTCATGGCCAAG
>CM060272.1:9556359-9592155 GCA_030684275.1 Acipenser oxyrinchus oxyrinchus
CAACTGATTTATTCATCTTGAATGCAGTGTGCTACTGTATGCGGTGCAGATCAGAAACCCATCATTTGCGTGAATGGTAGATGTAGATTGTTTCAAATAATGCTCTTCAAACTCTTCTTGTCTAAAGACAAACTGCAGAGCCACTAACACAGACTGTTCTTTTGGATTTTTTTTAATGCTTATCACAGCACATACAGTTTTCTGACAAGTTCTCTAAAGATACTATAACGGCAGATTATCATGCCTGAAAGCGAATGGAACGCAGACCCTGACTCCCTTGGCGATCAGCAGCCCACTCCCTTTAGCAGATGTTGAAATGCTGCATTGATGTGACAGATGTTGGGAGACAGTTTTTAATCAACCGCAGTACTGTAAGTCATGTCAGCGTCTAAATTAACAGGGCACTCAATTAATATGCAACTGAAACCCTGTGGATCAGCAGACCAGCACAAGCACATTTGCAACTTTGTTAACTGGGATGCAAAATCCATTTCATGATTTATTTACTAACTAATGGCCACATTCCACATTGTTTCCTGAAGTAGTAAAAGCATAGCAAAATGTAATAAAGCATAGTATAAGAATAGTGAAGCATAGGTATGCATTGTAAAGCAATGGTATGGTAAAGCATATTAACAACATGGCTAGGGTTAACCATGGTACTGTCAATTCAGACTACAACCATGAGGAAACTGCAAATGTAAACTCTTATACAGGGCTACAGTGCTTGTTTGAGAATAGTCATTGTTACTTTGTGAGGTTTAACTCCATTGGCCTCACCTGCTCTCTGGGATACAGTGCTTTGGTAGCCTGCATTGCTAAAGGTCTACTCCATATTAAATATTGAAACTCTTAGGTTCTTCCTGAAGAACCTGCTTGATTGATTACTTAGTTAATGATCAATCTGCCAGAGTGGTGTCTTGCTGGTAGAAAATACTTATACCCCTATCCACTGGCACATCCGACCCGTGAGGGCTCGCTACGGCACGGGTACAGGTGGTTCTCCACTGGCTATTTGTAAAGCCGGCGACAAACAAACCGTGAAACTCGAGCCTCACAAGACATCTGAATCTGGCTGTGAGCCAAGCCAAGCCATTTTTCGTCATTACATTGCATCAGTCAGTACACTCCAAAAACAACAAACATAGTAGGCAGCGAGCGTGATGAGAGGAAAGTACAGCCTTGGGACGCTGGAGGAAGTGCAGGGTCTAGTTTCTCTGTGGGCAGATAGAAGTGTTCAGGAAGATCTGGAGTCAGAAATGAGAAAAGTTTATGCCTGAATTTATGACGATTTGAAGCAAATGGGCATAAACCCCAGGTATGGTACACTTAACTCACACACTCAAAAGCACAAAATTATACCAAATTTCTCATTGTTGACCTTTATTATATTAATATAAAGAAAACAATGCGAAAATAAAACAATTCAAAACTTATTTACAAAAATGTAGTCAAGCAAAATACTATACAGCTGTACCATACATACGACTACAGCTCTTGTTGCGTTCATGCAGCTTCTTTTTAAGCACCCAAACAAAAAACAACTTGACAAAACAACAACTGTCCTTGTCTTTGGTGAATCATATTTTAAAACCTTCTTTTTTCCCCTTCAACAGAACTAATTGAACTTTAGTAAGTCGATATAATCAGTAAGATTTGTGGATTTTAAAGACATTCTTAAATATATTTACAAAATATAGCGATACAAGATACAGCTGTACCGTTAGTCCATTAATTTTTGAACACCATTTTTTTGTGGATCTTTTGGCAAACTAATTATTAACAACTGTCTTTCGTTGTATGCGACGTCAGTAGCATGGCTCGGCTCTGCAGTGAAAAAACAACCCAGGCTCCCCTTAACCGCAACGTGAGGGCTCGGTACATCCCTGGCGCGGCTCGGTTGTGCAGTGGAAAAGAGGCATTAGGATGTCTCTCTTATCTGCAGCTGTGTTTTGTATTCTGCTTTCGTCTGCAGTGTGTTTTAGTCAGAACAGTACTGTATTCTGGTTAGTTGTCTTGTCTGGATTTAATGAATAAAGACACTGAGTTCTTTGGTTTAAGACATTAAAAAAATGTAAAGATTGACTGTAGCTAAACTGCTAAAATGTACAGGCAACCCTTATAGAGCTTTTGGTAGCATGTACATTAGGGCATGATTAGCCATGTGATTGCATTGTAATAACCAGGTAATGACCAATGATTCCTGCTCTTACATGATAACTACTTTGCAATAAAATGATCTTGTTAACAGCATTTTGTTACCCGATGTAATAACATGGTAACACCATAAGCCGTATCCTTGTAATTATTCACTTATACCACCAGTACTTAACATATGAGAGTAGTTATGTAGTAGTTACAATGTAATTACCATGTACTTACATGGATATGGTTGCCCTATAAAGTTCTACCAAGCAGTTACAAATTAAAAGTACTCACACCCTATTGTTTTTGTTGTAGGTTTCACATCTCTTTTTAAAATGCTAGCATGGACAACCAATTTCCAAATGTTACGATTTTTCACACAAGTGCAAGCTATTAATGAACTTGAAGCTGCTCAGCAGTTTCCCCTAGATCACCTATGAGGCAGCTGTAACATTATGGTTTTCATTTTAAATAGTCTCTGGCACATTCTCTGCAGATAAACAGGTATATGGAAGAGTTAGACCTCTTACAGCTAAGGATGCCTCTGATGAATGTTCCAATTTAAAGCTTTGAGCGGTGCAACATATCAATACCATCCATCCACGTTTCAAAGAATATTAATGATAAAGCAGCCAGACTATCAACAGGGTGGAGGGTGGGTGTAAAACACGAACCATGCACACCGAAATTAAGCATCTTATCCACAATGCAAAAGAGACAGGTCTTTTGCAGGTGTGGCTAAAGAGCTTTTAACCTCATCTCACGGACAGGGATCAGAACTCCTAACAGCAGTGCACGACACACTACCTGTTACACTAACACTTGGAAACACCTGCAAAACATCTTCAATGGCCATACAGTGCCAATGCCAATGAGCTATTGATAGAACGATATCACAGTGGGACATAATAACCAAGATAAGAATACACAATACACCCTGGTAATCTATTGCAGTACAGAACTATGGTGCCATATCTATGCCACTGATTAGGGCTAAAAAAATGACTTGCATATTAAAAGCTTTAGGATTGTAAAGTGCAAATACAGTAAAAATGACAATAAATACAAAAATGCAAAAATGAAATATCTATCACCGCTTCAAAGCTAGATTTTTAAAAGTGATGCATGAGAAAACAATCGTTACTTTGCCATGCTGCAATTTTTCCGGTTCAGCTAATCAAGCTAAAGAAGTACTGCTGGGGAGATGATTCACTGATCTGTGTGAAATTATCTCTTTTCTGCTGTGTGTGAAGCCGGCCCTGCAAGAACTGATATACTCTGACAGCCGTGTTATAATTTTCCTAGAGCGTCTGAGAGGGGGTGCAATGATGAAGTGATGCAGTGGTATAATCCTTGCACTTAATACTGGTGGCTACATTTACAGGAAGCATCAGGGGCCAAACAAAATCTTGGGGCCCATTGTGCTCACTACTGTAACTGAATACTGTGGGGAATCTTCTGACCGTAAATAGAGTAGCCATTTCCTCTGCTGATACTGCACACTTGCTCCCTGCAGTTCCAGTAAATTCAGAAACTTTGCTCTGCTGATCCAGAGAATCTTTCAGCAAACTGCCCACTTTGCTTTCTTGTGGCTGTGTGCCAAAGCCAAAGTAGCCCTGCCTGACAGAGCTTGAGAACGCAGAGGCTTTGATTTACAATCCAGCCACAAATTAAATGCCTATAAAACTCGAACTCCTAGCTTGCCTTGCAGTCTCTTTCACCTTTTGGTCAACTTAATGAGCCAAATAATCAATTACAGGCTAACTGGGAAAACATATGTTTGTGCTTCTCTCACTGAGGTGTTAGCTGCCGGAGCAGACAGAAGATCCCTAAGGAAAGACTTTTTATTTTTTTATTTTTGCTGCTCTTGTGATCACCTGTGGGACTCTTGCCCCTGTGGCTTTTTTGTCCAGCATGGCTCACCATTTTCAATAGGGATGAGTACAGGGTGATGGGGAGTGTGGGTTATCTGTTGACAGATTGGAAGAGACACGGAAGTGGAGTTGACACAACACTCAGGCACGCAGGATTTATTTGTACCAAATAAAAGGGAAAACCATGAGCCGCTACCAGCAGTGGCAGCATATAGGAGATGTACACCAAAACAAATGGGAACAGAGGATGCAAAATAAAACACTGGAAACTAAACTACAAAGAAAAGTTACCTTCCACGCGGTTAGCGCTACTTCCACTGCTCTGGGAGACACACCTCGCTATACTTGTGGGATTTAAAATCCCTAAATGAATCCCTGTCCTGTATAGTAATTAAAACTTAGACCCTGGTTTGACACACGGTGGTCGGCAATTTTGGTACGATTCGTTATAAATAGGGCTATATTTATTTATTTCTTAGCAGACGCCCTTATCCAGAATTATTATAACACAAATGTTCCTAAATATTTTAATGCTTTCCTGAAAAGACATTCTATTTTCACCATCAGCCAGGGTGTCGGCCAGGGTGTCCTCGGCTCACCGCGCACCAGCGACCCCTGTAGTCTGGCCGGGCGTCTGCGTACTTGCCTGTAAGCTGCCCAGAGCTGCGTTGTCCTCCAACGCTGTAGCTCTGAGGTGGCTGCACGGTGAGTCTACAGTGTGAAAATAAGCGGCTGATGGCACACGCTTCGCAGGACACCGTGTGCTCGTCTTTGCCACTCCCGAGTCAGCGCGGGGGTGGTAGCGGTGAGCTGTGCCTAAATATAATTGTATATGCCAAATTTGGAAAAAATAATAAAATAATTGGTGATTACTAAATTAAAAATAAATAAATAAATAAATGATTAAGGCAAACATTTGCTGTGTTTAGTTTTTAAATATCTATATTTACACTATTCCTTCACAAATTAGAATTTTCTCAGGGAACTACATATCACGGCAATCGGTAAATGTCACTGAAATCATGAAATTGGTGATAACTGTGAAAAAAATACAGCCTTACTTATAAAGCTTCCATCTTGGTTATTCACACAATGGTCGAAGGATATGGTTTTGTAAGTCTTTGTCCTTTGGCTTTTCAGCAGCCTGGATTTGTGTCCTCTGACCCCCTTTATCACAAGACCCTACATCGGGATATGTCCACCAGCCAATCAAGGAACCGCAGCCATCCAATCCTCAGCTGCCATTCCCTGTAAACAAACTCAGCTGCCATTGCATCTCAGGCAGAGCGTCTGGCTCTCTAATAACTATTTACACAAATATTTACAAACACAAAAACACATATTCGTGTGCAGGGCCTCAGCACTGCCACAGGCTCACTTACAGATCCATCCTAACAAAAGGGCACAGCTGTATACTCACAAGGCTGGGAAGAAACGCTCCTTTGAGATCTAGTTTTTGAGAGTTCTCCAGATGAGACCCTGTGATTTTCCAATCAGATGTACTATGTTTTTGATTATGTATTGAATTAATTTCAGAGATGCCAAGTTGAGAACATCCAAATGAGTGATATTTAAAATGCATTGTCATTTCCCTTCTTGAAGGAGTCTCACTCTGTAATTGTAATTGTTTCTTAAATTAGGATGGTGACTCTTTTAGTCATGAAAGGAAGAGGAAGAGGAAGAGGAAGACACCATGCAGGCACCATGAGAGCCTTACAGCTCTGCTAGCGAGACAGTGCACCTCAATCCTGACCTGAACACAAGGCTCCTATCTGCCCCACCTAACTTCTGTATTGTGTTTTTAAACCTCCAGAAAAGAAACCACCACAAGATGTAATCAGTATGTCTCACGGAACTCTGGAGAAAATGAAGATGATTCCTCAGTACGGGGGTTCAGGGTGGGAAATTGTTAATAGGCGTGTGATGCCCATGTGTGCTACCTTATGCTGTCGGAATTAAAACACAGATTTAGCAGACAAATATGGTAAATCTCCATCTGGTTATTTCAATCGTGAAGAGTAAACCAAAAAGGAGGTTTACTCTTTAAAGTATTATCTGGCCCAGAGATGTGTTTTCTCTTTTAAAATACTGAATTCAATGGGTAATTAGGAAGGTTGTTTGGTGTTTTTGAGCTTAATTGGTTGACTTGCACAGAGAGATTTAATGAAAAGTTCCATTGTTCAAAAAGGTCCAGTCAAGTCAAATTGAACCCTGCATTAACTGCCACTCTGCCAGCAGCGAGCAGGAAGTCACTTCCATGCCATAATGGAATGGGCATGGCTGTCAACGCAAACACACTCTTTGAGATCTTGATACCAGTTATTTTAAAACACCTCAAAGGTGAGTCTTGTAGCAGTGAATGGGGCTGACAGAAACCCGGCCATGTTTGGGATTGGCCTCTGCAAATGGGGCCACCACTTTCAGGAAGAGCCAGGGGTAGTGCAGTGAAAACATCCTTGACCAGGACATACTGTAGACCTTCACTTCAGGGACCTGGTTCAAATTCCGCAAGGGGACTAAACTGTCTCAAGCCATGGAGAGGAGTGATCCCTAAGTGGTGCTGAAAAAAGGTTCAACCCCATTTCCAGGCGACCTTCTGTGCAGTAGAACCAAGGGACTGCACTAAAGGCAATTCGTTGGCTACTGTACACCAGATAAGACCTTGTAAATAAGGCCAAACAAAGAAACAACAACAGAAATACATTTCTAGTGGAGAAGACATTTGTGATGTCAGTTACATTTATGGAATATAAAATGTTGATTATTGCATTGGCCAACCTTTTCAGAACCTTGAGTGGGGATTACAGCTTTACCAACAATAACAACACAATAGATGGTCCTGATACAAACTCCCTACCTGGAACCTGCATGGTACCACCATGTTACTACAATTACCAGTGTATGTAGTGATTCATATTGTGATGCCATTTGCATGTCAAAAAATGAAAAGGTTACCACTGTGGTACTATTCTGCATGGTACCTGCTCTCATCTATCATTGTTCATTTGAATAATTGACACTACTGCAATGCCTCTGTTATTCTGTGAGGGGGGGGGGGGGGGGGAGGTATGAGAAATTCAATAAGAAATGTCAGGAAAACAAAACTCACAAGTTACAGTAAGTGCTGTAATCTGCTGAAGTTCCTTTCATGACCCCTCACCTTGAAAAGCAGTCTGTGGTTTTTCTTCAAGCGACTCTGGAGGGTAACCCCATCAGGTTTATATCCAGGGGCGAAGCAGCTTGAGAAACGAATGAACAAACAAACCCCTGGTGTGGTGTTAAGTGTGAGAATGTGTAGCTGCTGACAGAGGTGAACCCAGAGCCTCCATTATCTCTGCTTGGAGCCTCTAATCATCCCCACAAGATTGCTGCTCGATGACACTCGCTGTCCCCCGCTGTCCCCCGCTTGCTATGGAAATGGAGGTCACTCCCCCACAGGCCCTCACATAGTCAGCCCAGGAGCTGAAGGGAAATGTATGACAGCCAGCCAGTCTGATTTAACACTTTTATTTCCAGTCATATGGGCCCTATTTACCATTCCCCAGTTTCAGATAAGAAAAAAGAAAATGTAAACATCTTGACCTATTTTGCAACATTTCCAGCAATGAATAAATATACTCTAATGGTATAAAACTAGCAAGAGACTATGCAGATCATTAATTGAATGGCCACTTCCTGCTAGTTATCTATCATTACAGTTGGTTTATTTCTCTCAGAAAATGTGTCTTTGTACTCGGTTTCAAATACTGCCCACAATCTTACTTAATATGAATAGGCTGCAATCTTACTATTGCAGCCCATTGATACCAACGTTTAAAATGCAAATATATATATATATATAGGTGTGTGTGTGTGTGTGTTTAAGTTCTTCATATATAATATGTAAAAATAGTACATTCAATAATTATTCATTTAGCAGGCACCTTTGTGCAAGGTGACTCACAGAGACTAGGGTGTGTGAACTATGCATCAGCTGCAGGGTCACTTACAACAACGTCTCACCTGACAGACGGAGCACAAGGAGGTTAAGTGACATGCTCAAGGTTGCATAATGAGTCAGTGAGTAAACCAGGATTTGAACCAGGAACTTCCTAGTTACAAGCCTTTTTCTTTAACCACTGACCCACACAGCCTCCCCAATGATGTCTTCAGCCTGAAACAGCTCCTACAATGTAAAGTATAACAATACACTATCTCATGCCTCATACATGATTTCCTATTGAATCCAAAAGAAAACAGCAGTACCAGCAGTTACTGGGGAGTAGTTCAATTGCACCCTGACTGCACTACTCAATTGCATTCTGTTTTGTTTTATCAGAATGAAACCCTAATAAGACCTGCATCTCATTAATAACTGTACTCACATAGATTTCTCGATAGGCCATCTTTACATGGCAATACGAAGGCTAGGTGTATTATCTTCCGAGATTCACACTATTAAACGTTTTTAGTGAAATATTAAATTCTTTAAGCAATAAGCTTAATAACCCACAAAATTAAACAAACTAATGGAGTTATCAATATGTGTTTTTAGATATATTTAAAAAAGATAAAGATAACCTGCCTCATCGATTTCAGTTTTTCCAATAAGAAAAACATGCCAGGGTTAATCACAGCAATCACAGGTGTGGCCACTCTCCAAATAAGTGCGAATTGGTGCTAATTGGGGAGTGGCCATCTGCATAAAATCCTCTGTCTGAGCGAGGAGTAGGTGAACTCTGGTGGTCCTTGTCAGAGTCCATCAGTGATACCAGAGGAGATTGGGAGAGAGATCCAATTGTGAAGTTAATCAGGAAACTCTCTATATTGAGGTAACATTTCAGCAGCCACTGAAGCCATTTTATCCTGCTGTTTTTTTGCATTGGTAATATCATTGGCTGGAACATGTGAAGGACGCTGGCTGTGGCATGTGCCTGGACAGTCTTAGTATCAGAGCTTCCTGTGGGCATCAGACTCAAATTTGAGATTCATAACTCAGAGTCCAAAATTCCAGCAGAAGCTGAATTGAGCTTACACGCAAGGTTGTTGCGGACCACATTGGGCCCATGGGATGCCTATTGAGTACTGGCCAGGGTTCTAGTTTGTCCTGGAAGTGAGCAGCACCACATAATCATCAACAGACAGTTTGCGTTTGGAAAGAAATGGTAAGCACAGCTTCTCATAAGGGACGGGCTCCAGAGCAGAATGGAAGACAGTTTCCTGATTGGTCCAGGAATGAGAAAGTTAATGAAATGCTCTGGATTAACTGACAGAGTGCCTGCTTCTCAGACGGCCGCCTCAGCTCGGTGTGGCTGGAAAGTTAATGACTCCTGAATGAGCACTCGTATTGTATGCTGCTGAAGTGCAATCGAGGCCCTGAGATTTCCACTCTCCAGCCCTGTGAACTGACTGGAAAATTACAGTGTACTGTCTTGATAGCATGGGCACAAGGGGAAGGCTTGCCATTTCTAAAGAAATGCCTTTTTGTTGTGTGAAATCGTAGCAACGTGTGGTAGGCAAGCATGGTAATGCATGCAGAAGTAAATGGTAGATGCATTGTGAAGGAATGGGCAAAGCATGGCTGTGTAAATGAATCATAGTATACATTTCTACAGGCTCCCCTGTGAGCAGTTACAGTGCACTAATGATTAGGGGTTAGTTAAAAGCTTTTATCCAAAGTGTACATTTATTCAAGATGAAAAATGCCTGTTAAAAAGACATTTAGGTTGGCCGCTCTACAAGTTCTGTTTTCTGATGGTGGAAATCAACCTCTACTGTACGTTCAGTCAATCAGATTTTTGAGGACCATAGTGGAGACCAGTCACACTACAGTACAATGTTTCCTGATGCATGTCTAACACAGAAACTGCCACATTCAGTCAGCTACAGGCAATCCTATTTATGGAATCAATGAATGAGTTGCAAACCCCCCCAAAAACATTACTCCCTCTCTGTTCTAAGTTACACAGTATTTTGATTTGTTGTCATTAGATATTTATTTCTCATTCTGTAACTTTAAAAAAGAATTGGAGTAAAATACAGTATAGAGTCAATTATCCAAACTATTTGGGACCGATACTAGTTTGCATAATCAATTTATATGGTAATAACAATTATTGTACCTTTTAATAATGTATAGAATAAAGTTAACATACACAAGTACTTAGTACACAAGTACCTATTGATGGTATATAGCTAGTAACCTACTCTATCACATTAAGCACACCAAATTACAAAGCTTTACAAATCATCAAATTAATGCAATTCAGTAAAACTTTAACACCTACAGTTAAGGTAATGAAATTCTGTAATTAAACGTACCATATACCAAACTTTGAAAATCATCAAAGAATACAATTCAGTACAACTTTGACACAAGACAGAATTTTAGGAATCATTAAACTTCAAAAATTCAGTAAAATGTTTCTATACTTTGATACTTGCTGTTAAGGCATTGTAATAAAGTGCAATTAAAGTGCTGCTCAATAACGTAGACAGGATCTTAGGCCTTTACTGACGAAATAGAAGAAAAATCAAGGACAAGGTGACTGTGTTAATTTGCTTCACTGCAATTTAAAGCACCATCTAAGGTTATGGTGGTTTGAATCATTTTGTAACTTTAATTCTGCCTCAGTCTGCTGGTCCTTTTTTGGCAGCTAAATCTCGTAGTTTTGGGTTTAAATTTATCAGAGGGTTATATTTTGTGTATTTTATTCATTCTGCTGCAGACCTTGTATTGCACACATTGCATGTCATTATACAACAGCTAAACAGAGCACAGCACCACATAATACATACCATTACATACAGTGTACCAGCTGAATGGCAGCCAGTCACAACAACTCATATAATTAAACTTCTATCACTGATACAATTTCCAACATGAAAATGGGCAAAATGGGGTTAGGCTAAAAAAGAACAGCTTGTGCATAGCATCAATGAATCGTATGAATGGTCGTACTGTACAATCACATTGCTTTACAACTTGAACTGGTTAAGTATCTGCCCCGCCAATAAACCAAATTATAATACATATAATGTAACCTTTCTGTGAAATTTCAGATCATAGACATGTAGCAAGCTGAACATCATGCTGAATCTGACAAAAAAGAAATGTTTTGCAGTAAACATTAGTTTTTCTTTTTCTAAAGAAACGGTGTAGATTTCTGCTTTGTGCAGACCCTGCATACTTGCTAAATTCACTGAGGTTGAGATGTGACGCAGTGTGCATGTCTCCATTTAAAATGCACCAATTGATCATTACACCTATCTCCTAAATGTGCACAGCTGAAGACTCATTTTGAAATTATTAAAATGACAAAGAGGTTTAAAATGCAGTTCATTTAGGATCATTTTTCAACAGTCTTGTAGTGCTAATTAGTAGCATTTTAGCCTCCATTGTCTAGGGAATGCATTAAGCACTAAGACAAAGTGGAGTATTAAGTTAATACCTACAGGAGATATATTCTCCCTTTCAAAGGCTGTAGTTGGATTAACCTTATCCTGAGCAGTGAAAGCATTGATTTTGTGGAGGTGATCCTGATTGTGGAGGTGAAAGATTGAGTTCCTAGCTGCTTCACCTCCTAAGCTACACAAGCATTCAAACTGTAGGGGTGTGATGACACATCAGGCTATAAAAGTTTCCCACAGTAAAAGCGTAGTGAAAGTATGGGAAAGCACAGGTAAACATTGTAAAGTACAGAGAGGTATGTTAAAGCACATTAAAAAAAACATTTGGTAAACTACAGTATGGTAAATGCATAATATAACTGTAGGAAAAGCATTAAAAAAAATGAAACTTAACAAGCAAACTTACCTTGGTAAACTTTTATAAGACCCCTCATTCCTTTCATCACATGGATTTGGAATATACTGCAGATCAGCCCTGATTTGGTGGTACTCTGTCTGGTACTGCAATGTATTACTAATGTAAATTGGTTCATACCATTGAGATACTGTTGGTATGTCAAAATATGAAAGTGTTAGCAGGCAGATACAATCATTGACCTTTATGATTGAACCACTGCACCAGTGCCTAGTCATTGTAGATGTTGTGTGCTCTAGTCTTTTTGATAGTACTTTATGAAAAGAGGGCTGACAGTGGCATACAGTAGAATGATGGAGTATACAGATGCTTTGTATCAAACACTGTGTTAGAGCAAAGAGACTGAGGGTGAATGATTGAAGGTGGATGATTGGAGAGCAGCATTTCATTGGAGACACACGAAACCCACAGAATTGCCAGCTACAATACAGCTTGTGTTGGTGTCAAGTCTTATGAAAGATAAGTTTGGAGCAGGGAGCCATGGCACGAAGGAGAAATGTATAGAGCCTGATTTCAGATGCATAGCTTTCCTTCAGGGTTTAACAAGCTTTCCAGTTGAGTGTTTAAATGGGAGCTCTGGATCCCAGTCAGAGAAGGGTTACTCTAACTTTCAGGGGAGGGGATACACTCCACTGGTCAGACTGATTTCCCATGACACCGCAAAGCGAGCAGCTCAGATAAAGCTGTAAAGAGCAGAATATGTGACCAGCAGAAGAAAATAAGCACTGTATCAGGGTTAAAGATTTAAAGCCAAAGTACACCACAGTTGTGGTTACATTCTTTACTGCACAGTTCTAGAGTTTAGTGTTCTGTGCTCTCTACTTCAGAAAGAATGCAGACCCCGTTGTCAGTCTAGTTTGTGTACATTCTCCAACTGTCCTTCCGCTGTAGGGACACAAGCTTCCTATCTACACCAGCTTGTTTCAGGTCTGTCGAGAAAGGAAAACATATATAAATAATTTTTATTCAAAAATTAATTTTGAAAAGCCAAACTCGTCCAGTTGAATACATTGCAATGATGTATTTTCAGACATAGGTAAGTAACAGGAATATGAGTTATCCCAAAATGGGTAACAATACTAAAAATACTGACAAACTTTATCGGTTAGCCACTGAGTAAAACACAGATAAATGGATGTTTCACAGATGAAAAAAACTTTTAGATATTTTCCAGCTATTCCTATGTGTATTGGTGAGTCTGTTTTCTGACAGGTGTATGTTTCTCTTTGTTGTTATGTCACTGATAGTTGTGTTGTCTGCCCAACTCTGTCAACAGCAAGTACGCAAAGAAACCTTCAGACAATACTATATCATGTTTATAATATATATACTTTACTCTGTCTATATTAAAGTGATAGGCCGCATTGGGTGTGCAGCCAACGGTCTTCTCTCAAGGTTTTTAGCACAGGTGATGGTTGTCTCCAAGTATACCAGGGTTATATAGTATGTATTATATAGCAAGGGTCCTGGATTTGAATAATTATCCACAATGCACTGTGTTGTGTTATCACAGGATAACAGAATGTGGAATTATAAGTAAGTTAATTGCAGTGGTATTCCTCTTGTCAAATAACGATCTTATGTAAAGCTGAGGAAACACAAAGCCACTTCAGGAACAGCGGCTTGAAACCTGATTCCAGGAGACTGGGAAACCTAGTTTAAGGCAACTTTGCTGTATCAAACCCCAAGTCTCATGTGCCATGCATTGACCTGAAAACAAGCCATACAGTGGCTTTGTGTTCCCCGAGCTTTACTTTGTAAAACCTTTAAATGTATAAAGCAAACTTTTACAGCTAGTTTCACAGAACCCTGATTAGCTCTCCTGTTGGATTACTTTTACCAAAATTAACATTAAGTAGTCCAAGTTTAGTGCTAATCGGGGTCTGTGAAACCACCAGTTAAAGTTACCAGTTGATGGATACATTTTTATAACATTTATGGTAAATGTATAAGAAAGTCACATAGGTAGGGTGAAGCAATGTTTCTGCACAGTTTAATTGCACGGTTTAATTTCTGACGAGTTTATTTGGATAAATGAAGCAAACCTTATTCTTAAATGTTTGCTCATGATTTTTTTCTTTGTTTAATCTTTTAGTCTTAATGTCAAGCAAAAATAGATTTTAATGTATTTGTCTTAAATACTGATCTAAGCACAAACAATACTAGGAACATGTAGATGTTATATCCCTTTAAGTCTCTTTAAGTCAATTTAAACTAATATTAATTAGCCATCATGCTTTTAAAATCAGGTTATAATTTTTTTTATGAATAACTCAGAGGAGATTTTTTTTTAAATCATGTTTTATCTAATTTAATAGTTACTAGAACAAGACGTATGACGTTTCAATCAGTGGTTCTAATTTCAATTAATTAAATACTTTTTTATATATATAAATATAAGTCCTTGTAAATACTGCAGGCTAGATCAGCTACTGTCATACTGTACGTACAAGCCATCTGGTATTATTAATCACACTTTTAGAAATGATTATTCTGCATTATATATGTGAAATCTGTCATTTGCTTCCACTGGGATTCTGAATCACAATACCCTGTGATTATGGTACAGCTTGGATGACTAAATCAGAAATACTGATTCACAAGTGCCTTCTGCTGAATTCTGTTCAATCAGGACTAAGAGCAGAAGTAACGTAACAGACCACATACATCCAGAGCTTTTATTAAGGTAAACCCAAAGCGATTGCCACGTAATAGCTAGAACAAGAGAGATAATTGAGTGAACTTGGAGACATCTGTCTTGACCTGCAATCTCAGAGTTGATCCACTTAGAGGAAAACAAATTGTGTCTGTATGTGTAAAAAGAAGAGCAAAAGGATGTAATTGGAGTATTTATTTCAGACGTACATCAAAGTTAAGTAGAACCAGCGGGGAATGGACCAATATGAAATGCAGAGTGTGAGTGGGTTTTGAAAAATGTGCCTCTCATTTGCTGTTATTTTGAAAGTTCTCATTAGTTTGCATTTTTGAGTCTTTAATCTAAAAGCTGTTGGAAGCCAAACCGTTGGGGAAAAAAAACTCTTCATGCAGCACATTTGAAAAGAACAACGGATTTAGACCAGAAGATAATTAACAGAAAGGGAATGACAGGGAACACACAGAATAAGCTTGTACTAATGGCTGTTTTTACCATGTGGTTCTAAATACTTTAACATATTATATCCTATCACTGCACATTATTTTGTAACATAACTGTCCCCACATGGAATAGAAAACTAGTGCAGTATATTTAATTCAAAGCACTAAAAATATATTTCAGATATATTGCAATTTATTGTATTCCTGTTTACATAATATAGGCGGTGTAGTGCAATATATTCTGTTTTATAGCCCCATATATTTCAGCATCCTTTCAAAATAGACATTGCAATATGTTATAGAGGCCATTTTTTATATTTCAACATATGTATGCTTCTAACTATACAGTATTTCTAAATTCATTTCCAAATATATTATTATCTTTTTATATATTTCTCCTTCATGTGTGTTCCATGATTCCAAGTAACCAGGAATAGGAGCTACAGTATTTTATATTTTAGCTGTGAGCAGGTTCCATAAAGAGCCAAGCTTAGAAAAATATGAAGTTCAAACATCAAACACAGGTTTCCCAAGAACTGCATTTCACAACTTACTGAATTATGTTATATCTCCAAGTATTTCAGTGCCTTCCTTTTAATACAGTGCCGTTTCTGAAGTATATGATTGACCTCGGCCAGCTTTCGTGCATTTTAAACTCTTCTTTGTCCTTCTAGCTTAGTTTTCCTATTTCAGAGTAAGGAGATAAAGAGGTCTCTGGAGAGTGTGAACTCATATTTGAAAATCAATGAAGCCCGGTCTGCCTGGCTGTGGAGGTTTAACATATTGATCACCTTGCATTGTTTGTACTGTCCTTGGCACATTTGTATAATTGACGAAGCTCATTATTGTTAATCACCTTGAAAATTACCTGTGCACCGCAGGCTGGAATGTCTTCCTTCATTTCCAGGGCAATTTCCAGTTATACTTCTTCATTTCTTACTGATGTATATTTGCACAGTATTGCCGGGGGACAGGTTAATGATTACATTCTGGTGTGCCAGCTGAACTGGGAACCCATTTGAGGTTACGTCTTAAAAATGTGCTGTGATAACTGAAACAGGAAACGATACACAGTACAAAGTGGATCTAAGCAAGATGAATACATTAAGACAACCGCAACAGTTTGCACCCATACCAAGCTGCTGTCAGGTTGAATATAGTATTTGAGGTTGTACTTTTAAGATAAATTGGAATCTGTCTCTACTTGTCTGTCTGCCTCATAGGAATGTGAAATGTATCCCTTTTGTGAATAGTGACCCATTCATGTATTAAGGGTCTCCATCCCTATATATATTGTATACACTGCAAGCAGAGCCAGCCAGACAGCATTTGGGAGATTAAGAGTGAGCACTGACAGTAGAAGCTGTCCACTTTAACATTGGTTGACAAGGTGCTGGAAACGTTGAGCGGGAAAGACATGACCTCCCACTGTCTGGTGGCGCTGAAAGCCAGAGAATGAGACTGTTCATTTTTCTTTTTCTTTCAGGTTTGTCATGTACAACAGCAAAGTTCCAGACCCTTTGTGTCAGTTTTGACAGGTGTTTACTGTTTTGTTTTTCAGGCTGCTCTGCATGAAATAATCGCCCGCGGATGCAGTAAAAAGGTAAACCTTAGTTTCCTATCCCTTTTTTGTTGGCCTTGTCACATGATTGAGAAGTCAACCCTTTCACACGTGAGGCAGAGTGGGATTCCATGCCTTGGTGGAGCTGCAACAACAGCAGTTAACTAAGATAAAGACACCCACCCACATAGAAGTCTGCTAAGAGAGAGAGAGACAGAGAGAGACAGAGAGAGAGACAGAGAAGACAGAGACAGATACAGAGAGAGACAGAGACAGAGATAGAGCCAGAGAGATAGACACAGACAGAGAGAAAGAGAGAGAGAGAGTGAGGGAGATAGACAGACAGAGACAGACAGAGAGAGTGAGAGAGAGAGACACAGAGACAGAGAGATTGTGCTTGTGCTTGTGCTTGCAAAAAAACTGGTACTGGTGTCCATGTTTTATTCATTCACAGCCAGTACACAGTAAATGCAGTTTTCAGGGAAGCTGCAACAGCATGCACCACCACTGAGCCCCCAGCAACGGTATCAACCCATTCCTTTTTTACACAGACCATTAAAAGCCTAATTGTTTTAATGTCTCTGCCACACACCTTATCCCAGACTGATACAAATGAAAAACAAAACATTTTAGCCATTCAGAGTCATAAGTGGGCATTAAAAGATAACTGTACACTTCTTACTCTTTAAATTGTTTTGTAAAGGAGCAAGGTTATCCCATGACACTGTAAACATTGCAGAGATCATTGGACAAGCCAGTGTACAAATAATATAAAAGTTCATTGGGAGTCTGTGGGTTACACAGAGATTCAAAGGTTAAGCAGGTCATTGTAAGGGTTGTAAATTACATTGTGTTTAAGCTCTTTTTTTAATTGAATAAGGTTTTGTGTTTCAATTTCTAATGCCAATTTCAGTTATCATACTTCATACTGGGCACTTTTATTTGATCAAAAGCATATCATTCAATAGAATTACACAATCCTAATTGAATAGAATGATTGAAGACCCCCATGGGTTATGTATTGAGCATAATTGTCAAGGAGGGCAGAGTATTAATCATACATGTATTTCTTAATGGATCACATCATAAAGCTGAATTTAATAAGAGCTTATTTTCTAGGAACTCGAAAGAAATTAAACATTTTTTTATGAATACTAAATTGTCTTGCTCAATCAAAAGCAATGTAGACAGAAAAAGGCACTTGAAGTAATATCATATAAATTGAAGTGATTGGACATGAGTGATCATTTTGTAGGTAGCCAATACCAGATAGTTCACTTCTTCTTTTGATTAAATTGTAATTTATATCTTATATCTTCTTACTAAGTACAATTGGTACACCAGAGTGTTACCATTAACCTGTCCCTCTGCAGAACCCAGTGGGTGAATAAAGTGCCACAATTATTTGATATGCTGTTTCTTACTGATGCATTTATTAGATTGTTACTGGGAGGCAGGTTAATGCTGAACCAGATGGAATAGAGAGATACCTTTTTGCCGCCTCAGCAGTGTTTTGTTTCCGAGTTTTAAAAAGCCACCAGGACATGATGACTAAAACAGAAAATGCCATACAAAGTGCATACAAACCAGGCAAATACATTTGGTAAGATTTCATAGTCATACCAAATTTCTCTTTTAAGTAATTCAAAAGAGAATTTCCCTTTACCTTTTCTCACTTGCCTTCGAGGGGCTATTGAATTTAAAGGTGAATCTGAATGAGGTGTACCCAAGCGTGACACCTCTCGGGTTGTACTTCTTTGTGTGGCACTGATTACTCCAGAGAGCCCGGCAATGCTGCTCAATTAGCTTGGAAGACCTCCTTCAGAGGGATTAGTAACTTTTTCAATTCTCAACTTAAAGATAAGGCAGAGGTCAGTAACAGAAAAGAGTTACTGTGCTAGCCTTTCCAGTTCAGCGGCTGCGTTGCAATGAAAATCTGACTCAAACCAACCCTGCATTCTCAGTTTGTTGGGGTGTAGCCCAGTGACCATTATAAATTGCTTACTTTTTTGTCTTGGTCAACCCCAACATGGAGAAAAATGAGATCAAAAATCATCAAAATTGTATTTTTTTTACCACTATCACCATGTGGGGCATGAAATACAAAGCTGTTTTATATGCATGAACATGACACCTACCCTGGAACCTTGTTCTCCATCATATGTGGTGTATGTACCGCATTGCAAAATGTAGTATGGTAAGGCACCAAGTATTATAAACAGTGGTTATGTTTAGACTACTTTGCTACAAAATGGCTACTGAATATAAAGTTCTAATATAACCTTATATTTACTGATAAGCCCTACTCTTGACTGTTAAACATCTTAGAAGTACTGAGCCTGGGAAAATTAGAGGTAAAAACTACTGCAAGACAACATTTCCCAATTAATCAATTAACAAAGGTAGGGCTGCAAGTGGGAGAGACTGACAGGTGAAACAATCATTTGTATTTGTAGTTTAGTTTGCAAAACTAAATATTTGATTTGGTTCCATTTGAATTAAAAGTGAAACATTGACCTCTCTTTTTCTGTACATAGGATTTGTCATTGTGGAAAACCAAAGACTATTCAATGGCTGACAGCATGGCCTGCCCTTACTACCTGCTAGAACATGTGTGGAGTTTTTACAGTCCAATATAAGGATGGTTGACTGTGGGAATAAATGAGACTAATTGGTCCTAGCATGAGCTACTGTTTCCCTCGTTATTTATAACTGCTTGTTCTTCTGCCCCGCTGTGCGTATAATAACAGGTCCTATGGATTCTATTTGGTGGCTCCTGTCTGTTTTCTCTCTCTGCCAAATTATTTGTACAGGTCGTGCCCCTAAGCTCATTACACTGTCAGCTGGTCATTAGTAGCAGACAAACAAAACTTCTCAAGTATCGTCACCACTTCATTTAACTCAGTTAGTTACATATCCCTCTAGATATTGCAGGAAGAATATTAGGGCAGCACCACGCCTTGGGAAAGGAGTTTAGAAATGCAACACAAACCAGAGACATACATTGGAATTCTAATGCTTAGTAAATGTACTTCAAGTCAGCTACAGATTAAAGTGTTTGTTGCTGGCTGCCATAATCTCTTACCTCTATCCCAAACAGTTTTGTCTGACATTCTACTTATAAACGAGGGAGATTTTTAAACAAACATTTGGTTGTTTAAGGGAAACTGCAGCAAAGCTTTCAGAGCCTCGAAGATAATGAAATAATTCCATAAATCTCTCCCGTCCGGGGATGGAAATTAGGCTCCCATTTCATAGCTGTTTTATCCATTATTGGTTTTACTATGAGTTTAATAAGACACACCTGAGCTTGTCACCTGTACACTGGGGCTAATCAAGCTTGTAGTAAAACCTGGAGTGGGTGAAACTGCTATGCAATAGGAGTCCTATTTCTATCTCTGTTGTCATGCACTTCAATTTCTTACATAGATCTCACATGGGCAGTAATTGAAAGGCAAATGCATGTTATAGCAAACTAGGTTAAAGAAAGTGTTAGTTAAAGGCGAGAAAATAAAAGGAAGGTAAAAAGGTGTAATTTCACCAGAAAGGTGAAACATTGTTTAATTACAAAATGGCATAATCCACTGCATTGTGAGTCTGCTCAACATGTGCAATGGGTGAACATTATGATTTTTCTTTTTCATGTTGACAGGTTTCAGAATATTTTCCAAGGGGAGAGAATACAAAAATAGCATCCAGGTGTGATCAACAGCTGCAACTTCCTTTTGAAGGAGTTCAAACGGAGTGGGGTGTCATGAACATATTTGATTTAATATCGCATGACGTTCCAGTGCTCCAAACAATTAAGGAACATTCAGTGCTGGGTATAGAGGCATTCATCCACACACTCCTGTCCAGTATCTTGTGAGACCTGCATTAGTGTCCACGGTGAACATACAGTATTGAAGGTGCACTATAGGGACTGCTTATTCCAATGTAGGATTTAGGGTATTTTACCATTAATGTTCACATATCTGACTATCAACTTGTTTAGAGCATTGTAGAAATAAAAATTCAATTGGGACAACCTTTGTGATGAAAGAGCATTTTATTAGAGAATAAAACCACATCAGGGCATTTTGACTTGCTTGTTTTTTGGCACTGAGGCCAGGTGGAGGGTGAAGGTGAAGGTGGAGGGTGGGGAGGAAGAGGAGGTTGGTTTAAATAGACCTTGCTTGAATGCTATTGGCAGCTGAGTGAAGGTTGACATTAATGTGGGAGTGGCCACTCAGGTGATGATTTCAGCACTTTCCTATCATATGGGAAACATTTTGTAACTGTATTCTACAGCGTACTGCCAAAAACTTTGCATACAATCTTTCCTGTTAGTTTACCAGATCCACTCTTGCAGTAACTGATGCTAAACATATTTTCTACATTATGTCTCTTGTCCCTGGCTGGAGTGGTGAGTTAGCAGTAAAATCAGCTGAATGCCAAATGTTAATTTATTCTGCTCCACAGCATCAAGATTCCTGAAACATTTCCCCAGGTCCTTTAAACATACAGCAAATGTTACTTTCTCCAACTCTACTAAAACGCAATGGGACTAGTCTAACGTGTGGATATTGTACTTTGAATGTTAATTCCTCTGTGCCTGATGTTTCTTTTGAAAGCTGCTTCTTAAACCTCATAGTGTTGTTTCCTTGTTCTCTTTTCTCTACACTTATACAGCAAATGTTCCTAAATATGTAAATACTTACTTGAACAACAGTCAATGCCAAATGGCAGAATATTTAGTTTTTTATTTCCTCTTTTTATAGACATTCTATTTTTACCATCAGTGAATTACAAAATAAACAAAATAAAATAATAAAAACAACAACAGACACATGAAATGCCCCTTCTTGCACTGGACAGAGCGACCTTTAGCAGAAATATTTACCAATCGTTGTTGCAGCTGGTGTTTTCTTCGCTGAAGACATTTTTTAAAAATCACGCAACTCTATGCAATGTGTTGAATCAGGGGTCTCCAATCCTGGTCCTGGAGGATTGGAGACCCCTGTGTTAAATCACTACAGGAAGCAAACTAAACCGGCTGCCAGGTTCCTAAATGTGAACTGTAGTGCGTCAGTAAAGGAAACGTTTGCTGTATTTATTTTTAAGTGCTAAAATCCATGTATATTTCTTTCAGAAATGGAAATTTTCACAGGGTACTGCATATCACACAACAATGGGTACATTTCATGAAAATCTGTGATAAAAGCGCAAAAAATACAGGCTTAATCATAAGAAAAACAGAGGGGTATTTGCAAATTAATTCCAAGTCCCAAATCCCCAAACACTGTGCTGGACAGTAAATAGAGTGGATCTTTAGCAGTGCAGTCCCTCTGCACCATTGTAGGGTGATGAGGGATGGAAAATCCTTGGAAAATCCCCATTTCCAACCTTCTTCCTTTGAGTACTACAGCAGGACAGCTTCAACAACAATTTGGCTTTGTACAAATCACAAATACGGACCCATGAGAATTTCAGATGATTAACGATTCCATTTATAGCGAACGCAACATGAAAATATTGCTGTCCTCCCTGTGGAATCCACCAAGGAAAAACACGCCATTATATGTCGCCTCGTAGCGACAAGTCCAGCACTCATTCTCTCACATTAGAGCTGTAATTCAGCTGGGGAGCGCTAACCTATCTAAGAGTGTCCATCACTTCTCTTAATTAGATCAGAAATCCCTTTACAAGATCACCAGCTTATTTCTCTCTTCCCCTCCTTAATCAAATGATACACATGGCCCAGATACAGTTTACAGACTGTGTAAATGAAAGCTCGCAAAAGGTTTAAATGGTAACAAAATTATCTATTTCAGGATGTTTCAGACAAAAGCCCTTCTTCAGCTGTTTTAATTCCAAAACCTTTCGGTGTCCATCCAAAAGAATATAATATATATGTATATGTGTCTATTAGGTCTGATCTTCAGAGCTTCATTCATCTCTATAAATAAAAAATAAAGTAAAAGCTCATTTGGGGATTTTTACTACAACAACATTGTTACTAAACTTTTAGACATTTGTGGAAATGTACTCAAAATCCACTGACCAAATCCTTTTTAATCTTCTACTGCTGAAAGTTGAGTGACACAGGACAACTAACTCTTGCTTGTTGTTTATACGAAAGCTCTTTGGTATGCTCAAATCAACAACGATAACAAGAGGTGAGAATACATGTCTATGCAACTGTTTTCTATTCGTGTCTCCAGGCACTTTCACAAATATCACTAAAACATACAAAGAGGCAAGAGCCATGTAAGCACCAATGTGCCCTGCAGGCTTTAGTGAGCACCACTGATCAAACAGATCATTCTTTAATGAGGATTTTAATTGAACTAGAGAGTGCCTCTTTCCCAGTGCCTACAGAACTGCTCCCCAGGGGAGGAGAAGAGGGGGGCCATGTTCGGGGAACCCTCCCACCCACAGATCGCAGCGAGGAGCAAAGGGAGCTTAAGTTCAGAGAAGATTTTGGGTCAACCATGTTCAGAGATGAAAAACGACCCCATGAGAGTGCAGGTAAACTTGGAGCTAAACTGCAGCTTTTAAGTAATTGCTTTTTTAAAAACTTCAAACAATATATAGACAGGGGGGAGTCAGAAAGGGCACGCCATAAGAACCTAATGGTAACAAATACAGTAGACCTTTATAAGGGGTACAGCAGGGTCAGTATTATAATAAAGTGGGTCTGTCACAATGACAGGAATTGCAGCCTCGGTATAGGATACAGAAAGCAGACAAACAATAGGTATAACTAAAGAGTAAAAATAAACGGTTGGGAAGTTCAAATAAAAACCCATAAGAAAGTTTTCTAAAGCAAACAAAGTCCTGTCGGGATTCCCCTGACAGTCTTGCTCTGTGGTTTCAGCACCACCTGACTGGACAGTTCCGTTTGGGTTTTCTGCTTCACTTTCAGCACCTTTCACAAGAGTATAGACTGGACAGCTTCTGTTGTCAGTATGTGGGGCAATCCTCACTCCTGCAAAGCATTCTCTGCCTCCCCTGCTTGCAAAGACACATATGTATGTGGGCTGGAACCTTTATTGTGTGGCAGAGCCTATATATATTCCACACAAGGGTAGTTGACACAACCAATAAACACACAGGGCAGATGGTCTGAACAGACAACCCTGCCACAGGTGGTATAAAGAGATTTAGAGGAATAGTGAAGTCAATCATTTGCTAAATATATTTTGGAAAAAATGTCCCCATGGATGCATCCTTTATGAGTCACCCGAAGCTAATCTTTAATGATTGAAATAAAAATAAAATATACTTGTTTTTTTTTACACACTGTTGCTTCTTAAAGTCCAGCTTTTGTTTTTTAGAACATACATAAATCTGTTTCAAATGAATCTAATCAACTGTTAAGTAGGCAAATATTATAGAATCTCATTTATAAAGTTTTTAAAGCCCACAGATCTTCAAATTATGAGTAGGGTGGTCATTATCCCACTCTAAAGCTTACTAGACTTTAGAATCCTGAAACGTACTGTTAACAGTGAAATACATTTCAAACATTGATCCAGTCCAAAAATTAAAACCTAAAAACACATTTTGAAAGTGTCCCCAGTTCAAAAACATATATTTGGTTTATGATAGCATTAATGTGCTCCTCAGCAGTCATTATCTGTTGATAATTAACCTGGTCTTTCGTTAAGAACTCAAAGATGTCATTTTAACCTCCTTATGCTGCAGGTAGTAACAAGAGTTTGAGAAAGCAGGTTTAATGGGGAACAAAGCAGGTGTCTATTCAGCCACTTTTTAGACTGTAAACAAACTAGATGATCAACAAGGTCTACTTTCTGATAAGGTAGGGTGCACAGAAGGCTTAACTATGATAATCAGACACCAAGAAATGCTCTTAAACAGTCTTAATATTTTAAAGACATTTTGCAGTAACTTGACTAATAATCCATACTTAACTATATGTAGATCAATGTGCGTTTTCTTGTAGGGTCTAATTTATTAAGTTAATTTTAATAAGCATGGAAGCTTAATTCATTCACATTAGCAGAAACTCCCCATAGTTTGCTGAATATGTGATAATTGACATAATATTTCCAACTCCAGCTGTAACTTGACTTTTATAATGAATCTGCATGCAAGTGTACAAATACGTTTTTCTATACACCCCTCTGTTTCCCAGACATTGCATCTGTGTCAATTTTAAAGTAAAGTAAATAAGAATTGCGCTTTGGTTCAAGGGATTGTCCATGTTGTAGAATTTCTGCCAGCTGGCTGTGTGTTGTGCATGAGGTTTTTGGCAAAATAAGATACTTAATATACCAATTTGGGTTTGTTTTCTATATACCATTCTGTTTCCATGGCAACATTGAATAGATATTTCATCACTGAAATGTGTTTATACTGTAGTGTCTAAAACTGTTTCATTTTTCATTAATAGTTAGGCAACACTTAAAGTACTTTAGTTTTAAAATAATTTACTACATGTCTATATTAACACCAAAATGAACAACATGTGTTTATAAGTAAGCTAGGTAAAAGTTAAACCCCAAAAAATGAGTATGGAGGAAAATTGTAGTAAAAAATAAATAAATCAAGGTGAACTATGTTTTGTTTTTTCAGTGAGAAAAACATCGCTATCACTGGTAATTTAGGAGTATACATTCTCATATTAAAATATAAATTAGAGAACAGTAGAACTAAGTGTTCTACAGCACATTATCAATCTGAAGTACTGCCCTGTCCTCACCATTAAAAGTTACTTAAAGTCAGCATAACTGGAGAAGTTCCTACAGAGCACATGAGGGCAGACTGATATAAACAGCAAGACACAGAATTCTATTGCATTACTGTTTCCCAGAACCCAGTTTAACATGTAAGAACATCTCATCGTCCATATATTAAAACAATTCAAGGATTATTTTACCTGACAAATCTTTACTTTCATTTTCAACAGACTATGCTTCAACGTGGATTCATTTCGAACCCTGTTTATGGCCTCTTCGCAAATGTCTTTTTAGACAGTCCCTTTGAGGGAGGTCTCTGCTGTGTTAACGAAGGGGCTACAGGCAAATCGGTACCTGGCATTTCTTGTCTAAACTCCTTCTCAAGGAAATCAGGGTCCAAATCAAAACAACAACAGACATCTGAAATTAAGTCAGACATTTTGTATAAAACACGTACCGTGTTGTTTGAATACCGAAGCGCAGCTCCATCCTGAACTTCAGCAGCACACCACTGGATTGGAATGTAAACAAAACTAGTCCCGGTAAGCATGTTATTCCACTTATGTGGAATAACAAAAATGTACCCTACGTTAGATATATCCACGCTTGTGGTATATAAAAATATAAACTGAGCAAGAAGAAGAATACATTGCTTAAGATATCTCTGGTATTTCATACCTGGACAAAGTCGTACTTTAAGAAAGCCAAGACAACTTACTGTGTATCTAAACTTGTAAAGAAAGGAAAGAAAAAAAAGATAGGTTCAGTGAGTGCTGAGTGACTATTTAATAAAACGGATGATCTGGCCTGAGGGTGTATTTTACCATTCCGGAGCTCCTCTCACTACCCAAGCCGAGATTGATGTCGGTTGTCAATCACCTCTGGCCGTTTCATTTTTCAATGCACCTCAGCGGCACGGTGCACTAAGCTGAGCTTCATGAGTTTCCATTAAATAAACCCTGAGCGTGACAGAGGAGCAGACCCACTGAACAGGGGATAAAGTGTGTGGGACTGGGGGACTGGAGCCCACCTGAATAACTTTCCATTTCCAAAGCAATACCAATCAAAATATATACATCTGAAATATTTATAGGAAAATCCCTTTGAGAGGAAGTGTCTCATTTTATACTAGGGCAGAAAAACTCTGGTTGCATTATACATTATACATTCTGCACTTTCAAATAAGAACATTAATAAACGTTAGTTATTTAAGACAGCAATTGTGACCCCTCTAGAGTCCGACAGTCTCCAACTGCTCATGTCTTACAGGACTAAAGATATTCTAAAGCTGTTGTGTTTCCATAACTTGTAAAATAATATTAAGAAGCAGTGTTTTTTTTTGTAGTTCTGGGCAGTTCTGGGTAGTTGTCTTTTTATCCTGCACACCCAGATGGTTATTCCAAAGGAAAAGGCTCACTGGTGTTCAACTGATGTACAATAAACAGGGGCGGACCTAAATATTGACATACAGTAGTTTCATTCATTCAAAAAACCACTTAAAGAGTCACTTAAGCGTTTGCGTGTCTTAAATATATAAATACAATGAAAGATTTGGTATTGAGATCCAACACCATTTAGATCAGTGGTTGGAAGGAAAGACATACACAACTCATATCCTCAATTGGCATCCCTGCTGCTGTTAAAGTCTGGAAAACAAAGATCAATATCAGAACTATAAGGGATTTAAAGTGGAATAAATCTTTATTAATTCAGCACTTGGATATTCCTCTAGATATGAATTGCTTAATTTGTATCCTGTTGTAATCAAAGGTTAATTGAAGTATATTATAATTAACTGTCTTGAAATACATACTTTATGGTGTGATGATTAAATCCTATTTGATTCGAGGCATTCTCTATTAGAAGTGTAAACGAAAGTGATGAAGGGCATCCTCATTACATGACTTATATTTCAGATAAAATCAAGCAGACAAACAGTTCTTTTACCCAGTGTAGTACCAGATATTTTAATATCATTTGTTTATTTGGCTTATTTCACTGCATTTCAACAGTAAATGCTAAATTGTAGAATATTTCGTTTTTTACAGCATGTCCATCTTTTAAAGACATTTCATTTTCACTATCAGTGAATTATCAAACAAAATAAAAACATAAATAAATATAAAAATCACAACAGACATGTGAAATGTCCCCTTCTTGTACTGGACGTGAAAATATTTCCGATCCTTGATGCAGCTGGTGTCTTTTTCGCTGAAGACATTTAAGAAACCATGCAGCTCTATGCAGTGTGTTTAATCATTTTACCAGAACTAAACTACACTGACTAAATGATGGTGCATCAATAAGGCAAATGTTTGCTGTATTTATTTTAAGTGATAAAAAATATGTTTAAACTATTCTTTCAGAAATGGGAATTTCACTTGGAAACAACATATTACACGGCAATGGATTAATTTGACAGAAATCGTGATAACTGAAAAAAATACAGCCTTAAATATGGTGAATAGAAATGCACAAGAATAAGATTTTGCTTGCTACACCCACTTTTACTTGCATTATACTGCAGTATATCTTTTGTAATGAAACAGTATACAAATTCTCTTCACCAATTTCACTAAGAACTATCTGGATCCAGCCAGAGTTTGTGTATGCAAATAAAGTCTTGTTTGCAAGTAAATAATTGACAAAATAATAATTTGTAATTCACTCTGATTTTTGAAAAACAAAACATCTGAAATGAGCTGACAAAACAAAATCTTCATCCTCCTACACAGAACAGGAAAGGAAATTGCAGGTGTTTTATTAATTGGCCTGTCATTAACTACAGCGGTCTTAGCAAACGGAAAAACAACTGAAGTGATAACACTGCGTGCATGAGATTGAATCAATTTCTTAAAGGTCTGACTATAATTCTAGGCACCAACACAACATGCCTCCAGTCTTATTCTTTGCCAGTGTAATTAATGTCATCATCTATTTCTCCATCTCAGCTCTGTTATCTAAAGTGATATTACCTAAACATATACTGTGCTGTCTCTTTATAACACTGTAGTCAGCAGCTATTTGTGTTACACTAATGTTAAAGTGCTGGTGGAATGGCATTCTGGGGCATATGGGAGCCACAGCCATGCTGGTTTATAACTGGGTCCATGGTATTAAGGGACCACCTTATAAAGGAGAAGCACTGAATAGGACAAAGCATTAAGATATACAGTTTAATTGTTCTTGTGTAGTTTAAAAAGGATTTAGATAGAAGCTGATTTTCCACCACTCAAGAACAGAGTGATCGGAAAAGCACACTCATGGATATCAGCTTGAATCAGCTTGATCTTCTATTTATGCCGAAATGTGGGCTTTAGATAAGTCGCTGTTTTAAAAAGTGTTGCTACTGAGTTTGTGCAAATGCTATTGTCTCTATTGCATTTAACTTGTTCAACATTTCAGGGGCCAATTACCCATCTTCTAACCATGTCCTCTAAAAATCTAAAGATTGCCTTATTAGTACTACTTTTAAGTGTGACTCATTGTTTTATGGATAAACATGTATTTGAAGAGTATGGTTTAGTCTGTACTTGGTTTGCTTGCTTGTATCTTGTCTGTCATTCTTGAAATGCAGCAATCGCAATCGAACTCTTAACCTAACAGCCACTTTCACATGTACTATTCCCCAGCCGGCTTGCTGTTTGCTGCAGCAGCTTGCCTGGAGGAGATACGACCCATGGCTTTGATCTCCAGAGGTTTCCTCAATATGAAAGCAAAATGACATTCTTTGAAGAATAGTGTTGTGTTTGCTTGAAGGGCTGTTTGATATTAGGATGTGATGCATGTTTTATTTTGAGAATACATTAGTGAACTTTTTTTTCTAAAAGTGAAGTCAATCAAACGTGTATTTTGTGGTGCTTTCCGGAGCTGCTTGAATATAGTCTTCTGTACTGAGCATATTTAGGAACATTTGTTGTATAATAACTCTGGAGAAAATGATACATTTTGAGTGTGACAACACTATTTTTTTCTGCTTTTAATAAATATTATTTTAATTGAGAAATATCTTGAAATACCTATTTTACTCTGAATGGTTCTTACACAGCCATTATTCAAACAGTTTTTTGGTAAGTGTGTGTGAAGGTGCTGGGAGTTTCGGAGATGCTCTCCAGCTGCTGCCTGCTATAGATATATGTAATGCAGGCTAGAGCAGTCAAAGTAGCCTTACTGTACATTAGTAAGCGCTAGCACCATCTAGTGTTACAGCAAAACACAAGGAAACTTGATCCATGTTATTGGCTCGAGTAAAAGGGCGACAAAAGTTAATTTAGCATTATACTGTGAATAGTCTCTGTATAAATATTTGTAAAACTATAAAATCATTTTTATTTTATTTTTTTTAATATAATAAAATAAAATTCTGTTAAGAACTACCTTAAATAAGTAAACATATTATAGTCCATATGGTGTACTGTACCACTACACGTGGGCAGGCATTCAAACTGTTCTGAAATGTATCTTGAAACACATTAGGTTATTTTCAAATGTATTTAGAATTTCCAGAGATGCATTTGAACTGCACGGCAGTGTATCTGAGCAGTGAAAACGTCTCTCTTTTTGATGGCTGACAATCTAGCCTGTTGCATTGCAATGTGCAGACAGACAAAAGAACCCCAGCTAAATATCCCATTTAAATGCATTGAGTATTTGGAGATAAAATAAATAAATAAAAAATACAGAACTTCACTGGTCAAAATAATGAATGGAGCAGTCGCCCACAGTGCTGTCCATGTGAGCATGAGAATGAGTTTTGTGACAATCAGCCAGCGATGGTTGCTGTGCATTGGCTTGGGGGGATCTCAGTAGGCAACTTCTTGATTGAGCTCTGGAGAGGGGACCTGACCAATCAGCTCAGGGTAATTGAAGCCACCCTGGGGATTGTGAAGGTCAGGAGGTCATTGCACTAGGCAACACCCCGTCTTCTCTGACCACTCTCCTCATCACTGCAGTAAAGACTAAAACAGTTACAAAAGACCATCCTCAATTTCCTAGCCAGTATAGCGGATGCATAAGCAATATTATGTATTATTGTAGCCATTAGTCAAAGCACTTATATATTTTATAATAATCAACTGGGTCCCACAAAAGCATTGCATGGAGGGGCTTGACACAAACTGAAGTTATACTGACAGGTTGGAATGGGTAGGTAATATCAGTGATTTTAATGAATGTACTTTGTATTATTTTCAGTTTATTATCACATCTCAGTGGCTTTTTAAAATGCTCCAGAGCGGAGAACAACTTTTGTTATGAATTACCATTTTTATTTGAAATGGCAGCTTTGAGAATCGATCAGTCACTGTATTAATTAATTAGTTACAGCCTGCTTCAATGAAAAGTTAAATATTTATCGAGAACTCTCATTAAGGGAATAGGAAATATATATATATATATATATATATATATATATATATATATATATATATATATATATATATATATATATATATTATTACAAATAAAGTTTGCTTTAAAATCTCTGGGACACACATCAGAATGTATTTACACAGGAGGCAAAGAAATGGACAATAAACAACTGGGCTTCCTTGACATTAGCACCAGCATGTATCATCAGATTTGCATCAAGTTATGAAATGTTTACTGAAGCCTGCTACTTGTTTTTGAGCTTTGAAGAAGTAGGCTGTGAAAGATCTATACATTCTTAAAATAATTTACCAAATCGCAAGATTGTTTTCTGTTCAGAGTTCAAAACAACATGACAAGTCGGACATTATTAGAATAAACAGGCCCAGTTGTTCTTTGAAAAGGATATGATAAACTGATGTTTCTTGGTTTTATCTTTATTTTTAATTAATTTGGGTTTATTTTCAGATAAACGCAAAGAAAAGAAACTTTCTTTATTTAAATTTAAAAAAATCTAAATTATTTAAATAAAACAAAATGTCCCGAAAGCTTCAAATTTGAATTGTACTTGCATTCAATATGCCTGTCATTTTTTGACACCATTTTCTGGGGAAATTACTAAACTTCATCTTTAAATTCCCACTTTAAAAAACTGCAAAATAAATAGAATATTTCATTAGTAAACCTCTTTTAAAAATGACATAGACTACTTCAAAATATCGCCGATTAGTGCCGATACACAGAAAACTTGACACAAAATGAAAACTAAACAAGTGAAGCACAGAGCATGAATAGAAATGAGTAATTGCTGATACTCTCTGCTCCACCATGACTACTCCATGTTACTACATGGAAATGTTGTAATTGCATAGTAACAGAAAAGTCATTTCATTATACACATATTCCACCAGTCGTGGTGAGCTCTGAGCTTGTCTGGATAACCCTAAATGCTGGGACCAAAAGCCTTCCTCATTCCATTCCCATCACATGACAATGTGACCTCTCACCTGACAGCCCCGCCTCCCCGCCTGCTCTCTTTGTTTGTATAAATGAAGAGTAGCTGGAGCTCATAGCATCTTAAAGGCAGGATTAGAAAATCAAAGAGAACTCCGCAGTGGAGCAGCATAACCCAATTGAGATCAACAGAAGCCTGCACAGGGATGTTATTCATTTTAGCATCAGATACTTTCTGAGTAAGACATCCTCCTTTCATCTTCACCAGGCTTTCTTAAACCCCTGTGCCTGCTTCCTGAGAGCTCAGATCCCCGGCCCTGCTTCGGCCTCTCTCTATATACCTGCACCACAGGTCAATGGCATTAAGAACCACTAATTAAGTCCATAAATCCCATGTGACCTTTCTGCACCACGCAACACTGCGAACATCATTTTCGATTAACCAGCTTGCGTAAAGGGCTATGCTACCTATTAACTATGCCACTGTATGTAAAATAAATCTGTAAACTCACCTGTAGTTGAAAATGGACTGAGCTTCTCTAAAAAAAAAACTACTTCTGATTGGGCCAACATGTTCTTCCTTTTCATTAACCTTGTGGCCTGCTAACCCAAGCTCTGACATTCTGTTCTAAGCCAAATTGATAAGAAAAGGAAAAAAATCCACCATGAAGGTTTCATCCGCTTGTTATCTTTTTCTTTTTGCTCAAGAAAAGATTCAGGAGAGGAAGGAATACATTATTTAGACTGTTGTTAAGGGCTGGATGACCATACTTGAGAGACTGGTGTTCATTATTAAGGTTCAGGGTAATAATGGCGCTGAAGAGCAGAGAATGGTTTGCTTTTAGTCTTGGGCTCACTATTAAGGAGCATAGTAATGACTGTGCTGAAGAGTTGAGAATGGAGTGCATAGATTAGTGCTCATTATTAAAGTGCAGTGTAATATTACAGAGCTACGAATAGTGTGTTTTTAGGCTTGTGTTTGTTATTAAGGTGCAGGCTAATGACAGTGCTGGAGAGCCGACAAAATCAAATCAATCAAAGCCGCATACACAGAAGATCCTACCTCTAGTTGAAGAAAGAGGTTTAGCTACTGCATACAATCAGTGTGGGGAGAAAGGGTTATTAAAAAAAACAACGAGAAGAGACTCATTACGACTGCAGCTGTTCTGACAGCGTGGAGGAGCTCGCATTAAACTGATCTGGCTGAGTATTTCAATTAAGCATAAAGACTATTTATCATATGCATTGTCTGACATTATGTAATTTTACCGCTGTATTCCCCAATGGCAAAGTTTGGAAATCCATTTGTTTTATTTAACAGTCACTAGAACAAGTCATTTTATTGTATTTTGTGCTGAACAGCAGGAGTCTTAGCATAATACTGTAAACTACCAGCTCAAAAAATCTCTGTGGGGTATTGATACATACAAGCAACAGAAGTTTGCACTGAGTGATTATAAAATGTGAAGTGAGAACTGAGGAAGTAACTCCCACATTCATGTCAACCTTCAAACAGTGGCAGCTACTGATAGGTACATTTAAATACAGTCTGTGTCACGCTTATCAGTTTACCTCCTCCCTTCCTCCCCAACCTCCACCTCATTTTTGGACTCTCCCTGCCTCAGCATAAAAATTCAAGGCAGCACCAAGTTCCCCTAAAGGCAAGGCCAAGCGCCAAAACCAAGCAAGTCAAACATGTGACGCATGCATATGTCAACCGCTTTTATTCTCTAATGAAAATGTCATCTTTAAAATGTAGGGGTTGTCCTGACTGAAAAGGCTGTTCAGTTCTCAGGCATCAGCTTTTTATTTTTACTAGAATGTATCTGTTTTTTTTTTGTTTGTTTTTTAAATACACCAAAGCTGAACATAATAGGCTGTAGAATCCCAGAGTTTGCTCTTGTGGTTTATTGTATCACCAGAACTCCTCAATGGAATTACAGCTTTATTAAATCATGTGGAAAGAATAGCTGGAAAAAAGAAAATATTTTTGCCAATATCTTTTGTGTTATAACAAAGACTTTTAAAGCCAAGTTTCTTTTTAGGACTACTGATTATCATTTGGTTGTGTGTTTAATGATATTTGTTCTAAATCCATTACTGTTGCCATTGCTGTTTATACAGCTAGGGTTCTTTCAGGTGATGCACACCCTAGCACTGCACTACAATGGCACCCCAAATTTGCTTTTGAACTGTTAGGGAAACAGTAGCTAATGAGTTTGTCTACTTGGCTGTTCAGTGTCACTTTAAGCATGCAGAAGGTCAAGAATGTTCTGCAACTGTGTAAGAGCATACGGACTAAGTACTCATCCCAGAGATAAGCATTTGCATTTCCAAAGCCTTTTAACAGCAAAGACAGCAAAAAGAAACCTTTTCATCAGGGCTTGTGAACAGACCCTCTTCAGTTGCATGCTGTGATCTGTGATGTGATAGCAGAGACTTGAAGTTTCTCTCTGTTGGGGATTCAGTGTGCAACATGTCTGGCACTCGGAGGCACACCGGGATTTTAAAAGCACACAGCTCTGACCCGTCTGCCACTGCAGATCCAAAGAGAAACAGACTGAACCATAAGAGTGATCCAAATGAAGTAAGTGCTGCTGTAAAGGGTAGAAATGTCAAGTGTCCCTTATTTGAGAAACTTAACTGGTATTCATTGTAGCAGTCTCGCTCCTAAAACAAATGGCAAGGCATTACATCCACATCTCATCTTCATTTATTTATTTTTTTAAATCTCACTTGTTTTCGATGCCCTTGGCATTTCTGAAAGAGTATTGAAAATGGAAATTAATGAATTATGAAGGGCTGTGTGACTGTGCTAACATGCACTGTTGGATGTTTGATTTGCATAAACCTTGTGGTTGACTAATTATTTAAACAGCGGCAGTATTTAGATCTATTTAGATGAATTGAATAGACCCTATCTGTCTTTGTTTGTAACTTGTTATTCTAAGAAACACCAAACCCCCAGATACAGCTTGTGTAAATGTAAAACATTCTCAAGCCTATGTGTCTACACCTCCCTACAACTGATAAGACACCCCAGCACAAAGCAGCATGCACAATTCTCCATTGATTCATCAGCTGTCCCTACCACATACTGGAACTCTGTGACAAACAAAGACACATTGCTCTAGGGGAGCGAGACCAAAGAGCAGGATTGAGCCACAACTCCGTAATTGAAATCAGTCTGTCTTTCTCTAGGCTGCTGAATCTGATATTAACCGAATAATCTAGATGTGAGTTGTGCCTGTGAAATGCTTTCTGTCCCATCTCTGTCAGACCCAGGCGTGATCTATAAAGTCAGCCCTTGCTTACAGTTTAGCCTTCAGTGTAACTGTTAGACTGGCTCTGGTTGCAGTTTATATCTGATCATAACAATACACACTGTCCTCAAACAATCCCTTATCGTGAATGTGATATATAGGATAATAGACCTGTCTGACACATTTCAAATTGGTTTAAATACTAGAGCAGGGTGTCTTGTCACTTTGAGGTGCCTACATGAGTCAGAAATATATTTCAATGTATTACAGGGGCTATTACAGGAAATAATTGGTAATGAACACTGACATCGCATACACAGCAGTAAAATTGAACTTAAATTACATTTTAGAAAACAAGATAGGTTTGGACACCCCTTGAAAACATGATCTTAAATATTTTGGAGTATTTTCTAGTCACTTACGTTTCAGAGTATATTCAGTGTCGTATTTGATTATGCATTATGTTAGAGAATGTGTACCAATATACCGTGTTATGGAAAATGTTTTAAGCTCCCACTGTGAAACATTGCTACAGTATGTCGGGACACATTTTCATACAGATTATATTAAATATATTGTAGCCTCAAGCAGAAATTGGGTCAGGATTGTGACGTTCTGAAGTTAATGGCAAAACGTTGTTATTATCTGCCGCCAGCTGACCTTGGAATACAGGCATATGCTTGTTCACATGCAAACTTGTGGAGGCGGTGAGCTACTTCTTAATTAGCAGTACACCTAATGACCTAACATCTTTGAGAGACTACATTCTACATGAGGTCTTTCTGTTATGTTAATGACCAGGTTTCTTTTTTTCATTACACCATACTGCAATGCAAATACATTCTATTGCTTTATAATTTTAAATAAACTATGTCCTTGAACACAAATGTTTTAAGATGGAAGTACATCTTGATTTAGATATTTTAACAGAGGAATTTCACAAAGACTTTACAGAACACCTGAAGAATACACTTCTCCACACACCATACTATCTGGTAAAAGTAGCTTGATAACGTACAGTACCTTCAAATCAGTTCTGGTAGCTACA
>CM060272.1:9592655-9608109 GCA_030684275.1 Acipenser oxyrinchus oxyrinchus
GTACACACTTCAAATGTGAACTGGGTTTGAGTCTTTACTTACTGCAGTCTTTGTATCATTTATTTATTTTCCCCTAAGGGGAACTGTGGTAATAAGGTAATCAAGAAATAACAAAGGAGCCCTTGAATTAACATTGACAATATTGACCCAGGGACTTTTTCGACCTGAAAAAAGAAATAAGGACCAAAGGTCATAAATGGAGATTAGATAAAGAGGCATTCAGAACAGAAAATAGAAGGCACTTTTTACACAGAGAATTGTGAGGGTCTGGAACCAACTCCCAAGTAATGTTGTTGAAGCTGACACTCTTGGATCCTTCAAGAAGCTGCTTGATGAGATTCTGGGATCAATAAGCTACTAACGAGCAAGATGGGCCGAATGGCCTCCTCTCGTTGTAAACTTTCTTATGTTCTTATGAATTATTTAAAGTTTTGCAACATCACCAGTTGCTTTTAACCCTGTTTCAAAATGATAACTGCCAGTGCCATGCAGTTAATTTGCCTTTAATTGGATGTGTGTCCAAGATTTAATTACGCATTCAAACAAAATCAATCAAAGCTTTTGGTCTCTTTGTTGTTTTTCAGTCGAGTCTGCTGGTAACTTGCAGACTGTGAATTTGCCACAGCCCTTGTCAACAGACTATCAAGGTGCTTGCAAAACGCAAGGATCTCCATACAGTCAATGAGAAATCCTTTAGATGTCATGTTGCAGTGTGCATCGACAGTAGAAGGATTTGTAAATGTCACTATCTGGAGCAGAGCTTCTGGGAAAAAACTACAAAAGTGTCTGGTGAATCTAAAATCAGCCAGCCGGTCAGACTCAAAGAAAACCCTCTGTAAAGCTAACTTCAGCTTGCCATTGTAACTTTACAGTACATCCTCTCTGGATCTGTTTAAATGACCTAACCATGCTTGTGGTTTTCCTCATAAAAACTGTTGTCGATCATGGTAAAAGCACAGCAAAATGTAGTTAAGTACAGTGAACACATAAATCGGACAGTATGATAAAACATTGTAAACGCATGAGACTACCAATTCCTCATGGTATTTCTAAAAGGGTTTACATCTCATTTATAGTTTATCTTGTGGTTTGTGAGCCCATATTATATTCTAGTATGAGAAGAACAGTAAATTGGGTCGAGTTTAATGATCTAAACTGTCTGGCATCTAAATACAGACACCCTTTTTAACCTGTATTATTCCTCCTGTTGTTTTCTTCAAGAGTGATTGTAGCCAGCAAATAGTTTAATAATTTTCCCATGCACATCCCTTCACTCTAAATAACAGAACTATGTAGTTTTGAAAGAAGTACATTTTAGCATGTTTTTTTTTCATTTTAAAACATGTTTTTAGTACTACATTAAGTTAAAGAAATCTCTCGTTTACAAGACATGCTTTCTAATTGTCTTGCACTTCCTGTCCCTAAGGAATGACATTTTTTTTTTCAGCCAGTGAGATGCTTTGCCCTCAAAAACACTGCCGGGTGAAAACCTATAGAGTAAAGCAGTAACAGACTTCCTGAAAAGCAAGGCAAGCAAACTGGTTTTCTTTCACCTAGTACAGTACGAGATGTCATGTTTTAAATGAAAATACAGTAGAACCTGTAATATCCGATTTCATTTGTTCCAGGGTCCAACGGGGATATGAAAATATGGAATCTCAGCGGAGACATTATATTACATTGTAGCTGCTGTATTAATGTCGGGCATTATAAATTAACAATGTCAGCAAGTACAGCAATGTCTAGAACACCAATGTACGGTACTGCATGTACATTATACAAAGAAAATCAGTGAAAATTACAAAGCACTGCAATACAGTATTTGGCAATTTACAAAACAGCAAAAACAGTTGTTACTGTGCTTTCTCAGTGTATGCCAAAGTGTGTTAACCCGAGAAAAATTGCACCTTAAAAACAACAACAACAAAAAGCTTGCACACAAACACAAACTGGCTTTGGAGGTCAGCCAAAAATGTTTCAGCTGTTTAATGGTACAGTAATTATATGAATCTCTTGCTTTACTGAACATCGTTAAACTGGTCAGCTTGTTTCATGTGAAGTGACAGCATGTAAAAGTGAATTCCTAAATACAAAGTCTTTTTTATATAAATAATTGCAACTGAATCCTGCTATGAGTTGAATTGACTGTTTTAGACCCATAATACAATGTGCAAAGTGCATTGATCAGTTTTCATCTGTACCATTCAGTTGGTAACAGCATTTGTAAATGATACATGCCTGAGATCCATTGGTTAATAGAGGGATCGTATCTTACAAGATCGGATATGAGAGGTTCTGCTGTACTTGTTTGCTATAACAGCTGTTTCTTTCAAAATTGCACATTTAAAACCTATAAAGTAAATAATAGGGCATGGTATGATTTATGAAATTTTATTATTAGCTCCAACTATGTTGACAAACAATCATTGTGGTATTTAGATCTCCTACAGTTTGGATCATTGCAGTTTAAAATTTAAACACTTTAATATCTTTAATAATACACTTTACTATCGTTATTGGAAAGCTATAGTTAACATTTTATATTTTACATTCATTGATATCCTTTCCATGTACTGAAGTCCCCTTTGCAATTAAAACTAGATTGAACACTAATTTCAGATTGTGTTCACAAACCTTCAGATGCTTGCACTGGGCGGTATAAATATTTTAGCGTTAACATTTGCAGGAGGAGAGGATCATTGATAAAATTCATTACTGTGTTGACAGTAAAACCTCTGGAGGAAAGCACGGTAGAGTCTGAGAATGTGATGCTTGTATACTGCTTTAAACTGTTTTATTTGATGATTGGAAACGTAGAGCTTGGAAATGTAGACCTAGTTGTGCTAAAGAATTACTCCAACATTAAAGAGCAACTTGGTACAGTTATCCCAAATGTAACCAATATGTATTCTTGTTGTTGTTTAGAATCACTTTGTATATAGTTTCCTGTATCAGTCATCACATCTTGGTATCTTTTAAAAATACAGAAGTTAGAGGATTCTGCCACCTCTATGGTGCTCTAAAACATGTCTAAGGTCAGCTCTGGTACACCAGTGTGACCCTCAACATGTCCCTTTGCAACACCCCTGTGGATTAATGCTTACCCTCTGGTGTACCATTTGTACTTAGAGAGAAGACATATTTGAGAGCTCTGGGGTTCTTTAAACTTTTGAGTTAAAAACAAACAAACAAAAAGAAAGTTAATGTAAACACACAGAGGAATACAGTAGAATCACAAACACATTGGAATGGAAGGTATTTATACAACTGTAATGTCTGTAGTTCTGAAACTAACTGGGGAAAGTTCCAGATTCTCAATGTCTTTTACAGCAGACAGGAGTCATGTTTCCAGTTTAGTTGACCGGTCAGTTTGTAAGTGTGGGGTTTATAACTATTCCATACCTTTATCAAGCAGCTCTGTGTCCTTCACAAGCACAGGAAAGAAATGACTTTGTATCCCACAAAGAAAATGCACTGCACCATTGCAGTAAGGGAAGGATGTTTGTGCACTGTGATGAATGCAAAATCAAGGCTTTTAAAATCCTCTTCCTTACCTTTTATTGGCACGTGAAGCAACAGCAATCCCTCAGCAGTCTTATTCTATGTAATTCTGGGGTCACCTTGGGAAACACTGTATTTGCAATGAAGGGATTTGATTTATTCTCATGAATTGTTCTGCCAAAGGGGCACTTCACTCTTTTAACAAAACATTTAATAGTGTTGATTAGACAGCCTGTTTTTTGTTTCACCCTCCTTTTATATAATCATTTAAAAACCCTTTAGTCACATCTCTTTATCTCTGCTCCTTTAATGAATGGGTATTGTAAAAGGGGCAGTCTGGGTTTCTGTGGTTACATTTTGATGGAAAAGTGCAAAAACAGCTGCAGTAATTGTAGTGCTGTCACTTTTAAAGGTTTTATTTTTGCCAAAAGTTTGCATTAATCCCCTAGTATACACCTAAAATACTGGGAGTAACAAAGAAAAAATATCCCAGTGCATTTTTGATGTCAATACACACCATTATCAGTGAAAAGCATCTTTTACCTTAGCGTAGCATTAGTGACACTGTAATGTTTTTTTCACATTTCCTTACTGTTTTATGGTGCTAGCAATCATTCTGAGTGGTTCTGGGTTCTTTGCTCACCCATTGAGTTATTATAAAAAGTAAAGAATGCCTGGAGTATCAGCACCAGGATGGAAGAGCCATCCTCATGCCATTCAATTCATGTGACAATGTGACTTTCCAACTCTGCTAGCCCCAACTATTCTATATTATATATCCCCATCTATTTTTGAAATTCAGAGAATCATTCATCGGAGACCAAGAAAACAAAACGGAACAACAGAAACCTTCGATATAAACCTTGAAAGTTGTGGGATCCATATATTATAAACAAAATGGCGACAGGGCTGAAGTGAATTACTGTAGTTCAGAATTGCACGTGAGCTTTTACTGTTTCTTACTGGTATTTCAAATCCCAGCCCATGTTGACAGCGATTAGAATCATGTGATGGCAAAACTGGAAAGTTTTACAGTACTGCGATAGGTCTTTGAATTGACTTTGTTTTCCTTGTTTGCTTTTTCAGCGTGGCATTCTCTTGAACCACCATGATCAGTTATAAAATATCAACTCAGGAGACAACAGTGCTGGCATTCGCTATTAAGGGTAAGTCACCTGTAACTTCTAATCAGTGTTTTTATTACTCAGTTATACTGTTGATGATAATTATCTCTGTATCTATTGTGATATTCGAATATGGGGCCTGCTGTACGTTTGGATCCAAAAAGCAATTAAAATTGCTCTTCCAACCTTAGGGACTACACATACAGCTGGCGACTTGGCTAATATCTACTGTGTATGTAGCTGTGTGGCAAAGTGCCCCCTGTGTGTATTTTGTGTTACGTGTTGTGTGTAAATGTTGGTGTATAGGCATTGGTACACGGGATATAAGCGGGTCTGTGTTTCACATGTGTTTAAATTGTAGATTTGTATTTAGGCACGAGGAGGGCACAAATCACATCACGTGCAAGTAAAAGTAATAATATGTGAGCACGGGGAATTGCACTTTAATTAATTCACGTGCAGTTGTACCGAGATTCCAATTGAATGATTGACTAGCAATCGAGTCTCGGTACAACTGCATAAAAGCTGTATGTTTTCACTCACTTTCGGGGTTGGGTGTTAGGTGAGTGGAGAGCGGGTGAGAGAGAGAGAGAGAAAGAAATATTTATAACAATTGCTATCGCGTGCTGGTAGTACCAGCCGCGATACTTATTTTATTTATTTACTCACCGTGTTTGTGTGTCTGTCCGTCCACCGTTTGTTACTGTTTAGTCCGTTTTGTTTATATATTTATTTTGGCGCAAGTGCGTGTCCTGTTTTTGTGTTATATTATTTTGTTTATTAAATGCTGGCGCGATCAGCAGCTCAGCTTCCTAAACCCAAGTCTCTGTCTGCTCTGTGTGTTTCTAGTTCTGGTCTGAGTTCCTCCCTGCAGCCATCCTGTCACGCGTGGTGTCAGAACCGGGAAAACAGCGCCTCAGGACTCAGGCCAGGCGGGAACCGCAGTTTTTGTTTGTTTGTTTTGTTTTTTGAAAAATAAAAGGGGAAAAATGGAAGGCTGGAACTGGAGAGATGGCTGCCAGGATCTGGAGGTCCTCCTCGGTGGTCTAGAGGACCAAGGCTGGTGCCTTGCCTGTGGGGAGTTCGGGCACCCAGTGGTGCACTGCCCCTACCAAGAGGGAGAGGAGGAACTGGCCCAGGAGAGGAAGGTGAGGAGGAGGCAGAGAAGGGGAAAGGGGAAGAGGAAGGCGGAGTGTCCACCGCCCAAGTCTCCACCAGCAGAGGAAGAATGCCTGCTGGTTTTGCCTCCACAGCCTGAGTGGGAGGAGCTCGAGCGTCCTACGCCTGAGTGGGAGGAGCTCGAGCGTCCCTACGCCTGAGTGGGAGGAGCCCGAACGTCCCTACGCCTGAGTGGGAGGAGCCCGAGCGTCCTACGCCTGAGTGGGAGGAGCCCGAGCGTCCCTACGCCTGAGTGGGAGGAGCCCGAGCGTCCTACGCCTGAATGGGAGGAGTGGTGCGTCCACAGCCCAAGAGGGAGGAGTGGTGCGTCCACAGCCCAAGAGGGAGGAGTCGGTGCGTCCACAGCCCAAGAGGGAGGAGTCGGTGCGTCCACGGCCCAAAAGGGGAAGGTAGGCGTCCACCGCCCCAGTCTCCACTAGCAGAGGGTGAATTCCTGCTGGTTCCACCTCCATTGCCATGGGAGGACTGCTTGCAGCTCCCACCTCCACCAGCAGAGGGTGAATTCCTGCTGGTCCCGCCTCCGCCACTTCCACCGCCAGGAGCAGAGCAGCAGGAGCTGCCTCTGCCTCCTCCACCAGCAGAGGGTGAATGCCTGCTGGGTCCCTGTCCCCAGCAGAGGGTGAATGCCTGCTGGGTCCCTGTCCCACCAGCAGAGGGTGAATGCCTGCTGGGTCCCTGTCCCCAGCAGAGGGTGAATGCCTGCTGGGTCCCTGTCCACCAGCAGAGGGTGAATGCCTGCTGGGTCCCTGTCCACCAGCAGAGGGTGAATGCCTGCTGGGTCCCTGTCCACCAGCAGAGGGTGAATGCCTGCTGGTCTCCCCTTCCGAGGGGAGCAGCACCAGTCCCCTGCAAGAGGGAGGGCCGCACCAGTCCCCTGAAACAAGGGTAGACTACACGCTGCTCCCACCTCCGCCGCCAGGAGACTACGCCGCTCCCACCTCCACTGGCAGGAGCAGAGCAGCAGGAGCTGCCTCTGCCTCCGCCACCTCCACCGGCAGGAGCAGAGCAGCAGGAGCTGCCTCTGCCTCCGCCACCTTCACTGGCAGGAGCAGAGCAGCAGGAGCTGCCTCTGCCTCCGCCACCTTCACTGGCAGGAGCAGAGCAGCAGGAGCTGCCTCTGCCTCCGCCACCTCCATCGGCAGGAGCAGAGCAGCAGGAGCTGCCTCTGCCTCCGCCAACCCACCAGCAGAGGAGGAATGTCTGCTGGTATCACTTCCCCACCAGCAGAGGATGAATGCCTGCTGGTATCACTTCCCCACCAGCAGAGGATGAATGCCTGCTGGTATCACTTCCCCACCAGCAGAGGATGAATGCCTGCTGGTATCACTTCCCCACTGTCACGAGGAGAGGGCAGGAGCTGCCTCTCCCGTCACCAGAAGGACCAGGACTAGATGCTGGCGGTCCTCAGCAGCCCTTGCATAGGCTGCTGAGGAAAGCATGAGGAAGAACCGCCCGGCCGCAGTGGCGAGAAGAGGGCAAAACCCGCACCCCAGCTTGTCCTGACTGCCTGCCTCGCTGCGCCCAAGGATGCCTGCCTCGCTTAGCCCAAGGATGCCTGCCTGCGCTTGGCCCAAGGATGCCTGCCTCGCTTAGCCCAAGGATGCCTGCCTCGCTAGCCCAAGGATGCTTGCCTCGCCAGCCCAAGGATGCTTGCCTCGCATCGCCCAAGGATGCTTGCCTCCGCATCGCCTGGGGTTGCCAGCCGCTCCGCATCGCCTGGGGTTGCCAGCCGCTCCGCATCGCCTGGGGTTGCCAGCCGCTCCGCATCGCCTGGGGCTGCCTGTCGCTCCGCATCGCCTGGGGCTGCCTTTTGCTCCACACAGGGTGCAGGGTGCGAGGGAGAAGTGGAGCTCCGCTGCCGCCTCTATGGCCAGGGGCTCCCCTCCCGAGGTTCGCCTCCCGAGGGTCGCTGCTGCTGCCGTGTCGCCTCCCGAGGGTCGCTGCTGCTGCCGTCGCCTCCCGAGGGTCCGCTGCTGCTGCCGTCGCCTCCCGAGGTCGCTGCTGCTGCCGTCACCTGGGGTCGCCAGGGATCCTGCCGCCTGGGGTGCGCCGGGGCCTCTGCTTTGCCTCGGGTCGCTACACTGTGGCGGAGCTCCATGAAGGGAGCTGCCGGCCATGAAAGGGGAGGTCAGGAGACCAGCTCCCCAGCCGCATTTCGTGGCAGGAAACACGGTGGCGGAGCCCCACGGAGGAGCTGGCGGCCACAAAGAAGGGGGAGGTCAGGAGACCAGCTCCCCTGCAGCAGTTCGCTGCCGGAGGTGGGTGGCGGAGCCCCACGGAGGAACTGCCGGCCATGAAGAAGGGGAGGTCAGGAGACCAGCTTCCCCGCAGCAGTTTCGCTGCGGAGATGTGTGGTGGAGCCCCACGGAGGGAACTGCGGCCATGAAGAAGGGGGAGGTCAGGAGACCAGCTCCCCAGCTGCACTGTGCGGCAGGAGATAGTGTGGCTGAAGCCCGGAAGAGGAGCTGCCGGCCCGCGAAGAATTGGGGGTGCGGACATTCCACCATGGCCACCCCAGAAACAACTTGCTTCCCCTCTTCGGGACTTTGGGACTGAGGGGAGGTGGCCATTGAGCCATGTGTGCTTTGCACAAGGGGGTATATGTGGCAAAGTGCCCCCTGTGTGTATTTTATGTTACGTGTTGTGTGTAAATGTTGGTGTATAGGCATTGGTACACGGGATATAAGCGGGTCTGTGTTTCACATGTGTTTAAATTGTAGATTTGTATTTAGGCACGAGGAGGCACAAATCACATCACGTGCAAGTTAAAAGTAATAATATGTGAGCACGGGAATTGCACTTTAATTAATTCACGTGCAGTTGTACGAGATTCCAATTGAATGATTGACTAGCAATCGAGTCTCGGTACAACTGCATAAAAGCTGTATGTTTTCACTCACTTTCGGGGTTGGGTGTTAGGTGAGTGGAGAGCGGGTGAGAGAGAGAGAGAAAAGAAATATTTATAACAATTGCTATCGCGTGCTGGTAGTACCAGCACGATACTTATTTTATTTATTTACTCACCGTGTTTGTGTGTCTGTCCGTCCACCGTTTGTTACTGTTTAGTCCGTTTTGTTTATATATTTATTTTGGCGCAAGTGCGTGTCCTGTTTTTGTGTTATATTATTTTGTTTATTAAATGCTGGCGCGATCCACGCTCAGCTTCCTAAACAAGTCTCTGTCTGCTCTGTGTGTTTCTATCTCTGGTCTGAGTTCCTCCCTGCAGCCAGCCTGTCACAAGCTGCCACTCCAATGGTTACAGAAACACAGAAATGAAAATCAGCTTTTTTTAAATGTGAAGTTTTTGCCAGTTTTCCAAGCAAGTGGGACCATCATAAATGATCTGTATAATTCGAACGATATTAGTCCTCTTTCCTGTATTGTGCAGTAATTTGTCAGAGTAATTTGTACAGGCAGGGCACCAACTCAACTCCCTTTGCACAGAACTTGGGCTGCCATGGGATTTGTGCTGCTGTTAATTAGATTTGGTTTGACATGCAGTATTTGGTTTATACACATAGGATATCCCAGTATGTTTCAATAGTGCTGTCTATGTATAGGCTGTGAATATGCAATGTTTTACAAGTATGCCAGCCAAGCAAACCACCTGGAGTGAGGAAGGGTAATACACCTGCAGTACTAAAGTTTAGACATGATTATTACAGCTCTCTTGAGGGATGCTTTAAATTGTTTAACAGAAAATTATATACAAAGTGAATCTCAACAACTAAAATCTGCCAAATGAAAGATGCACTTCTCAATGCTTTTGTTGGTCAATTACGATTGCAACAAATGAGACAGTGCAGCATTGGGCAAAAGAAGGGGACTATTAAAACACTGTTCAAAGCTGAACTTGGAAACACAGAAAACTCTTTCAAGGTGTAAAGCATAGAAAGGAAATATTTAGACCCAGTAAGAAGCAAAAAAAAATGGATTGCATTCTTTTACTTAGCTGGATTTTCTTTTATCGATCTCTTTTCTTTCATTGTATAACAAGCAGAGAAAGCTGATTTAGGGGTATACATTTCTTCAAGCGTCTGGGCCTGAGCTGTAGCAGATAAGGGAGAAAATAATGTTAGCCGCTGAATTACCATTCATTTGTATTTATATGTGCTGCTGTGCATTTGGGAGGACCAGACAATCTGACAGTGCAACTTTCAATCTGCCTGAGTTGTTTTGTGATGTAGGTTCTCCGAGTAACTACAGCTCCGAAACCCAAGAGGATAGAACACAGGTCTGGATGCGAAAGCCGAAACAGCCAGAACGCACATAAACACAAAGTTAATAAGGCTGTATATTTCTCAGTGATAACCTATTTCAATTTATATGTGCTTTCAAATCTGTTTTGCTCTCACACTCAGCTTGGTCTGCTGGTTCTCTGAGCCTGTATTACTGCATGTTAATTCTCTTTTTGTTTTCTCTCTAGCCCTGCACGTCTCTCTCAGACCTCCTGCTGTGCCTTCACTTTTCTCTTGCTTGCTAACGTCTCTCTGCCTTGTTCCACACCCATGTAAAGGTCATATTGCTATCTCAGTATTACAGCTAGGGAGGTTGTGTACATAATCTCCTCATAGTCAATTAATGGTAAGAAGGTACTAGAAGTGATCATTTCCTAGTTTGCATTGAACAGCAGGATTCAGTGCAGTCACTGAGGTCTGCTTTAACCATTTGACTGCCACTGAATGTACCAGATATGTCTTCCTCGAATAATGCACAAAGATTTTTTTTCACTCTCCTTTAAAATGTAATTATAACCCTTGAATTAACCTTGATTGTTTTACATAACTTGCAAAGGGACTGGTAATGGTGCAAGGGATTCCCCTGTGTGCTGCACTCAATTTCATTGCGGTCTTTCTTTCTTATCAGTTCAACACTAGCATTGCACCGCTTGCTTCAGTATGTGGGCAGGGATTTTGAAAGTAAACCATCTTCCCTGATCTGACCTGCGGCAAATGGTTTTGAAGAAATGAGATTGTTTAAAAATCACATATACTTGAATGCCACCACCTAGCATAGCAAACAAAACCACAGCTATTATATCTATAATTGTTTATTTTGTGAGAAAGTGAATTCCTGTTCAATCCTTGGTTTCGCCTCTCTCATTATTTACAAACTCTAATAGCTCCCAGTTCACAGTAACTTTACCAATCAGTCTTAAACAATGACAGATGTGTAGCAAACGATGAAATAATCGGGGACTTAGCTACTGTCTTAAATAATAAGAAAAATGTGATGAAATACACGTGATTTTATTCATTACTCTTGGTGATGGCATTCTGAAATTATTTTTATTGATGAAACGGTGTACACAGGAGAATCACTTTGACAATAAAAGTCAATTTAGTGAATCAAAACAAATGTCAGTTGAAAAGGAATCAAATAACTTTTGGATCTTAAGGGAAAAAAATATATAACGGGTGGCAGTCATGGGGTTAATGATCTAAAGAGGGAAGGATCTAAATACTAAACCTGATTTTTCACAGACTGTAGTTTATTTTTTATTGTATAAAGTAGTGATACTAAGTTGGTCTTTAAAGTGACCCTGGGCAGAAATCACCAGGACTTAATTCAGCTTACACTTTATGCAATCCATTCCAATGTCTTTAAAAAAAAAAAAAAACATGTATGGTGTAATTTATTTATTTTCAATGCATTCATATAAAAAAGATGCAAACTGTACATCTCAGCAGCAGTATCCTGTATATGAGTAAACGGTTTTCTTCTTTTTCATTAATCACAGTCTTGACAGCGTGACTGGGGCAGAGAGCGAGAGCCTGCTCTCTCGACTCGGTTTTATTAATTATTGTGCAACAATTTCATACAAGCAGCCAGCGCCTTAATTGACTTAACAATAACTTCAAACAATAACATGGGATGCAATGACCCTCCCTATCTGATCTGGGGATATTCCATTCCTTTGCATTCACAAGCTGCCTGGGGCAGTCTGCTCTGTCTCTCTGTGTTGTCAGGGAACAAGGGCAATGATTAATACATCTTTTAAAAGAAAGGAGATTCATCCACAGAAGTACGCATCGCTCTTATTTTAAAAAGTAATTACCATCCTCCTTCCAGCATACGCTTCAGCCCTGCAATGCAGAACTCTGTCTACACAAAACTTCAAAGGCGGCTCAGAAATATCGACAATATAACAACCTCCAGTGGACACCTAGCATTGTTTTTATTACCGAGGGGCAGTGGTCGAGATAGCCACAATGGTACCACGCTTGAAACAATATCAAATGTTGATGTACCAATGGTTTGAACCAATGCTGGTATTGCAGTACAGTATTCCAGGCAGTGTGCTATGTGCCAGGACCAAGGTGATAAATGTGATCCAAATCCATTGTTGTGCTAAGCTATGCACATGAGAGGGTTTTTTTGTTCCTAAAGAGAAGTAGACCTTTTTGATAGAAAAAGAAAAATTAAAAACGTAAATTACTTTTTGAAAACATGGACCTTCAGAATATGGGGGTGGTCTTTCTTACCCCCAACCCCAACCCCAACCCCAACCCCCTAACCCCCAACCCCAAACCCCAAACCCCAAACCCCAAACCCTGACTACATCCTTGATGCTGTGGTCTACTAGTGGCTTTGCTGCTTTCCCAATCGTAGTTTTATAAATGTTTTGCTTTCTGATAAAGTTGAGCATCAAGGCTATAAAAAGGCACCATCATGAAATGAATGTGAGATATCTTTAATATGAATTCTCGTATTTTTTTTTTTTTTTAGTTATATGTGAGGCAAGTGACTAAACTGGGAATATTTAGCAGTGATGCAATGGTGAATATATTGAAACTGCAGTTTGGTTGCATTTCAGATTAAATATAATAAATACATTACAAGGCTTTCGACAATGAGAGATGTAAATGATAAATGGGATTTTTTCACACCACAAGTCATCTTTTATCAAGCCCCAAAACTATTTCACCTAGAAATATTGAAAAGCATAAATAAAACATAGGATGCTAAAATGCATATAACTGAAATAAACAGTATCTCAAAGTCAGAATCACTTTGCTATGTCATACGCAAGAGTTAACATTCATTATTTGGGTCTCAAATGTGCAGTGTTCTCATTAAGAATGTATTTTCTTCTTTTTTATGATATGTGCTACAATATTAGTTTAAAGAAAGCTCTCAGTTTGCATGCCTTACTTTCAGATAGTCTGTTATGCTTGCACTTCCTCAGTCATTTCATCTATGCAAAATATCATGAAATGTCTTAGGAACTGCACATCTGAAATAAAAATAATAAAAAATGTCAAGTTACTTTCAAAACTTAATGCAAACAGTGAATGAAACTGCATGACAGGTAAGATTTATGGAATTACTTAATGAAATTATCTCTAACCTCTTTAAAAAGCTTGTAATGTATTACAACTCAAATTAAATGTTAATGAGAAATCAATTATAACATAATTATAGGTTTATAGTAAGTATAGTAAAGTTCCAAATATAAAATTAACCTTGTAAACATACAAGACATAAACTCTCTTTATAGGTGGGGTATAAATTGGTAACATTTTACATTGTGTCTCTAATTGCTGTGTATTAATATAGTAGTTACTATGTAAATACAAGTGTATTTACACATAATTACAATGTTATTATGCATATAATGTACTTAATGTTTAATGATATAACTAGGGCTTCTGTTTTTCGGGTTTTATTAATTGTATTTTTCGGTGCTTGTTTTTAGCTATTTTCAAGTTTTATGCAAATCTTTTTTTTCGGGCTTTCATTTTTGATATACTGTATGAAATTTGTGGTTTTCTGTTACTTTGTGTCAAAATATATATAGTAACTCGGCAGTACCTTTTTCCATTGCTGTCTTCCACAACGAAATCCCTATGGTCACGGGCACATTGTGTTTAGGCATTTTTGTACATTTCGCCACAATTCTGTTTTAAATCCTCTGTATCTTAACTGTAATACAGATTTAAATTCCGCTCCATCCTCCATCCTGATTGTAATCTCGTTTTAAATCTTGCAAGCGGAGTCTCCAATAGAAATGTAGGTATGTGCTGTCACTCAGTAGTTGGGGCAGGTTTAAAAGTATCCAGAACCAATCAATGATAGATACAAGTCAGGAAGGCGGGACATTGCCCAGCAGCACTAGGAAATGTATTTATTATTATTTTTTAGTAGGTTTTATTTTTAATGGGAAAAGGGTAAAGGCAATGTGAATAGATAACCATTTCCACAGTTTTTCCAGTGTTTTCCATTGTTTATTGGCTATCAACCCCTTTCATTTTTTTGTATCGGGGTGTTTTATCGGGTTCTATCGGTTAAAACCAAAAATCAGAAGCCCTAGATATAACCCTAACTCTAAGCCTAACCCTAATAAACCTAACCCTAACCCTAACAATTGTGTACGTTAAGTACTTTGTAACTATGCATAATAACATTGTAATTATGTGTAAGTACTCGTGGTCCAATCTGCAACCAAATTTCTTATTTGATTTATCAACGATAATCAATGCATTGACGTTTTATTTTTCAAAATAAAGAACAACACATTAGTAATAACTAAAAAACTTTAATTAATCTCACAAATCCTGTTTAATTTAACTACCGTACTAAATTCAGCTTATACTGTATATACTGCTGTTTTCTTGTCACTTTTTAGTGCAAAAAAATGCATAGACTCACCAGTGAAGCAATTCAACTCATTTCTCACGGTGTATTTCCATGGGAATGTAGAGGCCTAAAGTGCGTATCCTAGCAACGCGCTGACATTGTTTATCTACCGTAATAGCACTAAAAGAGCACTCAAAGTTTTAATGCAAACCTGCAACAGGAGACTTCAAACTGGCTTCTAATTTGATGCATCGATTCACCAACATGTAATCGAAGCTCTGGAAATTTAAGGACATATGATCAATAATCGATGCATCGATTAATTATTGCACCACTAGTAAGTACACATGTATTTATGATGTATCTACTATGCAAATACAAACTAATTAGAGACACTTAATGTAAAGTGTTACTGTGGCAAAGTGCCCACCCTTTATATTTATTTATGTATGTATGTATGTATGTATGTATTATTATTATTATTATTATTATTATTATTATTATTATTATTATTATTATTATTGCTGTTGTAATTATTATTATTATTATTGTAGTTTTATGCAGGCGGACGAAGCCGTCCGTCTTAGTTATTATTTTGAGATGACAGCGAAAAGCCATGTGTTTGTTTGTTTCATTTAATTATTTAAAACCCTCGTGCAGCCGGTGACCATCTCCCGAAGTTAATTAATTGACTAATTGTTGCTAATCGGAGATGGTCACCTGTATAAAAACGTGCAGCTTTTCTGCACTCGAGAAGAGAGTATTCAGGGAGTAAGGAACGGGAGTTAAGGAGAGAAGAGAAAAGCGAAAACAACTGCTATTGTGCTGGAATCGCCAGCACAATATTTGTTAGCACAATTGTTTGTTTGTTTGTTTGTTTGTTTGTTTTATTTGACCAACGTGCCCTTTTGTTTCTGTCTTTTGTTATGTTTAATTATTTTGTTTTATTATTTAATAAACGCTGGAGTGCCTGTTGCGCCACGGTTTGCCCAGCACTTCTTTGTTTATGATTTACTCTTTCCTGGTCTGTGACATCACTGCAACCACTCTGCCACAGTTACCCATAAGTT
>CM060272.1:9608609-9624435 GCA_030684275.1 Acipenser oxyrinchus oxyrinchus
AACAAAACAAGGTGTTAAAAGCATATTGTAGTAAAATTTATGGGTAACATTTTACATTAATTGTCTCTAATTACTTTGTATTTGCATAGTAGATACATAGTAAATACATGTGTACTTACTAGTGCTGCAACAATTAATTGATGCATCGATTATTGATCATATGTCCTTAAATTTCCAGAGCTTCGATTACATGTTGGTGAATCGATGCATCAAATTAGAAGCCAGTTTGAAGACTCCTGTTGCCGGTTTGCATTGAAACCTTGAGTGCTCTTTTAGTGCTATTACGGTAGATAAACAATGTCAGCGCGTTGCTAGGATACGCACTTTAGGCCTCTACATTCCCATGGAAATACACCGTGTGAAATGAGTTGAATTGCTTCACTGGTGAGTCTATGCATTTTTTTTGCACTAAAAAGTGACAAGAAAACAGCATATACCTTTTATGTTATGCATAATCATTTCAAAAGAATGCCAATATTAAATCTACCGGTTACCTTGTTTTGTTTCAAAGTATGTTGTGTTTAAATTATATGGCAATATCTATCTATCTATCTATCTATCTATCTATCTATCTATCTATCTATCTATCTATCTATCTATCTATCTATCTATCTACAGTTTTTTAGTTATTACTAATGTTTTGTTCTTTATTTTGAAAAATAAAATGTCAATGCATTGATTATCGTTGATAAATCAAATAAGAAATTTGGTTGCAGATTGGACCACTAGTACTTACACATAATTACAATGTTATTATGCATAGTTACAAAGTACTTAACGTCCACAATTGTTAGGGTTAGGGTTAGGTTTATTAGGGCTAGGCTTAGAGTTAGGGTTATATCTAGGGCTTCTGATTTTTGGTTTTAACCGATAGAACCCGATAAAACACCCCCAATACAAAAAAAATTAAATCGGTGGATAGCCAATAAACACCGGAAAACACCGGAAAAACTGTGGAAATGGTTAATCTATTCACGTTGACTTTACCCTTTTCCCATTAAAAAATAAAACCTACTATAAAAATAATAATAAATACATTTCCCAGTGCTGCTGAGCAATGTCCCGCCTTCGTGACTTGCATCTATCATTGATTTGTTCTGAATACTTTTAAATCTGCACAACTACTGAGTGACAGCACATTCCTACATTTCTACTGGAGACTCAACTTGTGAGATTTAAAACGAGGTTACAGACAGGGTGGCCTGTTAGCGGAATTTAAAGCTGTATTACAGTTAAAATACATAGGTTTTAAAACAGAATTGTGGCGAAATGTACAAAAATGCCTACACACAAAACCCCCTGAAAAATGTGCCCGTGACCATAGGGATTTCATTGTGGAAGACAGCAAAGGAAAGAAGGTACTGCCGAGTACTGCCAAGTACGGCCGAGTTACTATATAAATTTTTGACACAAAGTAACAGAAAACACAAATTTCATACAGTATATCAAAAATGAAAGCCCCGAAAAAAGAAAAAAAAAACGATTTACATAAAACGATTTATTAAAAACAAGCACCCAAAAATACAATTAATAAAACCCGAAAAACAGAAGCCCTAGTTATATCAAGTACATTGTAACTATGCATAATAACATTGTAATTATGTGTACGTACACTTGTATTTACTAAGTAACTACTATATTAATACACAGCAATTAGAGACACAATGTAAAGTGTTACCAACTTATACCCCACCTATAAAGAGTGTTTATGTCTTGTATGTTTACAAGGTTAATTTTATATTTGGAACTTTACTATACTTACTATAAATCTATAATTATGTTATAATTGATTTCTCATTAACATTTAATTTGAGTTGTAACACATTTGATTGAGAACTTTTTAAAGAGGTTAGAGATAATTTCATGAAATAATTCCATAAATCTTACAGTTTCATGAAATAATTCCATAAATCTTGCAGTTTCATTCACTGTGTAGGTCTTTCATGTTAAGTTTTGAAAGTTATTTCATGATTGTCATATTTTGCATAGATGAAATGACTGGGGAAGTGCAAGCATAACAGACTATCTGAAAGTAAGGCATGCAAACTGAAAGCTTTCTTTAAACTAATATTGTTGCACATATCATAAAAAAAGAAGAAAATACATTCTTAATGAGAACACTGCACATTTGAGACCCAAATAATGAATGTTAACTCTTGCACATGACATAGCAAAGTGATTCTGACTTTGAGATACTGTTTATTTCAGTTATATGCATTTTAGCATCCTATGTTTTATTTATGCTTTCAATATTTCTAGGTGAAATAGTTTTGGGGCTTGATAAAAGATGACTTGTGGTGTGAAAAAATCCCATTTCTCATTTACATCTCTCAATGTCGAAAGCCTTGTAATGTTTTTATTATATTTAATCTGAAATGCAACCAAACTGCAGTTTCAATATATTTACCATTGCATCACTGCTAAATATTCCCAGTTTAGTCCCTTGCCTCACATATAACTAAAAAAAAACATGAGAATTCATATTAAAGATATCTCACATTCATTTCATTATAGTGTCTTTTTATAGCCTTGGTGCTCAACTTTATCAGAAAGCAAAACATTTATAAAACTACGACTGGGAAAGCAGCAAAGCCACTAATAGACCACAGCATCAAGGATGTAGTCAGGGGTTGGGGTTTGGGGTTTGGGGTTTGGGGTTGGGGGTTAGGGGTTGGGGTTAGGGGTTAGGGGTTGGGGTTAGGGGTAAGAAAGACCAGCCCCATATTCTGAAGGTCCATGTTTTCAAAAAGTAATTTGCGTTTTCATTTTTCTTTTCTATGAAAAAGGTCTACTTCTCTTTGGGAACAAAAACCCTCTCATGTGCATAGCTTAGCACAACAATGGATTTGGATCACATTTATCACCTTGGTCCTGGCACATAGCACACTGCCTGGAATACTGTACTGCAATACCAGCATTGGTTCAAACCATTGGTACAGCAACATTTTATATTGTTTCAAGCGTGGTACCATTGTGGCTATCTCGACCGCTGCCCTCAGTAATAAAAACAATGCTAGGTGTCCACTGGAGGTTGTTATATTGTCGATATTTCTGAGCTGCCTTTGAAGTTTTGTGTAGACAGAGTTCTGCATTGCAGGGCTGAAGTGTATGCTGGAAGGAGGATGGTAATTACTTTTTAAAATAAGAGCGATGCGTACTTCTGTGGATGAATCTCCTTTCTTTTAAAAGATGTATTAATCATTGCCCTTGTTCCCTGACAACACAGAGAGACAGAGCAGACTGCCCCCAGGCAGCTTGTGAATGCAAAGGAATGGAATATCCCCAGATCAGATAGGCAGGGTAATTGCATCCCAAGTTATTGTTTGAAGTTATTGTTAAGTCAATTAAGGCGCTGGCTGCTTGTATGAAATTGTTGCACAATAATTAATAAAACCGGAGTCGAGAGAGCAGGCTCTCGCTCTCTTTGCCCCAGTCACGCTGTCAAGACTGTGATTAATGAAAAAGAAGAAAACCGTTTACTCATATACAGGATACTGCTGCTGAGATGTAGAGTTTGCATCTTTTTTTATATGAATGCATTGAAAATAAATAAATTACACCACACATGTTTTTTTAAAAAAATTTTTTTAAAGACACTGGAATGGATTCCATAAAGTGTAAGTTAAGCTGAATTAAATATACAATAAAAAATAAACTACAGTCTGTGAAAAATCATGTTTAGTATTTAGATCCTTCCCTGTTTAGATCATTAACTCCATGACTGCCACCCGTTATATAATTTTTTTCCCTTAAGATCCAAAAGTTATTTGATTTCTTTTCAACTGACATTTGTTTTTGATTCACTAAATGGACTTTTATTGTCAAAGTGACTCTCGTGTGTACACCGTTTCATCAATAAAAATAAAATAATAATCACCAAGAGTATTGAATAAAAGCACATGTATTTCATCACATTTTTTTCTTATTATTTTAGACAGTAGCTAAGTCCCCGATTATTCCATCGTTTGCTACACATCTGTCATTGTTTAAGACTGATTGGTAAAGTTACTGTGAACTGGGAGCTATTAGAGTTTGTAAATAATAAGAGAGGCGAAACCGAGGATTGAACAGGAATTCACTTTCTCACAAAATAAACAATTATAGATATAATAGCTGTCTTTTGTTTGCTATGCTAGGTGGTGGCATTCAAGTATATGTGATTTTTAATCTCATTTCCTCAAAACCATTTGCCGCAGATCAGGGAAGATGGTTTACTTTCAAAATCCCTGCCCACATACTGAAGCAAGCGGTGCAATGCTAGTGTTGAACTGATAAGAAAGAAAGACCGCAATGAAATTGAGTGCAGCACACAGGGGAATCCCTTGCACCATTACCAGTCCCTTTGCAAGTTATGTAAAACAGTCAAGGTTAATTCAAGGGTTATAATTACATTTTAAAGGAGAGTGAAAAAAAATCTTTGTGCATTATTCGAGGAAGACATATCTGGTACATTCAGTGGCAGTGAAATGGTTAAAGCAGACCTCAGTGACTGCACTGAATCCTGCTGTTCAATGCAAACTAGGAAATGATCACTTCTAGTACCTTCTTACCATTAATTCACTATGAGGAGATTATGTACACAAACTCCTTAGCTGTAATACTGAGATAGCAATATGACCTTTACATGGGTGTGGAACAAGGCAGAGAGATGTTAGCAAGCAAGAGAAAAGTGAAGGCACAGCAGGAGGTCTGAGAGAGACGTGCAGGCTAGAGAGAAAACAAAAAAAGAGAATTAACATGCAGTAAATAAGGCTCAGAGAATCAGCAGACCAAGCTGAGTGTGAGAGCAAAACAGATTTGAAAGCACATATAAATTGAAATAGGTTATCACTGAGAAATATACAGCCTTATTAACTTTGTGTTTATGTGCGTTCTGGCTGTTTCGGCTTTCGCATCCAGACCTGTGTTCTATCCTCTTGGGTTTCGGAGCTGTAGTTACTCGGAGAACCTACAACGCAAAACAACTCAGGCAGATTGCACTGTCAGAGTATCTGGTCCTCCCAAATGCACAGCAGCACATATAAATACAAATGAATGGTAATTCAGCGGCTAACATTATTCTCTCCCTTATCTGCTACAGCTCAGGCCCAGACGCTTGAAGAAATGTATACCCCTAAATCAGCTTTCTCTGCTTGTTATACGATGAAAGAAAAGAGATCTATAAAAGAAAATCCAGCTGAGTAAAAGAATGCAATCCATTTTATTTCTGCTTCTTACTGGGTCTAAATATTTCCTTTCTATGCTTTACACCTTGAAAGAGTTTTCTGTGTCTCCAAGTTCAGCTTTGAACAGTGTTTTAATAGCCCCCTTCTTTTGCCCAATGCTGCACTGTCTCATTTGTTGCAATCGTAATAGACCAACAAAAGCATTGGGAAGTGCATCTTTCATTTGGCAGATTTTAGTTGTTAAGATTCACTTAGTATATAATTTTCTGTTAAACAATTTAAAGCATCCCTCAAGAGAGCTCTAATAATCATGTCTAAACTTTAGTACTGCAGGTGTATTACCCTTCCTCACTCCAGGTGGTTTGCTTGGCTGGCATACTTGTAAAACATTGCATATTCACAGCCTATATATAGACAGCACTATTGAAACATACTGGGATATCCTATGTGTATAAACCAAATACTGCATGCCAAACCAAATCTAATTAACAGCAGCACAAGTCCCATGGCAGCCCAAGTTCTGTGCAAAGGGAGTTGAGTTTGTGCCCTGCCTGTACAAATTACTCTGACAAATTACTGCACAATACAGGAAAGAGGACTAATATCGTTCTAATTATACAGATCATTTATGATGGTCCCACTTGCATGGAAAACTGGCAAAAACTTCACATTTAAAAAAAGCTGATTTTCATTTCTGTGTTTCTGTAACCATTGGAGTGGCAGCTACATACACAGTAGACATTAGCCAAGTCGCCAGCTGTATGTGTAGTCCCTAAGGTTGGAAGAGCAATTTTTAATTGCTTTTTTTGGATCCAAACGTACAGCAGGCCCCATATTCGAATATCACAATAGATACAGAGATAATTATCATCAACAGTATAACTGAGTAATAAAAACACTGATTAGAGGTTACAGGTGACTTGCCCTTAATAGCGAATGATATTATATAACTGATCATGGTGGCTCAAGAGACTGCCATGCTGAAAAAAGCAAACAAGAAAAACAAAGTCAATTCAAAGACCTACCGCAGTACTGTAAAACTTTCCAGTTTTGCCATCACGTGATTCTAATCGCTGTCAACATGGGCTGGGATTTGAAATACCAGTAAGAAACAGTAAAAGCTCACGGTGCAATTCTGAACTACAGTAATTCACTTCAGCCCTGTGCGCCATTTTGTTTATAATATATGGATCCCACAACTTTCAAGGTTTATATCGAAGGTTTATATCGAAGGTTTCTGTTGTTCTGTTTTTGTTTTCTTGGTCTCCGATGAATGATTCTCTGAATTTCAAAAATAGATGGGGATATATAATATAGAATAGGTGGGGCTAGCAGAGTTGGAAAGTCACATTGTCACGTGAGTTGAATGGCATAAGGATGTCTCTTCCATCCTGGTGCTAAGGATACTCCAGGCATTCTTTACTTTTTATAATAACTCAATGGGTGAGCAAAAGAACCTAGAACCACTCAGAATGATTGCTAGCACCATAAAACAGTAAGGGAAATGTGAAAAAAAACATTACAGTGTCACTAATGCTACCCTAAGTTAAAAGATGCTTTTCACTGAGAATGGTGTGTATTGACATCAAAAATGCACTGGGATATTTTTTCTTTGTTACTCCCAGTATTTTATTATTATTATTATTATTATTTATTTCTTAGCAGACGCCCTTATCCAGGGTGACTTACAATCGTAAGCAAATACATTTCAAGTGTTACAGTACAAGTAATAATACAATAAGAGCAAGATAAATACAATGACTAGTTCAAGCAAGTACAAGTGTGACAAAATACAATTCAATAATACAGCAGATAAAAGTGACAGTGATAGTTACATCAAGATATGATTAAATACCAAATACTACAGATTAAACACTTGGCAGATTACAGTACTCTGAAGTACAGGATTAAATGCAGTAAAATAGGGGCAGATAAGAGTAAGTAAAGCACATTTAGGGAAGGGTGAAAGTGTCCCAGGAGAGAAACAGAGGAGTTCTACAGGTGCTGTCTGAAGAGGTGAGTCTTAAGGAGGCGCGGAATGTGGTCAGGGACTGGGCGGTCCTGACATCTGTAGGTAGGTCATTCCACCACTGCGGAGCGAGGGTGGAGAAGGAGCGGGCTCTGGAGGCAGGGGCGTGAGGAGGTAGAGCCATTCTTCTAGTGCAGGTGGAGCGGAGAGGTCGAGTGGGGGTGTAGGGAGAGATGAGGGTCTGGAGGTAGCTGGGTGCAGTCTGGTCAAGGCTTCTGTAGGCTAGTACAAGAGTCTTGAACTGGATGCGAGCGGTGATCGGTAGCCAGTGGAGTGAGCGGAGTAGTGGAGTTGCGTGGGAGAAGCGAGGCAGAGAGAACACCAGGTGGGCAGCGGAGTTCTGGATGAGCTGGAGCGGACGGGTGGCGGACGCAGGGAGGCCAGCCAGGAGGGAGTTGCAGTAGTCTGGGCGGGAGAGTACCAAGGCCTGGACCAGGAGTGGGTGGCGTAGTTGGTGAGGAAGGGTCGGATTTTAGGTGTATACTAGGGGATTAATGCAAACTTTTGGCAAAAATAAAACCTTTAAAAGTGACAGCACTACAATTAATGCAGCTGTTTTTGCACTTTTCCATCAAAATATAACCACAGAAACCCAGACTGCCCCTTTTACAATACCCATTCATTAAAGTGAGCAGAGATAAACAGATGTGACTAAAGGGTTTTTAAATGATTATATAAAAAGGAGGGTGAAAAAAAAGAACAGGCTGTCTAATCAACACTATTAAATGTTCTGTTAAAAAGAGTGAAGTGCCCCCTTTGGCAGAACAATTCATGAGAATAAATCAAATCCCTTCATTGCAAATACAGTGTTTCCCAAGGTGACCCCAGAATTACATAGAATAAGACTGCTGAGGGATTGCTGTTGCTTCACGTGCCAATAAAAGGTAAGGAAGAGAATTTTAAAAGCCTTGATTTTGCATTCATCACACTGCACAAACATCCTTCCCTTACTGCAATGGTGCAGTGCATTTTCTTTGTGGAATACAAAGTCATTTCTTTCCTGTGCTTGTGAAGGACACACAGCTGCTTGATAAAGGTATGGAATAGTTATACACCCCACACTTACAAACTGACCGGTCAACTAAACTGGAAACGGGACTCCTGTCTGCTGTAAGAGAATCTGGAACTTTCCCAAGTTAGTTTCAGAACTACAGACATTACAGTTGTATAAATACCTTCCATTCCACTGTGTTTGTGATTCTACTGTATTCTTCTGTGTGTTTACATTAACTTTCTTTTTTTTAACTCAAAAGTTTAAAGAACCCCCAGAGCTCTCCAATATGTCTTCTCTCTAAGTACAACTGGTACACCAGAGGGTAAGCATTAATCCACAGGGGTGTTGCAAAGGGACATGTTGAGGGTCACACTGGTGTACCAGAGCTGACCTTAGACATGTTTTAGAGCACCATAGAGGTGGCAGAATCCCTCTAACTTCTGTGTTTTAAAAAGACACCAAGATGTGATGACTGATACAGGTAACTATATACAAAGTGATTCTAAACAACAACAAGAATACATATTGGTTACATTTTGGATAACTGTACCAAGTTGCTCTTTAATGTTGGAGTAATTCAGCACAGCTAGGTCTACATTTCCAAGGTCTACGTTTCCAGTCATCAAATAAAACAGTTTAAAGCAGGATACAAGCATCACATTCTCAGACCCTACGTGCTTTCCTCCAGAGGTTTTTACTGGCAACACAGTAATGAATTTTATCGATGATCCTCTCCTCCTGCAAATGTTAACGCTAAAATATTTATACCGGCCCAGTGCAAGCATCTGAAGGTTTGTGAACACAATCTGAAATTAGTGTTCAGCCTAGTTTTAATTGCAAAGGGGGACTTCTGTACATTGAAAGGATATCAATGAATGTAAAATATAAAATGTTAACTATAGCTTTCCAATAACAATAGTAAAGTGTATTATTAAAGATATTAAAGTGTTTAAATTTTAAACTGCAATGATCCAAACTGTAGCAGACCTAAATACCACAATGATTGTTAGTCAACATAGTTGGAGCTAATAATAAAATTTCATAAATCATACCATGCCCTATTATTTACTTTATAGGTTTTAAATGTGCAATTTTGAAAGAAACAGCTGTTATAGCAAACAAGTACAGCAGAACCTCTCATATCCGATCTTGTAAGATACGATCCCCTCTGTTAACCAATGGATCTCAGGCATGTATCATTTACAAATGCTGTTACCAACTGAATGGTACAGATGAAAACTGATCAATGCACTTTGCACATTGTATTATGGGTCTAAAACAGTCAATTCAGCTCATAACAGGATTCAGTTGCAATTATTTATATAAAAAAAGACTTTGCATTTAGGAATTCACTTTTTACATGCTGTCACTTCACATAAAACAAGCTGACCAGTTTAACAATGTTCAGTAAAACAAGAGATTCATATAATTACTGTACCATTAAACAGCTGAAACATTTTTTGGCTGACCTCCAAAGCCAGTCTGTGTTTGTGTGCAAGCTTTTTTGTTGTTGTTGTTTTTAAGGTGCAATTTTTCTCGGGTTAACACACTTTGGCATACACTGAGAAAGCACAGTAACAACTGTTTTTGCTGTTTTGTAAATTGCCAAATACTGTATTACAGTGCTTTGTAATTTTCACTGATTTTCTTTGTATAATGTACATGCAGTACCGTACATTGGTGTTCTAGACATTGCTGTACCTGCTGACATTGTTAATCTTTAATGCCCGACATTAATACAGCAGCTACAATGTAATATAATGTCTCCCGCTGAGATTCCATATTTTCATATCCCCGTTGGACCCCTGGAACAAATGAAATTGAATATTACAGGTTCTACTGTATTTTCATTTAAACCATGACATCTCGTACTGTACTAGGTGAAAGAAAGCCAGTTTGCTTGCCTTGCTTTTCAGGAAGTCTGTTACTGATTTACTCTATAGGTTTTCACCCCGGCAGTGTTTCTGAGGGCAAAGCATCTCACTGGCTTCAAAAAAAAAAAAAAGTCATTCCTTAGGGACAGGAAGTGCAAGACAATTAGAAAGCATGTCTTGTAAACGAGAGATTTCTTTAACTTAATGTAGTACTAAAAACATGTTTTAAAATGAAAAAACAAACAAACTAAAACATACTTCTTTCAAAACTACATATTTAAGTTATTTAGAGTGAAGGGATGTGCATGGGAAAATTATTAAACTATTTGCTGGCTACAATCACTCTTGAAGAAAACAACGGGAGGAATAATACAGATTAAAAAGGGTGTCTGTATTTAGATGCCAGACAGTTTAGATCATTAAACTCGACCCAATTTACTGTTCTTCTCATACTAGAATATAATATGGGCTCACAAACCACAAGATAAACTATAAATGAGATGTAAACCCTTTTAGAAATACCATGAGGAATTGGTAGTCTCATGCGTTTACAGTGTTTTACCATACTGTCCGATTTATGTGTTCACTGTGCTTAACTACATTTTGCTGTGCTTTTACCATGATCAACAACAGTTTTTATGAGGAAAACCACAAGCATGGTTAGGTCATTTAAACAGATCCAGAGAGGATGTACTGTAAAGTTACAATGGCAAGCTGCAGTTAGCTTTACAGAGGGTTTTCTTTGAGTCTGACCGGCTGGCTGATTTTAGATTCACCAGACACTTTTGTAGTTTTCTCCCAGAAGCTCTGCTCCAGATAGTGACATTTACAAATCTTTCTACTGTCAATGCACACTGCAACATGACATCTAAAGGATTTCTCATTGGCTGTATGGAGATCCTTGCGTTTTGCAAGCTCCTTGATAGTCTGTTGACAAGGGCTGTGGCAAATTCACAGTCTGCAAGTTACCAGCAGACTCGACTGAAAAACAACAAAGAGACCAAAAAGCTTTGATTGATTTTGTTTGAATGCGTAATTAAATCTTGGACACACATCCAATTAAAGGCATGGCACTGGCAGTTATCATTTTTGAAACAGGGTTAAAAGCAACTGGTGATATTGCAAAACTTTAAATAATTCATAAGAACATAAGAAAGTTTACAAATGAGAGGAGGCCATTCGGCCCATCTTGCTCGTTAGTAGCTTATTGATCCCGGAATCTCATCAAGCAGCTTCTTGAAGGATCCAAGAGTGTCAGCTTCAACAACATTATTTGGGAGTTGGTTCCAGACCCTCACAATTCTCTGTGTAAAAAAGTGCCTTCTATTTTCTGTTCTGAATGCCCCTTTATCTAATCTCCATTTATGACCTTTGGTCCTTATTTCTTTTTTCAGGTCGAAAAAGTCCCCTGGGTCAACATTGTCAATGTTAATTCAAGGGCTCCAGTCTACAGCTTTGTTATTTCTTGATTACCTTACAACATTACCACAGTTCCCCTTAGGGGGAAAATAAATAAATGATACAAAGACTGCAGTAAGTAAAAGACTCAAACCCAGTTCACATTTGAAGTGTGTACTGAACAGGGACGTCGCTAGGCCTATTTTAGGGGGGCTTTAGCCCCCCTAAAATATTCATTAGCCCCCCCCTAAATAAATCAATATATCAGTCAATATATTTTCTCTGTGATTTCTTTTTTTTTCGTCAACCGTTCCATCGCATCTTAAACTTCTTACCGGGCGGGCACTAGGACCTGGGGGAGGCTGCTGCTGCAGAGGCTGCTGCACACGCTAGTGACTGTTAGGCCTACTTGTAGCTAACATTTTGGTTAATGTTAGCAACTTCTGTGGCTTGAGACTGCTAGCTAACAGTAAAAGGCTCTGACAGGACAGATTCATGCAGATAGGCTACGATGTGAATTTGTGGTAAGTTAGAACAGAGAGAGAGAGACTATGCACTACTATAGACTTTGGTCATAATCAAAGCTTTGTTAACCAATACGTTTTTATGTGAGGCTGCCTGTAAGTTACAGTGTAACAGACGTTGCAAGCTAGCTAACGGTAACGTTAACGGTGTCTTTCAAATTCGACATAAGTTATGTGGCGATGATATCTAATTAACGTTGTATTTAATGTAGTTTTGCTATCTGTGCCAGGCTATAAATGAGACAGATGACGTAACATCATGCACATATCTTTTCATACTCAATTGCTTTCATTCAGTAGGCCATTGCAAAACAATCATCAGTAGGTCATGTGTAGAAAAGGTGACATAGTGTTGATCACAATGTCATTGTATTATCCTCAATTTCTCAACTGTAGGCTAGCTAACGACTAACGTTAGATGGATATACGGAAATTCTTCAAGAGAGGCAGTGCCAGCAGCTCTGCCGAAGGCCAATCCGGTGAGAAATGAAGATATTACCAGTTCAAACAAACAAATTAAAACTTAAACTGATTAATCACCTATTAAGCCTTGAGTTATTGTAAATATGAGTTTAATAACAATACATGTGAAAACACAGCAGACAAGAATGAGGGAAAGAAGCTGGAGGCTGACAGGGCTGAGGGAGCATGTCTGATGAAGGTTAGTGATAAAAAAGCGAGTAGATGTTTAAGCTTTCAGTTAAATTTGTACAGCATATGACAGCATATGTCTTACTTTTGTTAGGCATAAATAAATGATGTTCATGATATCTTAAAGGGTCATGCAGAAAGAGAGGCTTCTGTGCAAGGCAGAGATCAACAGGCGAGCTGTATAAGTGAGAGAGAGCAAGCATGCCCAGAGAAAGAGGGACAAGAAACAGATCCAGAGCGAGAGGAACAGCGAACAGATCCAGAGAGGGAGGGACAACAAACAGATCCAGAGAGGGAGGGACAACAAACAGATCCAGAGAGGGAGGGACAACAAACAGATCCAGAGAAAGAAAGTAATCAAGACGCTGCAGCAACTCCTTCCAGAAATGAGAGCGATTTAGGTGACAAAGACACTGGGCCCAGACAAGTGAAGCTGAATAGCTACCCACACGAAAGTTTTGGTACACAGAAAAGGGCATTTCAGCACTGCTGATTTGAGAAATACAATTGGGTAGAGTACTCTGTCCACAAAAACGCAGCTTTCTGCTTTCCATGTAGAGTTTTTGGCAAAAACATTAAATTTGATTCTTTGATTTGATGCGAAAATTGGAAAAAAGCTTTGTTTATCTTCGGTAAACATGAGATGGCACAAACACACAGAGACAGTGTTGTGGCATGGCAAAGCTACCAGGCAACTAGCAATCATGAGAACATTGTTCAGATTTTAACATCTGCCCATGCTAGTGATATTGCAGAGAGAAGGGAGTATCTGAGGAGAATTGTTGCGGTCACCTCAATGTTAGGAAGACAGGGACTCTCTTTCCGTGCCAATGATGAATCTAGTGAAAGCACAAATAGAGGGAACTTTCTTGAATGTATGGAGCTTTTGAAGGAGTTTGACCCTTTCCTGCAAAGGTACAATACTCCATCAAATGCGACGTATCTCTCCAGAATCTCAGAATGACATGATCGAATGCTGTGCTCAAGAGATTACGGACACCATAGTCTCTGAGATGTCAACATCTGGAATGTATGCCATTATGGCGGATGAGGCCAGGGATGGGCAGTCTGAACAGTTGGCTCTGTGTGTTAGGTATGTGACAGAGGGGACAGTTAAGGAGTGTTTACTAGCACTAGCAGAAATCAAGTCATTTGATGCAAATGAGTTGCAACAGCAGCTCCAAATGAGAGGGGTAGCAGGCCTAAAGTGCGTTGCACAGACCTATGATGGTGCAGCTGTCATGAGTGGGTCCAAAGGAGGTGTGCAAGCACATTTCAGAGTGCTGCATCCGGAGGCAATTTATGTACATTGCTATGCTCATGAGCTTAATTTGGTGTTGTGTCATACTTGCAGGGCTATTCCGGAGGCTGCTGAGTTTTTCAGTTTCTTGGAGAATGTGTATTTGTTTTTCAGTACATCCCTAGTTAACCACCACAAGTTCAAAGAAGCTCAGTCCAAACTTGGAATAGCATCAGCTGAACTTGTACAGCTCTCAAACACTTGCTGGGCATGCCAGCTGCGGTCCATAAATGCAGTCCTGGACACTTTAACTGCTATTTTTGATTGTCTATCTGCCATTGGATCCCCCATGGCTGTTGGTCTGAGAGCAAAGCTTCATAAGTTCTCCACCGTGTATTTGCTACTGATGTTTCAGTCCCTTCTTTCTATAACTGAGGGACTACACAAGTTCCTCCAGAAAGAGACTGTAGACCTGGCAGAAGCTTGTTTCGGCAAAGAAGCTGTATGTGACACACTGATAGGCAAACGCACAGATGCATTTGCCACAGAACTTTATGACAGAACCAAAGCACTCTGTGAAATTCACAATATTCCAGAGGCAGATGCAGCAAGAAAGTGCAAACAAAGGAAAATGGGAGATTTTGTGGTGGAGACCTCCTTGGGTTTAGGCACAGAATTATCATGTTCCCAAACACTGAAAACAGAGTTGTTGCTCCCCTGCTTGGACAGGATGGTTTGTGAGCTTGACCAGCGATTCTCGACTGTAGATGCAGGTCTGCTCAAAGACATACAGGCATGCAGCCCCAACTCAAAAAACTTCCTAGATACATCATGCTTAACTGAGTTTGCCAAGCACTACGGTATTGATGTTAAAACAGAAGAGATGTTGGTGGCCAGAAACTTTCTTGCCCGGAAAAGAGTGGCTGGATGTCCTCCCAAAGATATGCTTGCTGTGCATAACCTCCTGGATGATGATATGTTTCCTTCTCTGAAGGAAATCATTCAGGTTGCCCTCACAATTCCTGAGAGCAGCTGCTCCTGTGAAAGGTCCTTTAGTGCACTGCGCCGGCTGCACTCCTGGTTGCGTAAGACAATGGGTCAGAAAAAGCTTGCAAGTCTTGCAGCCATGTCCATTGAGGGTGAAGTGCTTGGCCACTAAGCCACAATAGTGTCATTGACCGCTTTGCCACCTTTAAAAATAGGAGGTACACTTTGATGCGTCCACCCACAAAATAAGCATCAAAAGAGAGAAGCAGGGGAGCAGTTCTGTAATATAGGTTGTAATATTTGTTTGGGATCTTACTTTTTATCAGATTTTATTCCTAATTATTTTTCAGTTTTTTTATTTTATTTAGCTCATTAGTTGAATTTAGTTTTGCCCCATTGTGGATGATACTGTTTAAGATGTTCCATGTGTCTGAATTATTGGGTTAATTTTGAGCAACAATTAACAAAAGGAAACTTAAATAAAGATTTTTTTCTAATGGTATAATATGACCTGCATGTCTTCTCATTTCTCTCTCTCTCTCTCTCTCTCTCTCTCTCTCTCTCTCTCTCTCTCTCTCTCTCTCTCTCTCTCTCTCTCTCTCTCTCTCTCTCTCAAAATAAAATCCAAAAAGTATTTTGGCTACATAGTACAGCCATTTTTGTGCCTTTTGTTGATGTTGGATGGATGGGGACAGAGTGGACTTTAATTTCTTTATTTGGATAGAATTTAAGTAAGACATATTAGATCAGTGTCTAACACAAACTATGAGACAGGTATACTTTTAGCCAACCTTGACCAAAAATAATTATTTTGATAGATTTTACACCTGTTGTTACTCAAAATACATGATGAATACATGATGAAAAGACGTTTTGGGGCTTTAAAAATCCTGGGGAGTATGCCCAGACCCCCTAAAAGAGGCTTAGCCCCCTATCCATGAATCTCTAGTGACGTCCCTGGTGC
>CM060272.1:9624935-9850390 GCA_030684275.1 Acipenser oxyrinchus oxyrinchus
TCACCCATTATTTAGGTAGTGTAGATCTGGTATTAGACATGGTATTTCATTTACATTATTTAGGTAGTGTAGAGCTGGTATTAGACAGGGCATTTCATTTACATTATTTAGGTAGTGTAGATCTGGTATTAGACAGGGCATTTCATTTACATTATTTTGTCTTTTTTTAAACTGTTGAAATTATTTTTAGATAACATATGTTTCAGTTTCTTCATGCATGTGTAAATGTAATGTTCATTTGAATAATCTTAAATTAACTCATAAGGCAGGATCGCGTTAGCAATATTCCTTTATTTGCAAAACTCACCTGAGGAATCTGTTTCTTTTCTGTAACCTGACGTCGCTAAAGCCCCCTGCAAGTAGGGCAGGCCCGACGGCACTCCTTTCGCCTTTAGCAATTAACCATGCCTTCAATCTGCTTACCACTAGCTTACTTTATTTAATTTATCTTTTAAAATTGTGTTCCGTTCCAGTAGCGTGGGAAGCAGCCAACACATAACAACACAGCAAATGTGCAGATAAGTCCCAGTTTTCCAATTACTATCCCATTCCTCTCCTCCTCACTGTGTCAAAAGGCACATGAGAAAGTAGTATATAGGTGGTCAATTCATCAACTTCGTTTGAAAACGATTCCTTCTTAGATCCCCATCAATCAGGCCTTTGCTGGGACTGCTCTGCCACATCTGCTCTATTGAATATCGGAGGAGATTGTTGCTTGGTGACGGGAACGGTACTGGCAGACCTGTCGAAAGGCTTTCAACCCGAATAACCACACAATAGTTACTGCCCCAGGCTTACAAAATCCCACTCTATAGTAGGGTAGATCCTATCTGTGCTTTAAAACTCTGTTTGTCACTAGAAATATTATTAATCCACATTGGAACCAACCAGTGGTACCTGGAGGTAGGCTGGTCTTTGTTATGCAAATAAACATCAAAGCAATTTATTGCAAGAGCATTTACTGGCCTTTTCACTGATTGTGGAAGTTGAGCCTGTGTACCTTGTTGAAACAAAACAGTGACAGGGTGAGGCAACCCAATGCATAGGCTGCACTCGAACCCAGCAGCTTGCACCCCAGATCTTAACCTCTATACAAAAGAGCCAGGCTCATTGAGAGCTGTTATATTTGACCTAATTTACACAAGGTCACAAACAGAGTTAACTTCCAAACATTTAAATCTTGTAATTATGCATCTATAATAATAGTTATTGTATTTATTCCTGGCTAACATATTTCACATTATAAATCGTGTATGATAAATCAACCAATCACCACTGAGGATTCGTCAAAGTTCCATTACATCTTATCTTGTGTACAGATGTGATCCTGTGCATAGAACATACAGCTTTGTTAAAAGTTAAAAAAACAGCACTTTTTATTTTAAATAGTAGTTCATGAGCACTTTTGTTTTTTTTTGTGATTTTATAAAAAGTTAAGCACAGCTTTGCTCCGTGGTCCTGTCGCCTCAAACTGCAGGAGATGACATCTCTTGTAATAAAAGACTCTCATTCATTTACACTATTCCATCTCTAACCTATTAAATGCCATGTTCAGTTTTACTCGCCACATACACAGTAGACATAGGAAGCCCCGGATCACATGAGTAAGTCAATAATTAAATCCCAGTTTCAAAGGCTAGATTTGTCCCTGTTGCTCACAGTCCTCCCCGTGTTTAAAATCACCCTCAGACTGATCTGGGGAACTCTCTTAGTACTGGTAGGTCAAAGAACAGGGATACAGAGGAAAGAGACCATTACTGTACCTGACTCTGGTACCCTGAGGAATAATATCAGTTGTAAAACAACACTCAGTAGGCTTTGCTAAAGCCGCACTACTAACTGTCCTACAAAAATCGTATCTTGCTGATGACAGCAGTATATATAACTTAAAAAAATCTTGAAATACTGTACAGCTACACTTTGACTTCTTTCTGCTGATGCCGCATGTATGCATTCATCGCCAATAATTGGTATCCCCCTGCTAGGGAGATAGAAATGTTTTTACTCTGCAAAAAAAACCACAAAAAAACATTTAACATTTAAATCTTTAATTCAATTTATCTATTTGAGAATGCTGTTTTCCCTCTTGAAACAAATGTGATTTTTCAAAAGACTCAAAGGACAGCAGGTATGGCACATGGAAACAATGATTGGAAAAGAATACTGCTTGAACAGCAATCTACAAATGTCTCTTAGATTATGTGTGTGTACATATACAGCACATTAAGCTGCTGTGTAGAAATACCACCCAGAATTTAGAGCTGGTCCATCCAGCACTAGATATGAAAACCTCAAGCATTATTCTCCAGGCACTGCTGCACACGGCTGTGACACTGGTCAGACAGTAGGTGATAGATCTCGTCCACTCATTTTTCTGTTGACATTTCCCTACAAAATGGGGGTACTTTGGACACAGAATACATAATATAATAAACCCAAGTTGAGATAGGGACCCATATAAAATAGTCCTAAAAAACAATAGTTTGGGGATTTCTATTGATCCCATCTCTAATGCGTGCCGTTTATTGTGAGCTCTAGATTTGTTAGCGTAGTACATTCAGCAAAAGATGACTGTATAAAACAACTCAACTAGTGCAGAAATGGTGGTGCTTTTGTCCCAGTCATGCACAGCAGATACCAGTCATGTTATAACAGGCATTAATAACAGCCAGCTTTGGTAAAGTGGGTTCAGCAAACAAACTACATAAGTGTGCCTAGTTAACACCACCTGTGCGTAAAAATTGTAACCAATGTGGAATTTGTTGGTCCCAGTGTTCCTATTTTACCACATGGATGTACAACAGCTCTTTCATTTGTGCTATTAATGGAGCAAAAGGGTTTTTAATGTTTGATACTAGCACAGCAGGGTGCTGACGTTTTTTTTTCTTTGAAGAGCAGCAGCTGCGACATCAAATTCCCAGGTTGCCGCTACAGCTGTACTGTACATACAAAATGACATACAAGCGTCATTGTAAAAGCCATCCATAGATTGAAACAGAAAACAAGTCTTCAGTATTGAATAGTGTTAGAAGGTGGAATGCTGTCCTTAGGCGTTAATTCCTAATAAAAATATTAGCATTCTTAGCAATAAAAAGACTGCAGTCTTCAGCACAAAACCCAGGCTGACCAAATTAGAAAAACAAATGCACTATTAATCTTCTTAATGGAGCTGTCTTCAAAAACATTTAGAAATATGAATGTGTGGAACGTCTATTGATTTACAGTACAAACGATATGCAAAGATATTTTCACTGCAGGTTTTAAACAGAAAATTGGTATTAGTATGATTATTATTATTATTATTTATTTCTTAGCAGACGCCCTTATCCAGGGCGACTTACAATCGTAAGCAAATACATTTCAAGTGTTACAGTACAAGTAATACAATAAGAGCAAGATAAATGCAATGACTAGTTCAAGCAAGTACAAGTGTGACAAAATACAATTCAATAATACAGCAGATAAAAGTGACAGTGATAGTTACATCAAGATATGATTAAATACCAAATACTACAGATTAAACACTTGGCAGATTACAGTACTCTGAAGTACAGGATTAAATGCAGTAAAATAGGGGGCAGATAAGAGTAAGTAAAGCACATTTAGGGAAGGGTGAAAGTGTCCCAGGGGAGAAACAGAGGAGTTCTACAGGTGCTGTCTGAAGAGGTGAGTCTTAAGGAGGCGCTGAATGTGGTCAGGGACTGGGCGGTCCTGACATCTGTAGGTAGGTCATTCCACCACTGCGGAGCGAGGGTGGAGAAGGAGCGGGCTCTGGAGGCAGGGGAGCGTAGAGGAGGTAGAGCCAGTCTTTTAGTGCAGGCGGAGCGGAGAGGTCGAGTGGGGGTGTAGGGAGAGATGAGGGTCTGGAGGTAGCTGGGTGCAGTCTGGTCAAGGCATCTGTAGGGTAGTACAAGAGTCTTGAACTGGATGCGAGCTGTGATCGGTAGCCAGTGGAGTGAGCGGAGTAGTGGAGTTGCGTGGGAGAAGCGAGGCAGAGAGAACACCAGGCGGGCAGCGGAGTTCTGGATGAGCTGGAGCGGACAGGTGGCGGACGCAGGGAGGCCAGCCAGGAGGGAGTTGCAGTAGTCTAGGCGGGAGAGTACCAAGGCCTGGACCAGGAGCTGGGTGGCGTAGTTGGTGAGGAAGGGTCGGATTCTTCGGATGTTGCTCAGGAAGAATCGGCAAGTGCGTGCCAGAGTGGAGATGTGCTGGGAATAAGAGAGGCCGGGGTCCAGGGTGACACCGAGGTTCTTAGTGGAGGAAGAGGGAGAGAGTGTGGTAGATTCCAGAGGAACAGAGATAGAGAGATCAGAGGAGGGGGAGGAGGAGGGAAAGAAAAGGAGGTCAGATTTAGAGAGGTTGAGTTTGAGGTGATGCGAGTGCATCCAGGAGGAAATAGCAGACAGACAGGTAGAGATACGGGAGGAGATGGTGGAGTCAGAGGTGGGGAAGGAGAGGAAAATCTGAGCATCATCAGCATAGAAATGATATGAGAAACCATAGGATGCGATGAGGGGGCCCAGGGAGCTGGTGTAGAGAGAGAACAGGAAAGGACCCAAGACTGACCCTTGGGGACTCCTGTTAAGAGAGGGTGAGGTGTGGAGGTTGCTCCACGCCAGGTTACCTGGTAAGTGCGGTTGGAGAGGTAGGAGGAGAACCAGGCCAGAGCAGTGCCAGAGATCCCCAGGTCAGCAAGAGATGATAGTAGAATAGAGTGATCAACAGTGTCAAAGGCAGCAGAGAGGTCGAGGAGAATTAGGACAGAGGAGAGAGAGGCAGCTCGGGCAGACTTAAGTGAGTTGGTGACAGACAGGAGGGCGGTTTCAGTGGAGTGAGCAGAGCGGAAGCCAGATTGGAGAGGGTCGAGCAGAGAGTGGTTGGACAGGAAAGCAGAGAGCTGGCGGTGTACAGTCCGCTCGAGGGTTTTGGAGGGTTTTGGAAGCATCACAGTTATATTACGTGTGGTACTCTTACTGTTGTTTACAATGCCTTTGCGTATAAGTTTCTGTTTCGGTTATTACATCCTGGTGACTTCTTAAAAATGGGAAATTAAAAGCATCACTTTGGCCTCTATGAGCTCTCAAACATTCTGTCTCTGGCACAGCAGAGTGCAACCATTAGCCTGTCCTCCTGCAACATCCAGTGAATGTTCAATATGGTATTTCTTACTTATGTATCTCTTACATTCACTAGCATTGTTGCAGGGGGAAAGGTTAATGGTTACACTCTGGTGTACCAGCTGTGCTTAGAGACGTGTATGGAGTGTTCCAGTGGGACAATGTAATTGTAACAATGTTCTAATGCACGCTCCTCTTCATGGGACCTTTAAGAGATCCTTCACACTTTATAAATCGGCAGTGGAGTCCACATCAGGCAGTGGTATAAATATGTGAAGCAAAGCTCATTTCAACATTGGCGAGATTGAAAAAGATTTCTAGTCGAAACTGTCATTGCAAGTTTCTTTCAGTATTTCAAAATCTGGTGTACCAGGATGTGATGACTTGGAAAGAACCATGACCTACACAGTGACATATGTAAACTCACTTGTGTCCCTTGTAGCCTTTGACATGGTGCAGTTATATCATTAAAATCTACCTGTCCAAACTAAAAGTGGCCGGTTTCACAGACCTAGATTAGCACCTAATATCATTTTAGATAAATAATCCAATATTAGTACAAATCAGGGACTGTGAAACCAACCGTAAAAGTTACAGTTATTCATTCTAATTTCAGTGGATTATTTTATTCCTATGGGGCTTCCTAAAACTGGAATATATGATCTGATATTATCATATTTAGTTGCCAATCATTAGGTTCATTATGCCTTGTGGACAATTCGCTAGAAGGCAACTATGAATTTCCATTAAATTATAATTTTGTATTGCAAATAACAGAAACTGTTAATTAAGCTCACTGAGCCCAAGGGCTTCTGCTAATGTATGTAATCCAAACATTTCCTCTATCAGGAATTCTGAAGTAGCGTCAAGCGATAACAAAATCTGTCTCTGGTTGATATACTAATCCTGTACTAATTTGATTAATTTTAGTAAGCTAACCACAAACAGTGCACACTGTATACATACTGATGCATATTAAATTTTTAGGGCACACAGAATTGAACTCTGTTCAGCACAAAGGCAGAGGATCCCTGCAGCAGCTGACTGTATACAGTAGCCCTCTGGCACAGATTCTTTAAATGCAGTGTTACTCAGGAATTCAGAGGACTTTAAGGGGGTTTGTAATTTATTAGCGCACTCGGTGGCAGCTGGGAACGCCAATCAGGGTTATCTTTGGCTGCCAGCCTTATCTGACAGTTGAAAAGCCACTCTTGTGTATTATTGAGGATGAGATAGCACGCGTCTGATTTGAGCGATTAACACTGCGCGGCCGCATGGAATACACAATGTACAAGAGAGCTTGTTTGCCTGTCGAGCTGGGAGAAGAGGGGTTTCATGAGCGCACCACAAGGCATAAACAGATTAAGCAGTTTGCCAGAGCCCCGGCAGCTATAAAATGACCCCCAGGTGACTCAGAAGGAAACTTGAGCTACACATGTCATTATGATTGTCTTTTTAATAGTTTTCCCCCATACTATTTGATGGTGTTTGCCAATCATTTTGAATGAGTCTGGGCTCTGTTACTCCATTATTTTTCTCTAAACTTGCCTTTAACTGGCTTTGAGCTTGTCTGGAGAATCCTAAATGCCAACAGCCTTCCTCATTCTACATTGAACGTTATTAGATACAATATGTGCCATTAGTATTAACAGAGATAAGGCAATCGATCAGGTTACCTTCTTTGGAGAGAGAGCCAGATACTACACCGATGTTCCACGATGATTCTGGAGTTATTCAGAGTTTCTCTCTCTGCGTATGCCTTCTTGCCTGGTATTTATACAATAGTAGGCTCAGGTACGTGATCACAGTTTGTTTTTGTTATCTTACTAATTATCAGTAGAAATGAGTTATTCAGCTGTTACTCCAATCAAGTGCAACCAACCACTAACTTCTCTCTTTAACGACTCTAAGGTTACTTAGATAACTCCAGAGAAGTTAGCTCAAAACCAAGTAAAGGCAGCTCTAGAAATGATTAATTATGGGAGCAATAGAATCACTCACAATGATTACAAACTCCATAAATAGTAAGGGAACTGCAAATGTGAAGCTACTTACTCAAATATTGCGTTTAATTCAATGACTCAGTGATAAGATGCTTTGACTCTGCATGTTTTCCTAACCTTCCCCTTCCTGCTCCCAATTTCAGAACGGTCCCTGTTACTGCCCAGGAGATTGCCACTTCTCTCTGAGGGACCTGGAGCACGCTAAAGTGGAGTTTCTCTGAGGCCGGAGCTGTATACAAGCTCCCAGAGCCTCCCTCAATCTACTCGTCAAATATGAATGTGTGAAGTGAAGGGAGCTGCGAAGCCACATTGACCCAACCGGCTGCGACTCATTATTCTGAATCAGGATGTGGCTGAGTGAGAAATGAATGCGCCCGACACTGGGCACACATGCTGTTTATTTCCATGCTGTTTTCTCCTGGTTAGCCGTCAGTCTGATCAACAGGAGTTCAGGGAGAGCAGCGTTTTAATAACACTTTTGTACCATTGTTTCACCCAGTTCTCCTGGCCTGGGTTCAAGTCCGGTTTAGTATACAGGTGATCTCAACTTAGCCATGCCAGGGGTGTTCAGGTCAGGATTGAGGTGCGCTGTCTTGCTTGCAGAGTGCTCCCCTTTCATGAACACTAAATACATTAGCAGAAAATGTCCAAGCAGTTTATAACAATGGTACCCTTTCAGCAAAATAGACACCCCAGCTGGCATGTGCTTGTTTAAATGGAAATTTCAGGTTACCTTTCAAATATCTTAAGGATTGTAAATCGGTGTTCACAAGATTAAAACATAAATCTGTAAAAATGCATATTAATAACAACAAAAAAAACATGTTGCTATTTAGCTCAATGAACATTTGCAACAGAAATATGTTGTTAAGAGTTTCAGTTCATTTTAACGGTAGATTTATCCACTGCAATGTCTAGAGTTTTGCTAGTAATGAAGCGAAAGATATATCTACAGACTTATGCCATTACTGAATTTGGATTCAGATGAGATCACAACCAATAAACTGGGGAGAAGATCAGGGGTTAAAAATCCAGCAGCTAGATGTGTTTTTAATGAAGGTTCAGAGTGACAGTGCTGGAGAGTTATTAAGGTGCAGAGTATGTTAGTGCTTTCAGTGGCTGAAGTCCAGTGATTCAAGGTCCCTTAGTCACATGCTCACACAGAAGGGCTCAGTATTTTTTGGAAGGTACAACTGGCACAGGGACAAATGTGACGACAAACATCTCATTTGAAATCTGTGTGCATGAATAGAGAAGCACAAGAAGCCCACAGCTAATTAATTTACACCCTCCCTCAAGCAACAGCGCTACTGTAATAACATTGCAGACTTTAATATGTTTTGGGGGCCGCCTGGATACTTTGCATAAATTTGCATGAGAACACAGCATCCAAAGGAATTCCCCTGTAGAATAAACAGTGTTTTTGCTTCTCAGCTCGGCACCAAATGACTCTTTTCCCCATTTTCTTGACACAACAGGGAAATAAATTGCTGTAATAAAACATAATTATCCGGATGGCAGGAAGAAGATTAAGCACAGATGTGACTTTTTTTTAATTAAACAGATCTACCTTACATAACTTAAATTTACACCTAATTTAACTTCCTGACGCAAAGTGCATTTCTGTACTATGTGTGGTAGGAAGGTCGTACTGTATTTATTCTGAATATATTCATATTTCAGGCCTTGCCTGATGTTTTAAATATATTTGAAGCTGTTAGCAACTGTCTTTTTCAACCGATTTACTCAGATCTTGGTTCAAATCTGGTTCAGATCACACATGAAATAAGTTTCACATTAGTCCATGGTTGACATTAGCCGCCACACAATTCAATACAATTTGACAGTCTTTGTTGACCCAGCACTGTTCAGCAATGGCATAGCTGAGGAGTGGTTTTAGGGGTTTGAATCTAAATAAACCATAATATAATATTAAAATGTGTACGATCGGTCATGAGATTCTACAGTTCAGTAAAACACAACGATTGGGCATAACCAAATTGGGGACGGCTGAAAATACAAAACATAATTGAAAACTCTTCAAAAATGAAAGCTTTTAATGGTGCATTTGAAGATATGTATGGAAATACATCTCACGCAAAGGACGAAATGGTTATTGTAGCCTTTGGAAAAGAAGGTACAACGAAATTAGTCTGGGAGGTGAAACATCATAGTTATTAATAGGGCGATTTCAAGTTAATTTATTAAGTTTGGAGTGTAGTTAATTTTTACTTACAGAAACATTTTTATAAATGACTACCCATCTGCAAAAATCTCCAACCAAAACAAAATCCCGACTACGCCACATCGCGTTCAGTCATGGATGCTCTCTAGCAGAGCTGTAAGGCTGTTACTGTAGACAGTTTTACTGAAACGTAGGTCATGTGTCCTCCCATGTGTCCTCTTTTTAAAAAGTTTTCCTGGTTACACAGATTACTTACAGGCAGCGGTTTCCTGTTTGGAGAGTTACATTTCAACTCTTTGTTGTTCCTCGTTACAATTCAACATGGGCTGCAGCAGCAACACCATCTGTCTAACATTCTTCGCTGTTAATTTTTATTTGAATATCAATCGCAACATAGCGTAGAATATGAGAAGGGTATTGAACATTGGATCTTGCTAAACTTGTTGTACAGTATATTGTTCTTCAGTGTCTAAAGCGGGGGTTCGAAGCTAACATTGTTAGCTAACATTGCTTTCTGAACTGAAAAATGATCCTCAACCAACCAACACCTAGAACTAGATGAACTTTATAGAAATCTGTTTTTAGGCTGCTTTGTAAAACATGTTTTACAACCATGATGTGGAGGAAGTTAGCTGTAAAACACTAATTACACTGCTACTCTTACCAACACAATTCAAATCTAAATGAGTCAATTATATATTCATTTTGATAGATGATTATATAAGAATTGTAATTGTGTTCATGGCTCCATTATTCTCTGTACTGTAATGAAAGAGCCCTCTGATTAGTACAATCTCTACCAAAGAAATAAATAACACACTAGTTTGGGTCCTTATTAACTTATTAATTTATCTATGAACTAATTCATGTATGAACCTTAATTTGACCAGGATAAATCTCCTGAGACAGAGTCAATCTGTTTGCTATTTAGTTTAATTACTGGTCTTCTAAGGATTAAAAATGATAGCAAATATAACTATAATCTGTAAAAATACAGTAAAAAATCAACCACATGTTCAGAACAGGAACTACTAGAAGTTTAACAACATCTTTGAAGGGCAACTTGGGTAGAAAATATCACACGTTAACTAATTTATTTGTCTTGTTTTTTTAGATTAACTTTGGATCGTTTTATTTTCCAGCCATCATATCCTGGTGACTAACTCAAACGTTTAAGAGTTTATAAACATTCTCTTTGGTTGTAATCTCTTTGGAAATGAAACCCCACCCCGCTCTCAAACAGTTATAGAAAAGCTTCAGTAAACAGCAAACTTAATTTAATTAATCAAATTATCTTTAAATAAACAATCCTTAAAACACTGTATAATTAAGATCCAATGTTACAGTAAACATGGTATTTATTTATTTACCCTACTTTGTAACCCAACCTACTTTTCTGTCTTATCAAGTATTTTGGGACAGAGGCTAAATGGACATTGTAAAATTAGCTAAAATTAGTGGGCTACAAATTTGTTCAGTGAATTGCATTAAAATATGGTTATTAAAAAATGAGGCCAACTGTATAAATAACTGTTGGTGCCACTGTATAAACAGACTCCTCCTTGGGTGACATTCAAGAATCCATGTCTAGGGATTATTTCTAAAGTTTTTCTTTCTTCAGTCTAGGAATCGTATTATTGGGTGTTTATATAGCCTAGGATTCTGCAAATGCCTATCTCAGATAGGTTTAGCCTCTTTACTTAAGCCTTGCTTGAGCAATTTTTGAGGTTGTCTTCAGCCTACTAATGTAACTGACGTGGCAAATTATTGAATTATTGGGTGATTTAAGTCTTGCTCACAAACAGTATTGATCCGCACTATTCTTGCTTAGATACCTGTATATAATCCCTGTGTATTACTCCACATAACAACAGAAATGCGACGGATTTGAAGCAAATATTACACAGGGAAAATATTGGAAAGTTGCTACCCTTGTGTTAATCCTGTCCTCATCATGGTGACTCAATATTTTAAAGCACTTCTCAACAGAGCTCTAAGATCTCCAAGAATCACGTCTAAGCATGTTGGTTGTAGAATTATTTTCTTATCTCTAGACAGTATAATTGCAGTTCTTAGCTCTTAATTGCATATGTGTGAGGGTGGCAGGATTACAGTATTTTAGCATCACAAAAAGAGACACTTGTGTTTATGACATGATCCGATCGAAAACAGTATACTGTATCAATATCATTGTAAATGGCTATCTTTGTTGTTATTGGGTTTGCTTGGAGAACTGATACAATGAAAAAAAACACCCAATAATTCAATAGTTTGATTTGTTTGTCAGATCAAAGCTACCAACAATTACTTAAGCAATTATAGTGTAGGCTGTGGAGACCCTTTTTTTTTGTAACCACAGACATACAATATATACTGTTTAAAATTTAAATCACCATTTAAAGACAGTTTAGATTCTTTGGACCTATTGGCTGAGATGATCTGTGACTTTCATAATAAACATAAATCTAGTCAGGAATGTCCACTATGGGAAATGGAGTGATTTCCAGGTTACACGATGGGAATTTCCTGTCAATAAGAAAGTAAGGACGGCTACATAGGAAGCTGTGTTTGTTGTAATCTTCTCTTGTTCAACAAGGTTTTTCTTGGTACCATTGAATACACTCCAAGCTTACTGTAGCAGGGTGCAATCAACAAGGTAATTGCTGTACAGGAGCTGCAAATTGTATTAAAACATGCTATCCTGAACTGGTGCATTTGTGCTTGAGATGTACAGGCACTGCAGTAAACCCCTTCCAGCTGGTGTTCATTTTCCAGAAGGTACAGACCATGTTATCAGTGTTATGCAGCCTTGATTTTGCTATTTTCAAAAGGCTGTTCTAAATTAAGTTTATTAGTAAAATAATTATAAATATGTATGTCATTTATTACATTTAAAATATTTCAATGACACCATCATTTTATCTTCTAAATATATATATTTTTTTATAATTCAACCAAAAATTTAATTTGTACAGTTTAGCATGACTGTGTACCACTGCAGCTTTCAAGGGCTTCAGAACACCCTGTGAGGTTTATAATAAATGCATTATTTTAACTTTGCGCGAGGGAGTATGGTCTGGATACACTAGGAGGCTTATAAAACAAATCTCTGTTGAAAGCTCCTGAATGAAAGTTATGATATGGATATGTATGAAAATGAATACAAATATCAAAACAAACCTGGATTATGCTGGCAAATATATTGCTGTGATAAATGTGTTCACATTCAGAAATTGGCCACAAACCTAGTTTTTAACTAAAAGGCAGGATCATAAATGAAGGATCATAAAGAAAGGCATTTTTCAAATGCACAGTATTGCAACCATCTGTATTCCAGAAACATTCAGGATGACTAGCATTTGTTACATTTTTATTGTAAATTACTTTATTTACCAAAACTTTCTAACAAAGACTTTCTTGGCTAAAAATAGATTTTGCATACTATGCATCTGACGTTTTACAAACAACATCCTTACAAACAATCAGCAGTCTTATTTTTCAGTAACTTTCAGGTAAACCCTGATTCAGTGTGTTCAGGATTTGATCAAACATCAAAGGGCTTACGTCACTGGGAGCCCAAACGAGAATAACCTAATTTGCATACATGCAAACAATCCACTATTATTCAGAATATTGAAAAAAAAAAGTCTGCTCATGTTAACTACATATTCATAATAAAATGAGAATTCTATATGTTAGAAAAGACATGCAAGATATATTCAGAAAAAAAAGCAAAAAAAAAAACATGCACGATTTTCCAAAAAGGGTTGAACCGTGGTACAGAAAAGTGTTATCACTGACCTTGTGGGACAAGTTGCTCATTAAATAGTTTTTTGTGTGCTTTTGAAAATGGTACAATTATCTTTTCTGCAGTGCTCAAGATATTTAGGAAGCAATGGCTTAAAACAGCACACAATGCCCTAGTCATTTTGCACTTATTCATCAGTACCAATACTTGAAGAAGGATACATTGGTACATTTATATGGACCACTTTATATCATGTACCAATGCACAGTCAGTTATATTCCCCAGGAGAACCCAAGCACTTCCTATGTACAGCCCACATTGGATTAATTGCACATTCGATACAAGCCAGTCTCCATATTCACATTTACCTTATTTATACACGATTTAAATACTAATTAAATACATCTCCCTATTCCCACACGACAGCCATCTACAGTTTAACTGCAGCGACAGCGTAATCCATCAGTACAAGTAACTGCTAAGTGTCGTTAGAATACAGATTATCTGAACCATTACCACATAACTCTGCAACTGTAAGGTAGGTGGAGCAAAATGCAGTTCTAGTCCTGTTTAACTGCATTTGCAATGTAATTGCTGTGATCTTAAATTACATTTACAAATGAGCAATGTTGAAATAATAATAGAAGGGCAGTTTCAGTTCAGTTTCGAAATCCTTCTGCACTATTTACTTCTGTCAGTGTTTAAAAAAAGAAACAGCTTAGTGTACTTAAGAGTCCGTAAATGTCTAGTTTTGTGACACAGGATTGTATTTGAAGTTTTACACTCTAAAGTGAGCGTGACCAAACAGAGGTTCACTGGCAACAATGGAGATTGACGATTGGCAGGGACTTCCTGACAACTTCCTTTTTCTCCAGCTTCCTGAATTGGCGTCATGATTGAAAACACGGCAGGCAATATTAATGGTGAACCAAAAGTGGCATTTCTATCATATCTATAATTGTAGCCATATATTTACCACCTTCACTGCAACTAAAGAAACCTCTGCACATGTGCAACCAGTAACACATTGTCTAGGATCCCAGCACAGGCAAACCAATCAAAATGCTCAACTCACTGTTACTGCCATTCTGTTCTATACCACAGAGCTGGTGGGGAGGTGAAAGGCCATTTTTGGAAATCAGGATAATGCAAGTAAGCTCAAGAGACATTTATAGAGACAAATTGGAGACCAGCTCAAAACTGGTATCTTAGAAATGTTTATTCTGCAGTAGAGAAGACGTGGGGTTTATTTCTCCAGTTTCCACTACCAACAATCTTCAAATTGCATCAGCTGTTCACCTCCATAGTGGTTCTTTTTATTATACTGTAGAACTAACCTGAGCTATCTAAGGTACTTGATCTGCTCATACAGTTGTTTCCATGGTAGACCCTGAGGTACTAGTTAATCTCCTGATCAATGATATATTACTGATGTGGTACCTGTAGGCATCTAATTTAATGCCAGACCCATCTCAATGTCTCTATGTAACAAGTTATAAATAGATAATGACCCCCTCAACGGCTAGTGGAAATTATCCTTAGGCAGTTATACTATAAAGTGTTGTCAGAAACACCTGATATCTGAACTCAAGGAGATGGAGCTACTACCTTCAATTGCTTGGCATGTGTTTGAACCTTACAGGTACTGTACCATTCACTTTAATATATTATTGATGTATCGCAATGTACACAGACCTGCTGTAATATCACAAGAGTTACAGCAAATCAGGGAAATGGTTTAAACATCATTTATCCTTTCTCATGATTACTAGACATAATTAGCAATCATCAATTAGTAATACATCTAGACGCAGTATTTGTGAATTTAAAAGTCTGGCTAACTCTTAACAAGCAAGGTCAGTTTCCATAAAATCTCTGAACGTCCTATTAAATTCCATATACAATGTTTTTCAAAAGAAATAGTATACAACATTAATCATAGCACTGCTATCATTATAGTGATTTTTAAACAGTATAAACTGTGCAGAACTACAGTGTGCATTGCTAACCAGTCACTCCATGGTCTATAACAGTTGTTGCTTGTTTTGTTATTCTGTGCTTTTTGAAAAGCTGTAGCAGTCCCATAATTAAAATTTAATCACAGAGCAAGTAACAATTTAGACAAGCCTTTATAGACTTTATAAACGATGGCCTGACTACTAAGATTCTTTTTAAAAACTGACATGCCTTTTTTTGTGTATATATGTTGTTATGCTGGGATTTGGTATCTAATTTAAGAGTAACTAAAAGCAATCCAGGCAATTTCCATGTGTTTTGCTGTTGGGTAGTGCAACTTAAATGGACTTTATATAGCGGGGCAAGCACTGCCTTGCGTTCTCTTAGTAATAGACCTGTATGGTAGTGGCATGGTACCCATGAAATTGACACAGCACCGTGAAATTGGCCAGATACTCTCTGGGGTTTTGCTATTTATCTCTATTTTGCTTTCTGCAATCAGGCATGGTTTTTAAAAAAACAACATGTATGAAGAAGCCATTATATTGAAGCTACTTCTACCAGATAGTTCCGCTGAGGTAGCACAGTTCTGCTGAGATAGCACATCTCATTTTCAAACCATGTCCCCATTTATATGAGTCAGGGAATTGAAGACCTAATTAAAAAGACCACTGTGTCACCTGTATCTAATGCATGACTTTAAATTTCAAAACCTAAAAACACATTTTATAAATGTCTTCCTACAATGTGACCTGCATTCAGCGCGGTCAGATTCAACAAATTGACATTAAAACCCGCAGACCCGCGACAGTCATTCTCCAACCAGCAAAATAAACCTTATGTGTAATATCACTGTTTATAATAGCAGTAATACCCTCCACAGATTTCTATGAACAGTTTAAGCACAGTGGAAGTCATGGTTGTAAAACACATAATGCGGCTACCAAACACCAAGGCTCTTGTTCTCTTTTCTATCGTCACCATTGCTTTTCAGTCCCCAAGTCTGTTTTTAACCACTATGTACACAGTTTCTTATCTGAGGATTAACAGGTACCCTTATTTAAGTCGGTTTAAAAGACTCTTTCTAGTTTATAAAATCCCTGCTCCTGGTTTTAACTTGATTCATTGTATTGTATTTTTTTAAATCAATAAGTAAGATCAAGGACATAATTGTACACCTGGAGAGCAGCGTCTGGTCTTGTGAGTTTCAGCTGCTTGAATAATGTTAAGCTGCTTTCTAACATTGCAATAATAATTACATAAGAAAACACTTTTATTAGCTTACTTGTCCGTTCATTAGGTTCACTGGTGTGCTATTTGCCATAAAATGTTACAGGGATTCCATAGGTCCCAAGTTTCATCAACTGGAATGTTGGTCCAGACTACTTGCTGTGAATGAGGGGAACATTCTGGACAATGATTAATCTGACTGAAATTATTTAAATTACATTTAAAATCAATAAAAGAAAAAGAAAACAACAACATGAGTTCATTTAGAATGAAGAACCCATCAATGAATGTTGTGTACATACACGATAATGACAAACGTAGTTTTTTTTTCATCACCCAAACAGTGGTCTGACACATAAGGTTGATTTTGCAGGTTGTACAATGACTGTCGCGGGTTGTCAATTTGTTCGTCTGACCCACGGAATGCAGGTCACTTTGGGTTGTCTGGATTCGTTATTCAAGAATTGTTATCTCACACAGAACAGGATTAAATATTACATAGAGGATACACACTGGGGCTCAGTAATATATATTTGCTATGAGTGAAGGAGACACATATGTACAGGCCTTTACTCACAAGACCAGTTATGTACATATTTTTAGAACATTTTGACACTGTAAATCTCAATGTTTTCAGAAGGATAAAGGCTTGAAAATGTTATGTGATTTCACATTTCTGAGAGCTGTTTGGACCTGTAAAAGCCATCGGGAGCTGCATTCAACTACACCAGTTTTTGCTGAATGATTGTGCCACAAACTACCTCTACACAAGCATAGCCAACTAATGCAAACAAGTCAACAATGTTCAGGAAGTTTGCAAACAAACAAAAGCCCATTCAAATGTGATTTCAGATAAAAAATATTTTGTATGTGTTTTCTGAACAGTAAGAATCAGTACAGTCTTGAATCATACTGTGTAATTACAGGAAACTCCTAATTCTTCAGAGCAGGTACCCTAAATGCAGCTACGATCTGTATGATATTTTAACACAAGGATCTTTGATGCCTACAATTAATGCCACCAACACAAACAAACGAGATAAAAGAAAACTCATACTTTCACCAATGGCTTCAGTTGTTTGAATTATCAGTGCTATGCGGAAGACTTTCATCCACTGAAAAAGGTGGAAACATCTATAGCACAAACCAAACTCTGCTTCAAGGCTTCTGTGCACAGACTGATCAATCATTCCTCAGAATGATCCTGGAGTCTTTTCTCCTTTAAGCAAAACAAGTGCAATGCTTCTGGAATAAATCTTGTTTAACCATGGTCTTAATCTTATGAATTGCTAATAGATCTACCCGTTTCCCAAAACTTCGGCCAACAAAATAAATATTTAAATGTATTCAGCTGATGTTAATCAAAGAAAATCAAGACAAAATAAAAGATCACATTAAACCCTGACCTTTTAGTTAAGTTTTTATGTAGATGTCGCGGATGTTTCCTTTTTCAGTGGACGAATCGATTAGCTACTGCTGTTGCAGCCGATACTGACCCCTACTGGAGGAAAGTGGAAATGGGACCCCTGGGGATCTGATCCTCTAATGCAGCGGCCAAGATTCTCCCCTGGAGAGTGTGTGAGGTGGCCAGCCTCCTGACTGGAACAATCCCAAAAGGTATCTCTGCAACACACCACAGCTGATGTGACGGAGTTCTAGTACAGTAATTAGATCCCAGCTCGATTGCTGGCTCACAGTGTGGTTCAGTGTGAGATGCTAAGTTTTCCTGTGCCTCAGCTGCAGAGCCGGGGAGAAGCAGGGACACCCTACTGCCTTGCAGCCCGACTATCCTGCAGGGAAGATCATTGCTGAAATGAATTAGACAATTTAATGTAACCAAGTAAACCATCTGTTTATTTCCCTGCAGTGTTTGATGCAATGTTAGCTGTTATTTAATGGAATTCCCCCCAACGGGACATTCAAATACAGAGAAAACAAATACATTTTTTTTACTGTTGGCAGCATTTTCCACATGAATTATTTGTCTTTTTCCTCTGTAAAAAAAAAAGGTGTAAAAGCAGAGTGTAGTAAAACTTATGGGTAACTGTGGCAGAGTGGTTGCAGTGATGTCACAGACCAGGAAAGAGTAAATCATAAACAAAGAAGTGCTGGGCAAACCGTAGCGCAACAGGCACTCAGCGCGTTTATTAAATAATAAAACAAAATAATTAAACATAACAAAAGACAGAAACAAAAGGGCACGTTGGTCAAATAAAACAAACAAACAAACAAACAAACAAACAATTGTGCTAACAAATATTGTGCTGGCGATTCCAGCACAATAGCAGTTGTTTTCGCTTTTCTCTTCTCTCCTTAACTCCCGTTCCTTACTCCCTGAATACTCTCTTCTCGAGTGCAGAAAAGCTGCACGTTTTTATACAGGTGACCATCTCCCGATTAGCAACAATTAGTCAATTAATTAACTCGGGAGATGGTCACCGGCTGCACGAGGGTTTTAAATAATTAAATGAAACAAACAAACACATGGCTTTTCGCTGTCATCTCAAAATAATAACTAAGACGGACGGCTTCGTCCGCCTGCATAAAACTACAATAATAATAATAATAATTACAACAGCAATAATAATAATAATAATAATAATAATAATAATAATAATAATAATAATAATAATACATACATACATACATACATACATAAATAAATATAAAGGGTGGGCACTTTGCCACAGTAACACTTTACATTAATTGTCTCTAATTACTTTGTATTTGCATAGTAGATACATCAGTAAATACATGTGTACTTACTAGTGCTGCAACAATTAATTGATGCATCGATTATTGATCATATGTCCTTAAATTTCCAGAGCTTCGATTACATGTTGGTGAATCGATGCATCAAATTAGAAGCCAGTTTGAAGACTCCTGTTGCAGGTTTGCATTGAAACCTTGAGTGCTCTTTTAGTGCTATTACGGTAGATAAACAATGTCAGCCGTTGCTAGGATACGCACTTTAGGCCTCTACATTCCCATGGAAATACACCGTGTGAAATGAGTTGAATTGCTTCACTGGTGAGTCTATGCATTTTTTTTGCACTAAAAAGTGACAAGAAAACAGCATATACCTTTTATGTTATGCATAATCATTTCAAAAGAATGCCAATATTAAATCTACCGGTTACCTTGTTTTGTTTCAAAGTATGTTGTGTTTAAATTATATGGCAATATCTATCTACCTATCTATCTATCTATCTATCTATCTATCTATCTATCTATCTATCTATCTATCTATCTATCTACAGTTTTTTAGTTATTACTAATGTTTTGTTCTTTATTTTGAAAAATAAAATGTCAATGCATTGATTATCGTTGATAAATCAAATAAGAAATTTGGTTGCAGATTGGACCACTAGTACTTACACATAATTACAATGTTATTATGCATAGTTACAAAGTACTTAACGTCCACAATTGTTAGGGTTAGGGTTAGGTTTATTAGGGCTAGGCTTAGAGTTAGGGTTATATCTAGGGCTTCTGATTTTTGGTTTTAACCGATAGAACCCGATAAAACACCCCAATACAAAAAAATTAAATCGGTGGATAGCCAATAAACAACGGAAAACACCGGAAAAACTGTGGAAATGGTTAATCTATTCACGTTGACTTTACCCTTTTCCCATTAAAAATAAAACCTACTATAAAAATAATAATAAATACATTTCCCAGTGCTGCTGAGCAATGTCCCGCCTTCCTGACTTGCATCTATCATTGATTTGTTCTGAATACTTTTAAATCTGCACCAACTACTGAGTGACAGCACATACCTACATTTCTACTGGAGACTCAACTTGTGAGATTTAAAACGAGGTTACAGATCAGGGTGGCGGCTGTGAGCGAATTTAAAGCTGTATTACAGTTAAAATACATAGGTTTTAAAACAGAATTGTGGCGAAATGTACAAAAATGCCTACACACAAAACCCCTGAAAAATGTGCCCGTGACCATAGGGATTTCATTGTGGAAGACAGCAAAGGAAAGAAGGTACTGCCGAGTACTGCCAAATACGGCCGAGTTACTATATAAATTTTGACACAAAGTAACAGAAAACCACAAATTTCATACAGTATATCAAAAATGAAAGCCCGAAAAAGAAAAAAACGATTTACATAAAACTTGATTATAGCTAAAAACAAGCACCCAAAAATACAATTAATAAAACCCGAAAAACAGAAGCCCTAGTTATATCATTAGTACATTAAGTACACTATATGCATAATAACATTGTAATTATGTGTAAATACACTTGTATTTACTATAGTAACTACTATATTAATACACAGCAATTAGAGACACAATGTAAAGTGTTACCAACTTATACCCCACCTATAAAGAGTGTTTATGTCTTGTATGTTTACAAGGTTAATTTTATATTTGGAACTTTACTATACTTACTATAAATCTATAATTATGTTATAATTGATTTCTCATTAACATTTAATTTGAGTTGTAACACATTTGATTGAGAACTTTTTAAAGAGGTTAGAGATAATTTCATGAAATAATTCCATAAATCTTACAGTTTCATGCAATTTCATTCACTATTCGCATTAAGTCTTGCAAGTTTCATTCACATGTTTATGTATTTTCATTTCAGATGTGCAGTTCCTGAAAGTTATTTCATGATTGTCATATTTTGCATAGATGAAATGACTGAGGAAGTGCAAGCATAACAGACTATCTGAAAGTAAGGCATGCAAACTGAAAGCTTTCTTTAAACTAATATTGTTGCACATATCATAAAAAAGAAGAAAATACATTCTTAATGAGAACACTGCACATTTGAGACCCAAATAATGAATGTTAACTCTTGCACATGACATAGCAAAGTGATTCTGACTTTGAGATACTGTTTATTTCAGTTATATGCATTTTAGCATCCTATGTTTTATTTATGCTTTTCAATATTTCTAGGTGAAATAGTTTTGGGGCTTGATAAAAGATGACTTGTGGTGTGAAAAAATCCCATTTCTCATTTACATCTCTCAATGTCGAAAGCCTTGTAATGTTTTTATTATATTTAATCTGAAATGCAACCAAACTGCAGTTTCAATATATTTACCATTGCATCACTGCTAAATATTCCCAGTTTAGTCCCTTGCCTCACATATAACTAAAAAAAAAACATGAGAATTCATATTAAAGATATCTCACATTCATTTCATTATAGTGTCTTTTTATAGCCTTGGTGCTCAACTTTATCAGAAAGCAAAACATTTATAAAACTACGACTGGGAAAGCAGCAAAGCCACTAATAGACCACAGCATCAAGGATGTAGTCAGGGGTTGGGGTTTGGGGTTTGGGGTTTGGGGTTGGGGGTTAGGGGTTGGGGTTAGGGGTTGGGGTTGGGGTTAGGGGTAAGAAAGACCAGCCCCATATTCTGAAGGTCCATGTTTTCAAAAAGTAATTTGCGTTTTTCATTTTTCTTTTTCTATGAAAAAGGTCTACTTCTCTTTGGGAACAAAAAAACCCTCTCATGTGCATAGCTTAGCACAACAATGGATTTGGATCACATTTATCACCTTGGTCCTGGCACATAGCACACTGCCTGGAATACTGTACTGCAATACCAGCATTGGTTCAAACCATTGGTACAGCAACATTTTATATTGTTTCAAGCGTGGTACCATTGTGGCTATCTCGACCACTGCCCCTCAGTAATAAAAACAATGCTAGGTGTCCACTGGAGGTTGTTATATTGTCGATATTTCTGAGCTGCCTTTGAAGTTTTGTGTAGACAGAGTTCTGCATTGCAGGGCTGAAGTGTATGCTGGAAGGAGGATGGTAATTACTTTTTAAAATAAGAGCGATGCGTACTTCTGTGGATGAATCTCCCTTTCTTTTAAAAAGATGTATTAATCATTGCCCTTGTTCCCTGACAACACAGAGAGACAGAGCAGACTGCCCCCAGGCAGCTTGTGAATGCAAAGGAATGGAATATCCCCAGATCAGATAGGCAGGGTAATTGCATCCCAAGTTATTGTTTGAAGTTATTGTTAAGTCAATTAAGGCGCTGGCTGCTTGTATGAAATTGTTGCACAATAATTAATAAAACCGGAGTCGAGAGAGCAGGCTCTCGCTCTCTTTGCCCCAGTCACGCTGTCAAGACTGTGATTAATGAAAAGAAGAAAACCGTTTACTCATATACAGGATACTGCTGCTGAGATGTAGAGTTTGCATCTTTTTATATGAATGCATTGAAAATAAATAAATTACACCACACATGTTTTTTAAAATTTTTTTAAAGACACTGGAATGGATTCCATAAAGTGTAAGTTAAGCTGAATTAAGTCCTGGTGATTTCTGCCCAGGGTCACTTTAAAGACCAACTTAGTATCACTACTTTATACAATAAAAAATAAACTACAGTCTGTGAAAAATCATGTTTAGTATTTAGATCCTTCCCTGTTTAGATCATTAACTCCATGACTGCCACCTGTTATATAATTTTTTCCCTTAAGATCCAAAAGTTATTTGATTTCTTTTCAACTGACATTTGTTTTGATTCACTAAATGGACTTTTATTGTCAAAGTGACTCTCGTGTGTACACCGTTTCATCAATAAAAATAATTTCAATAATGCCATCACCAAGAGTATTGAATAAAAGCACATGTATTTCATCACATTTTTTTCTTATTATTTTAGACAGTAGCTAAGTCCCCGATTATTCCATCGTTTGCTACACATCTGTCATTGTTTAAGACTGATTGGTAAAGTTACTGTGAACTGGGAGCTATTAGAGTTTGTAAATAATAAGAGAGGCGAAACCGAGGATTGAACAGGAATTCACTTTCTCACAAAATAAACAATTATAGATATAATAGCTGTCTTTTGTTTGCTATGCTAGGTGGTGGCATTCAAGTATATGTGATTTTTAAACAATCTCATTTCCTCAAAACCATTTGCCGCAGGTCAGATCAGGAAGATGGTTTACTTTCAAAATCCCTGCCCACATACTGAAGCAAGCGGTGCAATGCTAGTGTTGAACTGATAAGAAAGAAAGACCGCAATGAAATTGAGTGCAGCACACAGGGGAATCCCTTGCACCATTACCAGTCCCTTTGCAAGTTATGTAAAACAATCAAGGTTAATTCAAGGGTTATAATTACATTTTAAAGGAGAGTGAAAAAAAATCTTTGTGCATTATTCGAGGAAGACATATCTGGTACATTCAGTGGCAGTGAAATGGTTAAAGCAGACCTCAGTGACTGCACTGAATCCTGCTGTTCAATGCAAACTAGGAAATGATCACTTCTAGTACCTTCTTACCATTAATTCACTATGAGGAGATTATGTACACAACCTCCTTAGCTGTAATACTGAGATAGCAATATGACCTTTACATGGGTGTGGAACAAGGCAGAGAGATGTTAGCAAGCAAGAGAAAAGTGAAGGCACAGCAGGAGGTCTGAGAGAGACGTGCAGGCTAGAGAGAAAACAAAAAGAGAATTAACATGCAGTAAATACAGGCTCAGAGAATCAGCAGACCAAGCTGAGTGTGAGAGCAAAACAGATTTGAAAGCACATATAAATTGAAATAGGTTATCACTGAGAAATATACAGCCTTATTAACTTTGTGTTTATGTGCGTTCTGGCTGTTTCGGCTTTCGCATCCAGACCTGTGTTCTATCCTCTTGGGTTTCGAGCTGTAGTTACTCGGAGAACCTACATCACAAAACAACTCAGGCAGATTGAAAGTTGCACTGTCAGAGTATCTGGTCCTCCCAAATGCACAGCAGCACATATAAATACAAATGAATGGTAATTCAGCTGCTAACATTATTCTCTCCCTTATCTGCTACAGCTCAGGCCCAGACGCTTGAAGAAATGTATACCCCTAAATCAGCTTTCTCTGCTTGTTATACGATGAAAGAAAAGAGATCTATAAAAGAAAATCCAGCTGAGTAAAAGAATGCAATCCATTTTATTTCTGCTTCTTACTGGGTCTAAATATTTCCTTTCTATGCTTTACACCTTGAAAGAGTTTTCTGTGTTTCCAAGTTCAGCTTTGAACAGTGTTTTAATAGTCCCCTTCTTTTGCCCAATGCTGCACTGTCTCATTTGTTGCAATCGTAATTGACCAACAAAAGCATTGAGAAGTGCATCTTTCATTTGGCAGATTTTAGTTGTTGAGATTCACTTTGTATATAATTTTCTGTTAAACAATTTAAAGCATCCCTCAAGAGAGCTGTAATAATCATGTCTAAACTTTAGTACTGCAGGTGTATTACCCTTCCTCACTCCAGGTGGTTTGCTTGGCTGGCATACTTGTAAAACATTGCATATTCACAGCCTATACATAGACAGCACTATTGAAACATACTGGGATATCCTATGTGTATAAACCAAATACTGCATGTCAAACCAAATCTAATTAACAGCAGCACAAATCCCATGGCAGCCCAAGTTCTGTGCAAAGGGAGTTGAGTTGGTGCCCTGCCTGTACAAATTACTCTGACAAATTACTGCACAATACAGGAAAGAGGACTAATATCGTTCTAATTATACAGATCATTTATGATGGTCCCACTTGCTTGGAAAACTGGCAAAAACTTCACATTTAAAAAAGCTGATTTTCATTTCTGTGTTTCTGTAACCATTGGAGTGGCAGCTTGTGACAGGCTGGCTGCAGGGAGGAACTCAGACCAGAACTAGAAACACACAGAGCAGACAGAGACTTGTTTAGTGAAGCTGAGCGTGGATCGCGCCAGCATTTAATAAACAAAATAATATAACACAAAAACAGGACACGGCACTTGCGCCAAAATAAATATATAAACAAAACGGACTAAACAGTAACAAACGGTGGACGGACAGACACACAAACACGGTGAGTAAATAAATAAAACAAGTATCGTGCTGGTACTACCAGCACGCGATAGCAATTGTTATAAATATTTCTTCTCTCTCTCTCTCTCTCACCCGCTTCTCCACTCACTAACACCCAACCCCGAAAGTGAGTGAAAACATACAGCTTTTATGCAGTTGTACCGAGACTCGATTGCTAGTCAATCATTCAATTGGAATCTCGGTACAACTGCACGTGAATTAATTAAAGTGCAATTCCCCGTGCTCACATATTATTACTTTTACTTGCACGTGATGTGATTTGTGCCCTCCTCGTGCCTAAATACAAATCTACAATTTAAACACATGTGAAACACAGACCCGCTTATATCCCGTGTACCAATGCCTATACACCAACATTTACACACAACACGTAACACAAAATACACACAGGGGGCACTTTGCCACATATACCCCCTTGTGCAAAGCACACATGGCCTCAATGGCCACCTCCCCTCAGTCCCAAAGTCCCGGAAGAGGGGAAGCAAGTTGTTTCTGGGGTGGCCATGGTGGAATGTCCGCACCCCCATTCTTCGTGGGCCGGCAGCTCCTCTTCCGGGCTTCAGCCACACTATCTCCTGCCGCGAAGTGCAGCTGGGGAGCTGGTCTCCTGACCTCCCCCTTCTTCATGGCCGGCAGTTCCCTCCGTGGGGCTCCGACCACACATCTCCGCAGCGAAACTGCTGCGGGGAAGCTGGTCTCCTGACCTCCCCTTCTTCATGGCCGGCAGTTCCTCCGTGGGGCTCCGCCACCCACCTCCGCAGCGAAACTGCTGCAGGGGAGCTGGTCTCCTGACCTCCCCCTTCTTTGTGGCCGCCAGCTCCCTCCGTGGGGCTCCGCCACCGTGTTTCCTGCCACGGAAATGCGGCTGGGGAGCTGGTCTCCTGACCTCCCCTTCTTCATGGCCGGCAGCTCCCTTCATGGAGCTCCGCCACAGTGTAGCGACCGAGGCAAAGCAGAGGCCCCGGCGACCCCAGGCGGCAGGATCCCTGGCGACCCCAGGTGACGGCAGCAGCAGCGACCTCGGGAGGCGACGGCAGCAGCAGCGACCCTCGGGAGGCGACGGCAGCAGCAGCGACCTCGGGAGGCGACGGCAGCAGCAGCGACCCTCGGGAGGCGAACTCGGGAGGGGAGCCCCTGGCCATAGAGGCGGCAGCGGAGCTCCACTTCTCCCTCGCACCCTGCACCCTGTGTGGAGCAAAAGGCAGCCCCAGGCGATGCGGAGCGACAGGCAGCCCCAGGCGATGCGGAGCGGCTGGCAACCCCAGGCGATGCGGAGCGGCTGGCAACCCCAGGCGATGCGGAGCGGCTGGCAACCCCAGGCGATGCGGAGGCAAGCATCCTTGGGCGAAGCGAGGCAAGCATCCTTGGGCTAGCGAGGCAAGCATCCTTGGGCTAAGCGAGGCAGGCATCCTTGGGCTAAGCGAGGCAGGCATCCTTGGGCTAAGCGCAGGCAGGCATCCTTGGGCTAAGCGAGGCAGGCATCCTTGGGCGCAGCGAGGCAGGCAGTCAGGACAAGCTGGGGTGCGGGTTTTGGCCCTCTTCTCGGCCACTGCGGCCGGGCGGTTCTTCCTCATGCTTTCCTCAGCAGCCTATGCAAGGGCTGCTGAGGACCGCCAGCATCTAGTCCTGGTCCTTCTGGTGACGGGAGAGGCAGCTCCTGCTCCTCTCCTCGTGACGGTGGGGAAGTGATACCAGCAGGCATTCATCCTCTGCTGGTGGGGAAGTGATACCAGCAGGCATTCATCCTCTGCTGGTGGGGAAGTGATACCAGCAGGCATTCATCCTCTGCTGGTGGGGAAGTGATACCAGCAGACATTCCTCCTCTGCTGGTGGGTTGGCGGAGGCAGAGGCAGCTCCTGCTGCTCTGCTCCTGCCGATGGAGGTGGCGGAGGCAGAGGCAGCTCCTGCTGCTCTGCTCCTGCCAGTGAAGGTGGCGGAGGCAGAGGCAGCTCCTGCTGCTCTGCTCCTGCCAGTGAAGGTGGCGGAGGCAGAGGCAGCTCCTGCTGCTCTGCTCCTGCCGGTGGAGGTGGCGGAGGCAGAGGCAGCTCCTGCTGCTCTGCTCCTGCCAGTGGAGGTGGGAGCGGCGTAGTCTCCTGGCGGCGGAGGTGGGAGCAGCGTGTAGTCTACCCTTGTTTCAGGGGACTGGTGCGCCCTCCCTCTTGCAGGGGACTGGTGCGGCTCCCCTCGGAAGGGGAGACCAGCAGGCATTCACCCTCTGCTGGTGGACAGGGACCCAGCAGGCATTCACCCTCTGCTGGTGGACAGGGACCCAGCAGGCATTCACCCTCTGCTGGTGGACAGGGACCCAGCAGGCATTCACCCTCTGCTGGGGACAGGGACCCAGCAGGCATTCACCCTCTGCTGGTGGACAGGGACCCAGCAGGCATTCACCCTCTGCTGGGGACAGGGACCCAGCAGGCATTCACCCTCTGCTGGTGGAGGAGGCAGAGGCAGCTCCTGCTGCTCTGCTCCTGGCGGTGGAAGTGGCGGAGGCGGGACCAGCAGGAATTCACCCTCTGCTGGTGGAGGTGGGAGCTGCAAGCAGTCCTCCCATGGCAATGGAGGTGGAACCAGCAGGAATTCACCCTCTGCTAGTGGAGACTGGGGCGGTGGACGCCTACCTTCCCCTTTTGGGCCGTGGACGCACCGACTCCTCCCTCTTGGGCTGTGGACGCACCGACTCCTCCCTCTTGGGCTGTGGACGCACCACTCCTCCCTCTTGGGCTGTGGACGCACCGACTCCTCCCATTCAGGCGTAGGGACGCTCGGGCTCCTCCCACTCAGGCGTAGGGACGCTCGGGCTCCTCCCACTCAGGCGTAGGGACGCTCGGGCTCCTCCCACTCAGGCGTAGGGACGTTCGGGCTCCTCCCACTCAGGCGTAGGACGCTCGAGCTCCTCCCACTCAGGCGTAGGACGCTCGAGCTCCTCCCACTCAGGCTGTGGAGGCAAAACCAGCAGGCATTCTTCCTCTGCTGGTGGAGACTTGGGCGGTGGACACTCCGCCTTCCTCTTCCCCTTTCCCCTTCTCTGCCTCCTCCTCACCTTCCTCTCCTGGGCCAGTTCCTCCTCTCCCTCTTGGTAGGGGCAGTGCACCACTGGGTGCCCGAACTCCCCACAGGCAAGGCACCAGCCTTGGTCCTCTAGACCACCGAGGAGGACCTCCAGATCCTGGCAGCCATCTCTCCAGTTCCAGCCTTCCATTTTTCCCCTTTTATTTTTCAAAAAACAAAACAAACAAACAAAAACTGCGGTTCCCGCCTGGCCTGAGTCCTGAGGCGCTGTTTTCCCGGTTCTGACACCACGCGTGACAGGATGGCTGCAGGGAGGAACTCAGACCAGAACTAGAAACACACAGAGCAGACAGAGACTTGGGTTTAGGAAGCTGAGCTGCTGATCGCGCCAGCATTTAATAAACAAAATAATATAACACAAAAACAGGACACGGCACTTGCGCCAAAATAAATATATAAACAAAACGGACTAAACAGTAACAAACGGTGGACGGACAGACACACAAACACGGTGAGTAAATAAATAAAATAAGTATCGTGCTGGTACTACCAGCACGCGATAGCAATTGTTATAAATATTTCTTTCTCTCTCTCTCTCTCTCACCCGCTCTCCACTCACCTAACACCCAACCCCGAAAGTGAGTGAAAACATACAGCTTTTATGCAGTTGTACCGAGACTCGATTGCTAGTCAATCATTCAATTGGAATCTCGGTACAACTGCACGTGAATTAATTAAAGTGCAATTCCCCGTGCTCACATATTATTACTTTTACTTGCACGTGATGTGATTTGTGCCCTCCTCGTGCCTAAATACAAATCTACAATTTAAACACATGTGAAACACAGACCCGCTTATATCCCGTGTACCAATGCCTATACACCAACATTTACACACAACACGTAACACAAAATACACACAGGGGGCACTTTGCCACACAGCTACATACACAGTAGATATTAGCCAAGTCGCCAGCTGTATGTGTAGTCCCTAAGGTTGGAAGAGCAATTTTAATTGCTTTTTGGATCCAAACGTACAGCAGGCCCCATATTCGAATATCACAATAGATACAGAGATAATTATCATCAACAGTATAACTGAGTAATAAAAACACTGATTAGAAGTTACAGGTGACTTACCCTTAATAGCGAATGCCAGCACTGTTGTCTCCTGAGTTGATATTTTATAACTGATCATGGTGGTTCAAGAGAATGCCACGCTGAAAAAGCAAACAAGGAAAACAAAGTCAATTCAAAGACCTATCGCAGTACTGTAAAACTTTCCAGTTTTGCCATCACATGATTCTAATCGCTGTCAACATGGGCTGGGATTTGAAATACCAGTAAGAAACAGTAAAAGCTCACGTGCAATTCTGAACTACAGTAATTCACTTCAGCCCTGTCGCCATTTTGTTTATAATATATGGATCCCACAACTTTCAAGGTTTATATCGAAGGTTTCTGTTGTTCCGTTTTGTTTTCTTGGTCTCCGATGAATGATTCTCTGAATTTCAAAAATAGATGGGGATATATAATATAGAATAGTTGGGGCTAGCAGAGTTGGAAAGTCACATTGTCACATGAATTGAATGGCATGAGGATGGCTCTTCCATCCTGGTGCTGATACTCCAGGCATTCTTTACTTTTTATAATAACTCAATGGGTGAGCAAAGAACCCAGAACCACTCAGAATGATTGCTAGCACCATAAAACAGTAAGGAAATGTGAAAAAAACATTACAGTGTCACTAATGCTACGCTAAGGTAAAAGATGCTTTTCACTGATAATGGTGTGTATTGACATCAAAAATGCACTGGGATATTTTTTCTTTGTTACTCCCAGTATTTTAGGTGTATACTAGGGGATTAATGCAAACTTTTGGCAAAAATAAAACCTTTAAAAGTGACAGCACTACAATTACTGCAGCTGTTTTTTGCACTTTTCCATCAAAATGTAACCACAGAAACCCAGACTGCCCCTTTTACAATACCCATTCATTAAAGGGAGCAGAGATAAAGAGATGTGACTAAAGGGTTTTTAAATGATTATATAAAAAGGAGGGTGAAACAAAAAAACAGGCTGTCTAATCAACACTATTAAATGTTTTGTTAAAAAGAGTGAAGTGCCCCCTTTGGCAGAACAATTCATGAGAATAAATCAAATCCCTTCATTGCAAATACAGTGTTTCCCAAGGTGACCCCAGAATTACATAGAATAAGACTGCTGAGGGATTGCTGTTGCTTCACGTGCCAATAAAAGGTAAGGAAGAGGATTTTAAAAGCCTTGATTTTGCATTCATCACAGTGCACAAACATCCTTCCCTTACTGCAATGGTGCAGTGCATTTTCTTTGTGGGATACAAAGTCATTTCTTTCCTGTGCTTGTGAAGGACACAGAGCTGCTTGATAAAGGTATGGAATAGTTATAAACCCCACACTTACAAACTGACCGGTCAACTAAACTGGAAACATGACTCCTGTCTGCTGTAAAAGACATTGAGAATCTGGAACTTTCCCCAGTTAGTTTCAGAACTACAGACATTACAGTTGTATAAATACCTTCCATTCCAATGTGTTTGTGATTCTACTGTATTCCTCTGTGTGTTTACATTAACTTTCTTTTTTTGTTTGTTTGTTTTTTAACTCAAAAGTTTAAAGAACCCCCAGAGCTCTCAAATATGTCTTCTCTCTAAGTACAAATGGTACACCAGAGGGTAAGCATTAATCCACAGGGGTGTTGCAAGGGGACAAGTTGAGGGTCACACTGGTGTACCAGAGCTGACCTTAGACATGTTTTAGAGCACCATAGAGGTGGCAGAATCCCTCTAACTTCTGTATTTTAAAAAGATACCAAGATGTGATGACTGATACAGGAAACTATATACAAAGTGATTCTAAACAACAACAAGAATACATATTGGTTACATTTGGGATAACTGTACCAAGTTGCTCTTTAATGTTGGAGTAATTCTTTAGCACAACTAGGTCTACATTTCCAAGCTCTACGTTTCCAATCATCAAATAAAACAGTTTAAAGCAGTATACAAGCATCACATTCTCAGACTCTACCGTGCTTTCCTCCAGAGGTTTTACTGTCAACACAGTAATGAATTTTATCAATGATCCTCTCCTCCTGCAAATGTTAACGCTAAAATATTTATACCGGCCCAGTGCAAGCATCTGAAGGTTTGTGAACACAATCTGAAATTAGGGTTCAATCTAGTTTTAATTGCAAAGGGGGACTTCAGTACATGGAAAGGATATCAATGAATGTAAAATATAAAATGTTAACTATAGCTTTCCAATAACGATAGTAAAGTGTATTATTAAAGATATTAAAGTGTTTAAATTTTAAACTGCAATGATCCAAACTGTAGGAGATCTAAATACCACAATGATTGTTTGTCAACATAGTTGGAGCTAATAATAAAATTTCATAAATCATACCATGCCCTATTATTTACTTTATAGGTTTTAAATGTGCAATTTTGAAAGAAACAGCTGTTATAGCAAACAAGTACAGCAGAACCTCTCATATCCGATCTTGTAAGATACGATCCCTCTATTAACCAATGGATCTCAGGCATGTATCATTTACAAATGCTGTTACCAACTGAATGGTACAGATGAAAACTGATCAATGCACTTTGCACATTGTATTATGGGTCTAAAACAGTCAATTCAACTCATAGCAGGATTCAGTTGCAATTATTTATATAAAAAAGACTTTGTATTTAGGAATTCACTTTTTACATGCTGTCACTTCACATGAAACAAGCTGACCAGTTTAACGATGTTCAGTAAAGCAAGAGATTCATATAATTACTGTACCATTAAACAGCTGAAACATTTTTTGGCTGACCTCCAAAGCCAGTTTGTGTTTGTGTGCAAGCTTTTTTGTTGTTGTTGTTTTTAAGGCGCAATTTTTCTCGGGTTAACACACTTTGGCATACACTGAGAAAGCACAGTAACAACTGTTTTTGCTGTTTTGTAAATTGCCAAATACTGTATTGCAGTGCTTTGTAATTTTCACTGATTTTCTTTGTATAATGTACATGCAGTACCGTACATTGGTGTTCTAGACATTGCTGTACTTGCTGACATTGTTAATTTATAATGCCCGACATTAATACAGCAGCTACAATGTAATATAATGTCTCCCGCTGAGATTCCATATTTTCATATCCCCGTTGGACCCCTGGAACAAATGAAATCGGATATTACAGGTTCTACTGTATTTTCATTTAAAACATGACATCTCGTACTGTACTAGGTGAAAGAAAACCAGTTTGCTTGCCTTGCTTTTCAGGAAGTCTGTTACTGCTTTACTCTATAGGTTTTCACCCCGGCAGTGTTTTTGAGGGCAAAGCATCTCACTGGCTGAAAAAAAAAAAAAATGTCATTCCTTAGGGACAGGAAGTGCAAGACAATTAGAAAGCATGTCTTGTAAACGAGAGATTTCTTTAACTTAATGTAGTACTAAAAACATGTTTTAAAATGAAAAAAAAAACATGCTAAAATGTACTTCTTTCAAAACTACATAGTTCTGTTATTTAGAGTGAAGGGATGTGCATGGGAAAATTATTAAACTATTTGCTGGCTACAATCACTCTTGAAGAAAACAACAGGAGGAATAATACAGGTTAAAAAGGGTGTCTGTATTTAGATGCCAGACAGTTTAGATCATTAAACTCGACCCAATTTACTGTTCTTCTCATACTAGAATATAATATGGGCTCACAAACCACAAGATAAACTATAAATGAGATGTAAACCCTTTTAGAAATACCATGAGGAATTGGTAGTCTCATGCGTTTACAATGTTTTATCATACTGTCCGATTTATGTGTTCACTGTACTTAACTACATTTTGCTGTGCTTTTACCATGATCGACAACAGTTTTTATGAGGAAAACCACAAGCATGGTTAGGTCATTTAAACAGATCCAGAGAGGATGTACTGTAAAGTTACAATGGCAAGCTGAAGTTAGCTTTACAGAGGGTTTTCTTTGAGTCTGACCGGCTGGCTGATTTTAGATTCACCAGACACTTTTGTAGTTTTTCCCAGAAGCTCTGCTCCAGATAGTGACATTTACAAATCCTTCTACTGTCGATGCACACTGCAACATGACATCTAAAGGATTTCTCATTGACTGTATGGAGATCCTTGCGTTTTGCAAGCACCTTGATAGTCTGTTGACAAGGGCTGTGGCAAATTCACAGTCTGCAAGTTACCAGCAGACTCGACTGAAAAACAACAAAGAGACCAAAAGCTTTGATTGATTTTGTTTGAATGCGTAATTAAATCTTGGACACACATCCAATTAAAGGCAAATTAACTGCATGGCACTGGCAGTTATCATTTTGAAACAGGGTTAAAAGCAACTGGTGATGTTGCAAAACTTTAAATAATTCATAAGAACATAAGAAAGTTTACAACGAGAGGAGGCCATTCGGCCCATCTTGCTCGTTAGTAGCTTATTGATCCCAGAATCTCATCAAGCAGCTTCTTGAAGGATCCAAGAGTGTCAGCTTCAATAACATTACTGGGGAGTTGGTTCCAGACCCTCACAATTCTCTGTGTAAAAAAGTGCCTTCTATTTTCTGTTCTGAATGCCTCTTTATCTAATCTCCATTTATGACCTTTGGTCCTTATTTCTTTTTTCAGGTCGAAAAAGTCCCTGGGTCAATATTGTCAATGTTAATTCAAGGGCTCCTTTGTTATTTCTTGATTACCTTATTACCACAGTTCCCCTTAGGGGGAAAATAAATAAATGATACAAAGACTGCAGTAAGTAAAAGACTCAAACCCAGTTCACATTTGAAGTGTGTACTGAATATTTACAATATTGCATCTAGTATTGGATGAATACTATTGTATTTATTTAGGCATACAAACTAGTAGCTTTCTTTTATCAATAATGATACCAGATATCATTTTTTAAATGATAATACAAGTGTGCTATAATATGTGGATTTTTTTTTTTCAAAACAACAGAGCTTCACTTCAGTGTGTGGCAAATAGAAACAGCAAAACAATAAGGGAATGCTGTTAATGAGAGGTAGTAATAATCAAGGCCCTGGCTATGACTCAAGGTTGAACCCAATGGAAATAAGGCCCAGTGGTTTAAGTCCTTCCTGGCTGTGAGCCTGTAACCTAGACCTGTTGCTTGATTAAGATCATAGCAAAACCTTGGATCGACTGCTATGCAATGGGGGTAAGACTGCCATCCATGAACTGCCTGCCAATTCTCTTTAGGCTCATACTGCAGGTAACATCTACTGTACCTCTACCTTCTTTCATCTGTGGAGCAGCCAAGCTATGGGATTACTCACAGCACAAAGGCAGCTAGCAGATGTGTGTGCACAAAATGCGTGCTGTCTATGATCATCTGCAGCTGATCGTGCTAATAATATCTTTTTTTCTTCCTTTTACTCAAGCAGATGGCATTTTTAAACGTCTCAGAGGTTCTACTGCATTTCATTAGCCTTGGTTGCTGGCAGATGCAATTTAAATGTTGAAATGCAATTAATAAAGAGGGAAATGAAGCATTTATTTAAGATTTAAGATTGTATTATAATCACTGTATGCCGCTTGCCAATGCCCAGCAGAGAAAGTGATCATTCTTTAGGATGCATATTGATACTAAGTAGTAATTACATACATGATAATAAATGGTTTGGAGCCCAAACCCTGATCCTAACCTTGAAATTACAAAGTTACCCGAAAGCCTAAACTTCATCCTAACCTTAGAGTCACTATCAGATTGCAGAACTGCTATTTAGTAATCCTCAAGTGGGACAATAACATTCTCTATACAACAGATGTTATTCAAACTGTGGAGGCTCTTATAGCATTTAAAACCAGGCACATTGACACCCTGCATCTGTGGGGAGAGATTGCATACCTGTAAGGTTTTATATAAATTGTAATAATTGTATGTGCCTCTTTAAATGGTAAAGCAGTGAGAAATCATTGAAAGTCTGTCTCTGAACATTGTGTGATTTTCCTGTGTTTAATGTAAGGGTTTTCAAATCTACTGCCTTACTAGCTCAAGCCTGTGAGCGTGCGTCTTTGCACATAGACATTCCACACATAGGCCAAGATGAACTGGTATAATCTTGGGTCATATCTTTGTTTGTCACAAAATGTGATGTTTCTTCATTTCTATTGTACAATCATAAGCTTATCTTTTGAAACCAGACATGCAACTTGTACTTCTGCTTAAAAGCTGTTTTTGATCATAATTGCAAACCCCAAACTTCTGCTTAACTGACACAATGTAATCATAGAACTCCCTCTGTTATCGGAGAGGGGGTCAGCTTTGCTATTGGTAAGGTTACACCTCTTTGGGAGGAATCCCAAGCTCTCTGGGATGTAACCTGCCCAGTATATTCATGTCTGTAACTATGTTTCGGGGCTTGAAAACCACCTGTCGAGACCTGTACGTTTACCTGCAGCTCTGTTGGGCAGAAACACCACCTCTGTCGCCATGGCAGCCCAGAAAACTACATCTACACTGATGCCAGCTCAAGATTCCATCTGCTGAGACCTGTAGTTTTGCTTACAGCACGGTTTTGCTTTATTCCTGAATAAAACTCTTTTGATTGAAGTTACCTGAAGAAGACTGACTTATTATTTTTAAGAAGAAAACGAACCGTACACAACCCTGAGCCCTGTTCTGAGGAAGAAAAAAGTTAACGGAGTCTCTTGTTGGAGAGGTATGAGTCCAATGAAGTAACCAAATGCAACTGCTTAGTACATGAATTTGTTTGTTTTAACAGCGCAGTTAACTTTTTTATATTTATAACTTTAAAGTCTGTTTCAAAGCTCTTTTCAAAATGTCCGCTCTAGTGCACTGATAGTGTAAGGATTATTGCCCACAGCAATAACAATCCATGATATGGTATGGAACAGTAAAGCCAGAGCACCAAAAACAGTCTTTAAAGCACACAAGCAGCCGGGTGTAACTGTAATGGCTCATCTGAGGATTTTCGAGCTCTCAAACTTAATACCTAAAGCAGTAAATACATATTTTATAAATATATAAACCACAGATTAGATATCATCTCTATACATATACTTATATACATATCAGGATTTGACAGCTCTGTTACTGAAATTGACAGCACACATACAAACTTCCCATTTGCTACAGAGTTCTGATTTCCCATCAGAATACATATGTTATGACTGCACCAGAGTGATTTCTTTTAGAGGATATGAACAATTTGATATGTTGTGTGTTTGAAAAACAGCACTTTAAAAAATTATTTTAATAAAACAACGTAAAAGTGCAAATGGTACTATGACACTGCAGTAAAATAACCGTTCTGTTTCGTTACAGCTGGGGTGTAAAAGTTGGCTCTTCCACTCCTGGTCTTTGTTCCAACCCTGTTCTAAATTGTTTAATTGAACCAATTAAACCTCTGTCCAGACTCTGAAGTATTAATTATATCATTTAGGCCCTCCAGGACTGTGAATGGACACATCTGTGTTACAGAAACAAGGTAAAAATAACCAGGCACTCATGATTTGCTTAGTATACAGATACTGGTTTATGAATTTATCTCCTGAAGGAATTCTGCTAATTAGTATCTCTTTAAGCAGTTATTTTGATGCCAAGGTGCTATTGTTAGCCATGTGCTTTATCCACTTTTAACAAATGCCCAACTTGTCTGCCAAAAGGCAGTTTGAGTATGTTTATTTTTTACTCAGGCTGGAATTTTAAAATCAACCCAGAGAGAACTAACCTTTTTTTTTGGAATTCAAATTAGTGGCTGAGTTTGTAAATAAGTAACAGTTCAATATGGTTTTCACTTGTCAAAGCAGGTGAGGTAGTTGTACGGATTTAAACAGATTTTCAGAAATCGCTATTTCTGGGTAAACAAAAACTGAACTCTTCCAATATAAGACATTGGAGAATTTATCTTCAGTGAGCTGCCTTGAAGGTAGAGAAGACCTGCTTTGCAGACCAAATAAAAAAGCTGGCTTCTGCATGTGATTTTGAGTAACAGTAAACCACTACCAGAGGGAAACAAAAGTCATTGAGATTGTGATTTAACAGGGAAGCCACAGGCAAAAGCTTTGCATTACACAAAGCAATATAGACAAATGGAGTTATAATTTGCTTTAAGCACTCACAGTGACACAAATAGCCTGCTACAGCTGTAAATACAAAATTAGAACTATCAGTATCATGGAAAAGTAAAATGACCTTCCACTGTACATGTAAAGCTGTAAGTGTTACCTGGATTCAGATGCATCCTGTGACGGAGAGAAGGAATCTGAGCTGCAAGTCTCCCTCCCGACCAGGAAGAGCTGTGTAAGGTTGGTGGTACGCTTTCCCATAGACAGGTCGACTCGATGGTAAGTGGAAACCGGAAGTTGCCCATTTTGGAGAAAGCGCGTAGTTGTGAGATTGCTACAGTCCATTGTGATCCGCAGAGGGGCATGCAATGATTGGATAGTCTGTGGCGCTGGGCTGATCACAGGGAGGAGTTTTGCTGTACCAATGTGATGCAGCTATGTGAGTACGGCGCCTTACGCTGAACATAGTAACAAACTGGAGCACTGTTTTGTTTTTGTCTGTTGTGTATTGCAGAGGGTTAGGAGCCAGGGAGCTGCAGCCTGGGAGCTAGCACAACCACCCAAAGCACTATAATCACTGCACAGCACCGCACCGCACAGCACAGCACCAGCAGTCTTGGACACAGAGCACAAAGAGTGGATTATCATAACTGAATACTTGCTTATATTTGGGACTGAAAACCCTCTGTATACACCCGATACCATCACTGGTAGAGTGGCGGCTTTATGATTTCTTTATTGTAAATAAATATAGGCGTTTTTAACTGAAATCTATTGTCTGGATATTCACTCTTTACCCACGCCACTCACCTCCTGACACATTCATATTCGTAACCCATATCTCTAAAATACCCAATACTGCTAAATTTAGAAATCCAAAAATAAATGTAGTACATGAATTGACAGAAATGTTAACGAGAAACCTTTTTCAGTTGAAGACTTCTAGTTGAAATGTTTATCAGTGAATATCATTCTCTTTAAAGAATGTCTTAATATCTATATACCTGCACATTCTAATAATCTCAGCAGCTTTATCAAAAGAATATCCTTAGCAACCAATTTCATCACAGTTGGATAAACAGTTCTCTGTATGTATGTATGTATGGACAGCCCCCAAGATTATGACACAATTAATAACTTGTGCTACACCCTTAGCAAGTTTCATCAGAGTTGGACAATTATACGGAGGCTGTGTGGTCCAGTGGTTAAAGAAAAGGGCTTGTAACCAGAAGATCCCTGTTTCAAATCCCACCTCAGCCACTGACTCATTGTGTGACCCTGAGCAAGTCATTTAGCCTCCTTGTGCTCCGTCTTTCGGGTGAGACGTAGTTGTAAGTGACTCTGCAGCTGATGCATAGTTCACACACCCTAGTCTCTGTAAGTCGCCTTGGATAAAGGCGTCTGCTAAATAAACAAATAACAATAATATATATGTAAAAATGTGTGACTTACAGACAGACTGTCAGATTGATTTGAGTTGTTTAATTGTGAAAGATTAAAACCAGTTTTGTATTCTTGAATCTTTGTACTGTTGATAAAGGAACCAAAAGCCACCTAAAAGAATTTCATGAATATTAGACATGTTTAATCCACCAAGAACAAGATAAGAAATTGATTTTAAAGCCTTGCTTATCACAATTTTAGGAGCTTATCAAATGTAGATTTTCTGTTTTTGCAAGGATCAGCTCCACTGTTTTAGCTTGTTTGCTTCCCTGTACTTCTACAGGAGCTAATATTTCATCTCAATGCCATCTGGTGCAATACCAACCAAGGAGATAAATAGCGGGCTTAACTCTCCACTACTGCCAATCTCTCACGCCTCACCATTGTTTTCTCTCAGCCCTGCGGCACAGAAAATAAACAGCAGCTTGATTTAAGCACTTCTTTTAGTGAGGCTTCAGTTTGTTTTTTGTATGAAAAATATTCTTGCTGAACTATCCAATGCAGTGGCACTACAAATCGAATACAGGTATTATTATTTTTATTATTAATTTATTTATTTATTTGGCAGACGCTTTATGTAAGGTGACTTCCTAGCTGCAAAAGCTACAATGGTACGAGCCATTGGTACCACAGTGGTAACCTTTGGAATGGCAATGGTATTAAAGACTGGGCGTTGCTCTAGGGACTGGATGACAGCCGTCTTCCCTCATTTGGGAGGACGTTGAGGCCCAACACCCTCCTGGTAGGAATGATAGGGTAGGTGGAACACATCTATCTGATCATTCCCTAAATAAATATTAAAGCCTGTGGGGTATAGTTACATTATTTGGTTGTATGCTTTTGCTGATTAATAAATTAATATCTATCATAAGCTCCAGTTAGCTATAAAGATCATTGGGATTTGTGTAAATTAAAAGAATACACAGGGGGTTAAAAGTTGACAGCTATGTTTCCGACCCAACCCATTCACTTTCTTATTTTGACATGAATATATCTGCCCTTTATCACTTTAATGACTGGCTTCACAAACCCTGATTTGCACTAATCTTGGACTGCCTTACCTAAAATAACAGTAGATAGTCCAAGATTAGTGCTAATCTTGAGCCCCTTCCACACTGCCGTGATCTACCCGGGTCAGAACCTGAGTCAGGACCCGGTGTCATGCGGGTCGGGTATGCGATTTCACACTGCTTTTGATAAAGCAGGGTTGACCTGGGTGACAGACGCAACTAAACAATATGCGTATCAATGCCCCCAGAAGCAGCTTGTTACTGACGCTTCCATCCAAGCTTCCCTGGGTTGATCTGTCGGCCCAAATGTTGTTCAGCAAATGTTTCTTCATCCCTGCTGCAATCTGGCTCATGGTGTGTCTCAAGCAACACAGCAACACGCACTTCATGCAGGCATGGCTGGTTGTTATTGTGTCGGCTCACGAACGACCATCAAGCATTTTGTCTCGCTCAACCGGGGTCAAAGCGAGTAGACCCACCTCCTGAGGTGGGTCGCTGAGTTTCACATTACGAGGGATTGTGACCCGGGTAGCTAGGAGTGCCAATGTGAAAGGGGCTAAGGTACTGTATGTAAAACCAGACGTTGAAGTCGAATCCTGACAATGAACACTGATGAACCTGAGTCATCTCAAATACTTTAATGCAAAAGGTGAAAGATACAGTATTTTGTGTGTTCCGGAAAAGAAAGAAAAAAACACCAAAACATATTGCATACATTAATTTCACAGCCTTCCTCTCTCTGAGCTTGTGGAGAAAGTAAAGGAGGGTTAGTAAGTAGAAATAGGAATTTGGGTAATAGGAAAAACTTAAATGTTTTTAATAAACCATCAAGTTCATCACTGAGAGGCAATGGATAATATCGTCATTCTTGTTTTTTTTAAAAAAAGTTCTGTTTGTTTGAATCCTCCCATGGTTTTAATTACAATTTGTCTTATTGCAATTTTGTCCAATTATGCACATAGTTCTCCAAGCTAGATATTTTTTGCAGCGTTTTCTATGGGCACCTTTTTCCTAATCACTGCGATCATTTTTGTAATTATTTTTTGCATCACAAAAACATTCATCTTTTAATTACACCCTCCACACACATTTCATTTTTCATTCTGCTTTCAGGCTTTTTGGAACATAAAATTCACTTTAATTAACAAAGCATATTCACAATGCAAAGGGCAGTTTCGACAACTGTAAAATAAAGTTTTGAGTTATAGAAGTTTCAGTTATGGAAGTTTTACAATATTTGCAGTAATTTCAGTTATTAATCGCTAATGGTTTTCACCTGCAGAAATACATATACAGTAACATGTTCAATGCGATTTTAGCTATTAATGCAAAATAACAGTTGTGTCTTCTGTACTAATAAACTAATGGGTTTTTATTAGAAGCCTTGAGGGTGGTGCTTTTTTTCCACTGTTATTTTTACAGTGGAATAAGGGGTAAAATCCACTGATTTATCAACATTAATGAATCTCATAAAAGCTTAAAATGAGTAAACCATTTTTCAGCTTCACTTTTAGAGTAGGATAAGCCATGCTGGTAGAAACACAGTTTATATACAGCTGAATATGTATTTGAAAATACACATATAAAAATGCATTTTATTTAAATATTCAGTTTCAGCTAACCCTATTAAAAAGGTATCATCAAAGAAAAATCTATGTTTCCTTTACCTTCAAATAAAACATACGTGTCCATCTGATGCTTTGGAGATGTGTGAAAATAACAATGAATCTTAGTCCTTACAGTATGAACAATGTTTATGCTGTAACCACTAATGCCCAGTGCAGAGGTCATGACCTGCTAGATATTGCAATTGTTAAATGCCAAAGGCGTGGGCACATAATGAAAAACAAGGTCAATAATCTACATGCATTGACCAATGCACATGATTTTAACAATATTGTACAGTAAACACATGGTATATTTTGCTCCAGATCTCTTAGGCTGCTTGAAATGAATGTCACTGGTTAAAGCAAATTCCAAGATTCTGAACCAATGGGCTGAGACAATCCGAGGTTTATAATACCCCTGTAATGTCTTGAAAATGAATCTACTTTACTGTGTACATTTAAACTTCAATGGCAGCTCGTCGTTCTGGGCTGTATATTGCACAATACAACAGCTACACATTTTCTGAGGGAGTCTAATTCTGAGTTTCTTAAAAACCACCAAAAAAATAAATAAGTAAAAAAAGTTACAGATAGCTATTCCTCCTTGCTTAATAACGGACAAAAACATTGAGTTTTAAAAGGCCAACACAGAATTCAATGACAGTTGGCAATAAGAACATTTGACAGACGATAATACATTTTTTGCTTCAATTCACTTCTCTCAGTCCTTCTCAAAGACTAGCTGAAATCTCGATTGGCATTAATTATGGTGCTCTGTTCAATGGTGACCACATGTTTTTTTTTTTTTTAAAGCCGACAGGGAACATTTACAGCCTTCTAAAATCATTGCAAAGTACTGAATGTGAAGACTGTAAACTACTAGAACCAATATCATTAAAAGTATCAGATCAATTTATTAAAAACACGAGCTATATAACTGTTAGGAAACCACATCAAAAATACTACACTCAACACTTTTGGCAGTTTCACGTCCCAAACCATTTTGAAAGTCCGAAGGATATATACTGGCAGCTTAAACCAATTTGCCAACTTTATTAGCATTTCATTAGGGAGTCAAGATGATTTATTAATTAGTCAGATTAATATTAGATGCTGGTTTGTATTTCGTTCTGAGTAGCCCAATTTAATATAACCTTTAGAGACGAGAAGAGAGCGGTCACTGCTTGAATATTGCAAAACACCTTTGTTAGAGTCAAGGGAAACGCTAATGTAATGAAATGTGATGTGGGCTGTTTTGGATAATTACTGGTAATACACACAATGATCAAACAGGGACTTCCTTGTTCCAGACTGCTTAGACAGGTCCCAGAGATCATGGATAGTATGATTTCAACTGCATTTGGCATTTCAGCAACCAAATTATATAACAGACAGGGGTGTCCTTCGGTAAAATGTCAGCTGACATACTTATTTTATGTGTTTATAAGTCATTTGTAATAGCTTTCTCTGTATTACCTAATTATTACATTTTTAAATAAATGGTTCTATACAAGTATTTATAAATAACGGAAAAGGAACAGTACTTTCCATTTCCCAGGTTTGCAGTGGAAAATCTATGTAAATGTCGCTTGAATAAACAAAACACTGGCAGGAAGATTGCAAAAGCACAACAGCAGTATCCCTGCGTGCAGGAGATCAGAGAAAGGGTCTGGTTGACCTTTTCTGGCTTGCTTGTTTGTCTGCTCCTGACTGGGCAGCAAGGGAATCCTTGCATGATGTCATTGTGTGGCATTTATGTTGATCACAGATGCACAATTAGAACCACCCAGGGTCCAGCAACCTTTGTGTTTGGCAGTGTGGGGTCTGTGAACAGTATTGGGTATGACAGTGTGGACACTGTGGGCAGTATTGTGTATGACAGTATGGGCACTGTGGGCAGTATTGATTATGACAGTGTGGGCAGTATTGGGTATGACAGTGTGATCTTGTAAGCCATGCTTCAGAAAACAACCAGAAAATTCCTCACAACACACTTAATAAGTGAACGAAACAATGGCAGTATTTTACAATGTCTGCCAATTCCTTTAGAGTAGTGCTGATCAGGGTTTTAAAATCTATTAACTGGATCTTTCATTGAAGATCTTTTGTTTTGTATTTTCTGCTGTTCTTTAATTAGCAATGTACAGATTTGTTGAAGACAACAGTATAGATGAAAAGTCACAGCTGTTTCTTGGAATCTTATCACTTCATGTGTTGTGGTTTAAACTCCCTCTAACAGCCTGGCTGCAATCAGATCGCCTGACAGCAAAGGTACCTGGATGCTGCGTTTGTATTTCAAATACCTTCACATCCTGAATTAACTTGAATTAAGTTGGGCCTCCATGGTAAGACACAATAACATTGATTTGACGTGGCAGTGAGTCTGCAAGGTATTTCCATTGTCCCAGAGGTTTACGAGGCCTTTCCTCAATGATTACCACGTCTAATTCCTGCAGGGAAAGTGGTGCCTGTTCCCCAAAATGGCCCTTAGAGTTATCACTTTTGAGATTTGAAATTGCACGGCCTACTATCAGCCTTCTATCCAAGTCTGTTAGAGGCGTAGTATTGCCCTGCTTCCAGGGAGTCCAGTTGCATTTCAATAATGTAAGGGACATGCACACAAGTTCATCACCCCATTAACCTCTGACTGACGTCGGTCACACCTCAATGTCAGACTGGAAGATCCTGCACCAAACTGTCTGATCATTCCATACTAACTTATTATGTTACATATATCAAGCTTTGCTTCCATCTTTGAATATCAAATCCCTTTAGTTTGGTCTCTCAAAAATCAAAGGCTTTGATATCTGCATTAAAAAACAGCCCGTTTTCACTTGTCAATCTTCCTTACCATGCAGTCAGATGTTACTGCATTAGGAATCCTCTAGAGTCAACAATGTTATGATATAAAAGTAATCAAATGTCACAACACACTCTAAATAATATTGACCTATTCCCCCAGGAAAAAAACGAGTAAATTGATCTGGGTAAATGGAAAGCACTAATCACGTTTTTACAGTTTTATAATTATTTATTCCACTAGTTATGTTAATGTATGTTAGTGACTAAGTTCTTGTTTATTTTTAATATGACTTTTTTATTTAATGTTCACAATGTATAGTTATTAAATAAGCAAGGCAAAATAGCAAATTTTTTTAAGGGTATAGCAGGATGTGGCCCATCTTGCTTTTAGGCCCAAAAGGAGGTCAGACAGCTGTCTCTGAAAGGGAGATGCAACTGTAAATGAGGTGGAGGGGAGGAGGAGGAAGCAAATTCATGACAGAGGTCCTGGCTTTTAAACAGGTGAGGTAAATCAATGAGGGAAGCAGAGGTGTGCCGTGCCTCTACAAAAACAGCAAGGCTTTAAAAAAGACTACTGATTGATTTGATCCTATTCTACTCACTACACTGTAGATACATGACAGTGGCTGAAACAAAAACATCTGCTACAAACAAATAAGATGTTTTTAAGAATGATGATGTGAGGACAAAAAAAACTAAATAAAAAAGTATGTATCCTTTTATATAATATTTGAATCCCATTAATATCAAAGCAATGAATGTAATCTGTTTGACATGCAGCAGTGTTACTGAAATTAAAATGGAGCCCCTACATTTGAATACAATGCATGTGTAGCTGGCTTTTCTGTTCTGCAGTAGCAATCAAATGTTTTGTGATTCATGCCTTTGTCTCAAAAAGCCACAACCATTACCGACAAACTACAGATAATGGAATTATAGTCACAGCTCATTCTTTTTTCCATATTTTGCAGCGTTTCTCTTTTGTTTGTCTGTGCCCTCCCATATAATGCATTTCCAAGCCGAAGCACATAATGGAGGGGCTGTGCTGTCATTTGCAGGAGTAACAAGCTGAAACTGCCACAATGGCACAATAAAGCAAAGGCACACACTTACACAGCTCAACCTGCATTTCAGTCGATTGATTCCTGTTTCTAACATGAAAATGATATATCTGTCTTCCAAACAAAAATCACACAAATACGTGGCCTCTGACCGAGAATAATCTATTTTCTTTTACCTTTAGGATATTGATTTGTTAAATCAGTTGTTTGTACCTTTTACGTTATTGATTTTCTTTTAACAGTATACACACATATCATATGCTGCCATATTAAAATGAGCCGCCTTGAAACAGAGGTGACATTTATTATACCAAACTGCGACACAACATAAGCACAAAACTGAGCAGAATCAAACACAGCAGTATCTGGTGGCTTGGCCTTATGCATCATGCAGGTTCTGAACCTGTGCGAGCATGGAATCAATGAGATTCTGTATTATTACTCTGGTCCAGATTTTTTGCCATAGTTCGAAGAGTTTTGACCGCAGTTTTTTTCACATCGGCAGGTAGTGGTCCCGTTTTTGTAATTGTCTATTGAGGTGTTCTCAGACATGTTCGATAGGGTTCATGTCGGGACACTGCAGCCCCTCTTGTCTCTTCCAGGTAGTGGTGAGTCTGGACGTATGACATGTGTTGCTATTTATAATCTGTAAAACTCCTGGGCAGAACGATGGTATGAGATGGTTCTGAAGGATAGCAATGTAACTTGCTGAATTAACAATAAACACCCACTCGGTCTGTCTACTGTACCAAATTGCACCCCTTTGCATTTCTAAATTCTAAATTCTTGAAGGCCTGTCTTTTATAAATGCACATTTAGTTGGTCCATTGTTACTAACAGTAATAGTTGTCTGTTGACCACTGGTTACCTATCGCCCGTCGGTCCGTCCATCACACTCAATTGCATTTGGCTATAATTCGATAAAGTCTTGATTTTATACCCATATTCTTTACCTTTCAGGCATTGCGTGATTATTATAAGACTATTATAACTCTCTGTATGTGCATGTATTGCTTTTCCCATTGTTACTGATTTACACTCTGGTCCAGAGTATACTTGGCTCTCAGAATGAACAAATACTTATTTTAAAGACATCTCAACAGGGGGTGGGGGGGTAACCCCCTCTACAGCCTCTCTCATGCCATCCAGTTGTGTCCCCCCCCATCCCCCCCCGCCCCCCAACGAGACAAATACACTAATGCCCTTTGTCTTCCTGGATTTATTCATCTGTCAGATATTTAGAAGATAGTGTACATTGAAACGTGGCGCAGACACACACATCATTCTGAGCTGGAACAGCGAAGCAGTCACAGGAGCGGAGGCCCAGTCTATTATAGGATTGCTGGATGAGAGGGCTGCAAGGCACAATTACAGACACAAATCATCCAGCCATAACACTTTCTAATCCCAGTTAGCATATAATTGACAATAATAAATCAAGCTATCACAAGATGCATAGGATTGTACAAGATGTCTATAGTTTGCGTAAATGAGTTAAAACCCATATCGTCTTTAAGTGGCTGAATTTATCAACCAGTGACACAAATTTAAAAGATCAAGGATAAGAGAAATTATATTTTAAAGTCCTGGGCTTTTTTGTTTGTTTGTTTTTGTTGTAAGTTTAGCATATATATACATTTAATTCAATTTCGCTTTTTATTGTTCAGAACATTTTGCCATTAGCCTATACCCTGCAACACATCTGCATCAATTTTAGTTTTGTATCTCAATTAGCGTCAAATTACATTTACATAATTTCTTTTTTACTATCCCCTTACCATATATGATATTGGCAGTCATTGTGAGTGATTTTATTGCAATTCCGCAAATACAGTTATTTGTTATTATTATTATTATTATTATTATTATTATTATTATTATTATTATTATTAGACTTTTTGAATTTGCTTTGAGCTGAGTTCAGGAGTTTCTATTCAGTTATACAGGTATTTGCGTTCCATAGACATAAGCAACCCAGGCTTGTGCCCTTATAAAAGTTTACCATACTAAAAGCACTGTAAAGCTTAATAAAGCACACTGAAAGCATTGCAAAGAAAAAACAGGTATGGTAAAGCATATTAAAGAACATTGCAAACCAGGATAAGCAATGGTAATTGCATAGTATAAGCATGGGAATAGCATGGTAAAACTGCAAAAATGCTGTGCTAAAATACTGTGGTAAACATTTTATAAAGGCGAACTTGGCTCCTTATCAAAGAAAATACATTTTAAAAAGTTTAAAAAAAAACTGTGGATTCACCCTAGACTTTCAACTGGTTTGTGACTATTCCGACAGTCGCAACATTTTAGTGCATCTGCTTAATTGAATCAGCTTGAAAAATTGCTTTCCTGATCTATTTGCTATGCACACATTTTATTCCTCATTTCATCTTTGTATTATTTATTCATTAAAGAAATGAACAGTGACCTGTATTGTACCTTTATATATTGAGTCAACCAGAGATTGAAAACTGCTTAGTTGACTGATCGCATCATGTCATCAAAATGAAGGAGTATACATGTTATCAAATCAAAGGTTTTCGCACTGTTATCACCAATCTTAATTCCTATAGCATGTGTTTTAATTTAACAAATCTGCTGATGTGATGCTAAACCATGATTTCACCATGCTTTTAATCTGTGGTTACTACACTTTTACCCTGGATACCACCCTTTCATGAAGGGGGCTGTTTCCAGCTGTCTGGCGAAATAGAGAAGCTCATGTCTTTCTCATTCTCTTCATTAATTGACATTTAAATGCTGCACCAAGGCTTCCTCATTTTCAGCTGATCTGAAAAACAATTAAGGACTCCAAGTTTTTTCTTTTCTCTGGCCAATGTTTCTGGTCATAAAGTTTACAGCTTCTTGTCGATTTCTCCCAGCAGCTGCTGTGCATGTGAAGAGCAGTTAATCCTTAAGGAATACACTGGTGTACACCGCCCCCATCCCCATCCTTTCAATACACAGCAGAGGGTTCTGCCTGGGGGCATGTTGTACTGACAGAGCTGGGGCATCACCTTATACTGCGGAATATCATCATAAAAGCATCGTGAAAACACAAGAAAACATGGGCAACCGCAAGAGAAAGCAGAGAAAAGTACAGCTGTGGCCAAAAGTTTTGCATCACTAAGAATTTTAGGATTGAGACATAACAAAAAAAAAACTATGTGAAAATAATTTAAATCTTTTATTTATACTTTTTATTTTAGTACAGTATTTCATGTTAGATTTCGAAAATGTCACCTTTTTCAATTTTTGACAGTTTTTCGTTATGGAAAACTACAAAGCGGTATGTAATTCAATATGTCAACGTTACATTATTCAGCAGGTTTCATTCGACTTTATGAAGCAGAATTATTTAATTTTATAGGGTGAAGCAAACTTTTGGCCACATCTGTAGGGTAAAAGTATGGTATTAGCTTGGAGACAAAGAAACTGCAAGATTACTGTGCACACCATCGTGGTAAACTTGTCTATATAAAACCTTACTCTGGTATACCTTGACAAAAGCAGGTTTTACATCTGTTTAAAAAGCGAATAGCACGTTGTAGACTAGACCAACACACAAAAGTATGGTAGTAATGCACTAGTTATATAAACAGAACACTCCAGGAATGTGCATGGAGTGCAGTGGTTACTCTGCATGAGGTATTAATTATGTTATTAATTCTAACTTTTAGTAATTCAGTTGCTTTAATATGCTTTTATATTAAGTTTCTATACAATATCGTGTAAGTTTCGAGTTCTTTCATTTCCCATCGGCAAAACCAGCTACGTGCAGTTTGGCATAGCCTAACATGACTGAACGTCACAAATAAGTGTCTGAGCTAAACATCAAAAGGCAGGATATTAGCAGAGATAGTGTGAGATTGGGGGACTCAAAGACAAGATGGATGCGCCCTGCTAGGTACAACGTGGTATGCAACCCCCCTTTTCCCCCGCAGAGGGAGTGTGCAATGATAGAGTGGAAACCCCTATCATTGGACAGAAGTAAGACAAATGGGAGTGGAGTCAACAATTGCTTACAAAGGTATAAATGCCAAACATTGTAAAGTTTTGTCAGTCTTTTCATCTCTTTCAAATTGACTCCATGGATATCTGTGCTTTCTAATACAAACATATGCACTGAGCTGTACTGAGGCCTTGTCCAAAGTCAGTTTAAATCTCGTGCTTATATGATTGTATTGGAGGTTTACCTTTCTTGTCCATAAAGTGTTTTTGAATCAAAAAACATTTGTCAGCTTAATTTCTTCACTACAATCCGACCAATCATTCTGTCTTTAGATTTGAATTAATGCAAGATAGATTCCATAATGAGATCAGGCAAAAATAAATAAATAAATAAATACAAATAAAAAAAAATATTCACCTGCAGTATTGGTTATGTGAATCTCCCAACACTTGAGATATAAAGACATTTTGAGAGAAAAAATCATTTTATTATGAATGACAGACTCACTACATAAAACTCACGCTGAGTGAGCTCACAGACTTCTGTAGCCTGATTTTGTCTGCAGCAGGCATTTTCATGAACATGTGAGCACCACATTCGGACAACCTGTCTAAATAATTTGTTGAGATCTATAGTACGAGTTAGAGTGTATGTTGTAAAAACTCTCCCCGAACTGGTTTGTATTCAGGTAGCATGCAGTTATGGGTACTGGGTTGACCCTGGTATCTGCATAGCTGCAGGCTGTCTGCCCTGCTGTCTTCACAGTATTGTATGTGAGTGCCTGTCTGGGATGTACCTTTGATTATTTCAAATCATACCTGCAAAAGTATGAAAACGCATAGTGAAGAAAGGTCTGGGAGAGGATGTTGTTTTACACAATATGGCCAAGAGTGTCCTTTTTTGGCCTCCAGCTAGCTTGGAAAAATGAAATTCCTGTCAATTTCTTTATCAATTGCTGAGGATACTTGAGGAAATGCCCTTTGAGGATATGCCCTTTGTAGAAAAGCAACAGCTTATTTTCAGTAGCGTTGTGCGTGATACATGTCTAGGCAACCTGTCTCTAGCATAGGAAAGAAAAAAAAAAAGCAATGCCTTTGATCTGAGATTTGAACACAGTTTTTTTTTTTATTATGTTAGCTTGTCCTGTTCTAACAGACACACACACACACACAAACACACACACACACACACACACACACACACACACACACACACACACACACACACACACACACACACACACACACACACACACACACACACACACACACATCACACACACACACACACACACACACACACACACACACACACACACACACACAATCAACTGTTATACTCATGGAGGTCACATCTTAGCTATTGTTTCCCATGTTAAATCTAGGTTGGCCTAGCCAAGTTCCAATGCTATCAACCTGCTGCATGGTTAAATCTTATTACCAAGTCTGTATATGCTGTTGCAATTTTAATTATTTAAAATAAACCTATTTTATTCCATGCATCAATGATCTTTAGTGGAATTATTCATCAACTGCTTAGTAGCGCTCACCTTGTTCAATGACTTAGAGCAGTAAATAAATGTTGGAGCTGAAAAACAAGTGCTTCTTCATGACAAGTTAGTGTTGGTGCAGTCCCCAAGTTAGTGTGAAATGCACACTGGACTAGCATGCAGCCTTTCACTCCACTCCATTTTGCATGAAAGAAGAATGCACAGCATGCGAAATGTATACCTGTAATGAGTTCTGTTTTGCTTTAGAAAAGTGTTTCCCTTCATTGCTGATGTCTTTGCTTTTCCTTGGCCCTGCTTTCGTTGGATGGCACACTCTGTCTATTCTCACCAACGCATGCTAACCCAGCCTTATTCACCACTTAGCACGCAATTCCCTGTGCTCAGCTAAAGTGACAAAAGAAACAACCGTATCACTCAATAACAAGATAGGCAGACATATGGAACTGCAGGGAAAACAAATTAAATGTGTAGAATTGTTTCATACAGGATTTGACAGGAGTGCCGTCTTCAGTCCAAATAAAACTTCTTAATGCAGAACTATACAATTAGCACATATGTAGGCAGATTGGTTCAGATTGAAGGTAGCATTCTATATTAAATATTCAATATTGTATCGAGTCTCACAAGCTTACATCAAATTTTGGTTATTAGATATATTTTTAGGTTCCAATATTAGTTAAAGGTTAAACTACAAAAGAATACATATAATAATAATTGTTTTCAAATTTTAATTCAATGTGACATTTCAGTAATGGATAAAATGTGTAAAAAAGTCAATCATTGAATCAATCAACAGATCAATTCTTTAAAGGAATAGAGTCCTACAATCCAAAGTGCAAGACACATTAGAAGTTCCAGATAAGTGTGGGGCTTTTCAAAACTCTTTATAGTAATGTTCCAGGTGGAACAAAAAAAGGTAACACTTGAACTCTAAGTACAGTGTATTTACATAGTAGTTACATAGTAAATACATGTGTACATACACATAACTATGATCTTATTATGGATAGTTACAATGTACCGTATGTACAATGTACATGATATAACCTTAATCCTAATTCTAACCATAAACCCAACACTAAACATAACTCTAACCCCTCTAACCCTATCTCTAACCCTTTTCCGATACAATTGCAAACATGCATGCTGCAAACATGCACGCTGCAAACATGCACACTGCCACCATCTTTTAACCATTCCTGACACCCAGCGAGCGAACAATACCTGCTCCTGATACTACTGTACCAAGGGAGCATCTGCAAATATGTGTTTATACAAATGCACCTTATTCTATTAGGAGAAAAACAGCATATTATAAATCAAAATGTCATTTAACCGTATTCTTTAAATACGGTACAGTCATTTTCTTCACTTATTGAACCCAGTGCATTCCTTATGTAAGCAGTTCACAGAAAGTTGATGGCCACACATCGGCTGCATACATCTTAATCATTCTGCAAAGGCAAGCTCTATTACCAGCACAGCAGCAGGTGCAGTATAATTCAAAGATTAGTGAAGAAATGCCACGCTTTATAACTAAGAAGCAGTTTCAGGGACGACCCTTCATATTTCATTTTAAATCATCAGATGGCTCCCTTTCGTTGCAGGTGCCAAAGCAGAGGTGCCATCCGAATTTTAGCTCCCAGGGAATTCCAAGACAGTCGAGCTTGAAAAAACCACGCTGCTTCCCACATTAGTCTTAAATGGTGCTTTAGGGAAATTAATTTGCAGGATCACAGCTCTTAACTACAGCAATTGCAATGAAGACACAAGCTGTGTACAGTAATAGTGGTGTCTCTTATGATATTGTAACATTCTCTAACATGTATGTAACTGAAATCTGATATTGTTACCCTATTATACACCAATTACTAGTCAGGTTAATCAAGGTAATGATGATAATAGACTTGAAGAGTTGATACTGTTTATTAGATTGTGATATACAAACAATAGCCTACTAGGTCTAGAGCAGTCATTTTATATTCAGACAGTTTACACAACATTAATAACATTCAGTCAACTTAAGATGAGACTTTTGTGGTCTTGAAAGCTAGCTTTTGTACATTGCAGTTAACCAATTACTGTACTTTATATGAAGAGCTTTACTGTTACAAATCTGCCCTAAAGTAATATTTTTAATTATAAGGGAACAGGCTTAAGATAATACCAATTTGGTTATTGTCACTCAGGTTAATTTCTCTCGCATTTATCAGTTATCGAAGTGATTTATGCCCCGCCTAATATCACGTTGGGAAATAAGGTTAGAAGGTTCACATTACATGTACAGTATTGAAATGTTCAGACATATCATACAGATTATAATATTACATACAGAACACTGCAATGTGTTTGATTACAGCTTTTTTATATTTTCAATTATTACAATTTGTTGTGCATGTAGATTATTGAGTAACACTTTACACAGTGTCTCTAAGTACTGTGTATTTACATAGTAGTTACTTAGTAAATACATGTTTACTACACATAATTGCAATGTTGTTATGCATAGTTACAATGTACTTAATGTTACAAAGTACAGTGTAACTATGCATAATAATATTGTAATTATGTGTAAGAACACATGATTTAACTAAGTAACTACTGTGTAAATACACAGTAATTAGAGACACAATGTAAAGTGTTACTGATTATTTAAAAGTTTTATAAATGAGCACATTTGTAATGAATGTAATACCTAGTAATAGATTTCAATTTTCACAGCAAAGCAGGCTTATCTGTTATCTCAAAGCTTCTGTGTTTTAATGGTGATTTTGCCAGTTAATTTTCACAATATTTTCTCAGTCTCTTTGAAGTAATATTAAAAGGGTTTATAGTTAGTGTGCCTTTGTCGTATTCATCCCTGTATAATACACTACAATTCTGTTGACCACATTCCACTACATTACCGTTGCAGAACATAGTCCAGATTGGCATTTTAACTGTACTTATTTCAAAGCTTATTTTGTTTTATCCATTTCAGCAATTGGCAAGCCTTTAGCTCTGTGATTTATTAAGGGATGTTACAGTGCTCAATGGGTTATAAATATCCTCTGTGTTTTTATCCTGTATCAGTAACATCTGTTTAGCTGGCACATCGATCGGCTACACCTGAAAATCGGCACACGATTGAACTGGAGCCAAACGCCTGTTGTGCTGGAGGCAGCTTCATTTGAAGAGACTGAAAATGTTTATACGGAGCTGCCCCAGGAGCATTCAGCCTCATTTATAAAGAGAGCTATTGCCTTAACTGAATGAGCACGAAGATTCTTTATTCTCAGCTATTCTGTGCAGTCACCCTGCCCCATAATAATGAGCACTAGTCTCAATGCTCACCTCTTCAGCACTGTCATACATACACCTTAATAGTGAGACCTGGTCTAAGCACTCCATACTAAACTCTTCAGCACTGTCCCCCCTGCACCTTAATAATGAGCACTGTCTTCACCCCACACCCTAATAATGAGCACAAACACCCTACATTCTCAACTATTGAGCATTCAGTACCTCAAAAAGCTGTGAAATACAGAGCCACATCATTAAATAACAAGAGAGAGAAAAGAACAATTAAATTCTTATTAAAAGATTAAATGAAAAATAAAAACCATCCAACCTTTTCGTGACAGAACGGTCGGTTAGCTTTATGAATGCCACAGATAAAGCTGTTTCAGAGTAAGTTAACTGCCGTCTGTATATCACCAACATTCCAAGGGGTCATAGTCCGGTTGCCATGGAGATGTAACTGTTAAAGAGTGGAGAGAGGCCCTTTGCAACAGCCTGCATAAGGTATATAATTGGGGAAAAAAGTATAATATGTATTTTCTGTTAGATTTTCAGGCATGTTTGTCAAGACAAGTAAAAATTGCTGATATATTAAATTGAATACATCTCCCAATAACCCATTTCACTGTGCCAAGGGAGCTACAGTAAAGCTGGGTAATGGATATACTTCTTGTTTAATGGCTAAATGAGGAATATGCTGACACCTAGGTTGAATTGCTATTGCTAATAGCGAAACTGATGAACAGCTGAAGTTGTGAAATATTCACGCAATACAACCAAAACACAGAAGTGATTAAGATCATTATTGGACGTTTTGAGTGAGTAATGACTCCTGAGCTGAAGGCTTCATAGGCCTACTTCAATATGAATATTTAAAACATTTGTTTATGTTTACTAACCAACAAAAGTAACAAGCCAGATGATTCCAAGAGGATTTAGAAATAATTCATTATTACTGATTCAATGTAAATTTCTTAACCAATGTTTAAGTTGTTGTTTCTTGTTGTTGTTGTCGAGAGTCAGAAAGCCAGCCAGTTAGTTGGTTATTGAGTCTCTAAACCTAACATACCCCATGGTTGCTCAATGGGGTTTAAATCAGAGGACAACTCAGACAAGGGTGTCTGTCCTAATAAGAGACATGATTTCACTTCGCTTCACAGTTCTCTCAACCAAACCACACAAGATGACATCTCTATTTTATCAAGTGGATTTGGGGGGAAATGCTATTGCTGAACCTCTAGATTAAGGTGTATTGCAATGAAGTGTTTTGTTTTTTTTATCTCTCAAATAAAACACTGCAGAATATATTGGTAAGACCTATGTTGAATTCCTACAACTCCTAAATAAATTGTTTTTATTATGGGACCAAATCAGTCTTTATAAGCACCCATTATTTCTTATAATTACAAAGATAACTTTTCCTAATAAATCCGAGCAGTAGCCTTGAGTGAAAAGCAGAGAATTCGTTTTGGAGCTGCAAGCTGCGTTAGGGGAAATTAATAAAGACCAATAAAATCCAATCTCACATCAATCTTGTCTGTATACACACACAGCTGTCTTGTTGGCAAGCGTTGCCAATCAAAACCAGAACAGGTTCCTGGAACTTGGATGAAAACGCATTTTATTACTTTGATGAAATCTCCCGGTTGTTATTTAAAAAGGCTTTAAAAATAATTTTAATTCAACAACTGTTAGTAATGCACTCAGATTTCCCTTTCCATCGCTGTGTACAAAAGGATACGGCTGCAAATGTTTGATAATAACAAATGCATGACTCTTTTCAAACTTGAGCTTTCAGGTGGGGATTGACCGTATATCTATAAAAAGCAACAACAGGATTTGCAGTTAATTGGCACAGTTGTTGTGAGAGTACTTATGTTAAATACCAGTTTAGTTGCACTCTACTGGTAACTGAGAAATAGTTCAATATTGCTTTGATGAACCCAGGATATTTAATATCTTGCGTTAAACAAAACAAAACAAAACAAAATAAAACAAAAACCCTGAGATACGTACAAACATTTGGGTAAATGGTCTGTCCCTTGTATTCAATCAGGAGAGCTCTTGCAATTAAAAAATATTTTGCTTGGTTTTGGCACTCGGCATTTTGGGGCACTTGGTTGATTGGCAGGAGGTAACTGGGGCATAATGTCACAATTGGACTGCCAGCAAATGAGGTTGCAGGATGAAGAGGTGAACTCAATAACAAAGCACACATTGTACTGCAAAGAGAGATAGGTTTAAATGTAACTGGCTTTAATACTATCAGTAACTTAATGAAAGTCCTCATGTCTGCTTGTCTTTTGATGATGGTTGTAGGTATTTTCCTGTCAATCAAATTATAATTTTAGCTGGTGTATTTTTGATTTTCCTGTCTGCAACTTTGCATAGCTTTATATACTGTAATATAAAAAAGTTGCATGTCTTTGTTGCAGGGAAGTTTAGTCAAGATGGGGAAAACAACAGAATAATGGCATGTTGCAAGTGCTAATTTAGCACAGGCTTCAGCATTCAAGATTGTAGAAGTTATTGCCGTTTTAAAGGTGAGCAGACTTCCCAGCACATTCCCACCCAAAACTTCTATTAGGAATCACTGGCGATAATAACTGAGGAATGGCCATGCATCCCTCCATAACACCTTGCAGAATTGTCATGTCAAGTCATTTCCATTACAGTCTCTGGAGGAAGTCTAATCCAAAATAAACTTCAATAAACCTGTTTGTATATTTACAAGCACAAGTACAACACATTACTAGGTTTGTCAAGAGCTGCCAATTATAATAAAACAATACAGATCACCAGAAGCCAAGATTATTCACGATTATCCAGTTTGTTTGTATTTAATTAGCGCAGGGGTTAGGTAGTGGCAAAGAGATAAGATTATCTTCATCGACTCCAGTGAATATTTCCCTGAGGTCTCAGCTCACACTCACAATTCAGAATATACCGGGACAATCTTTTTCCTTTGTTTTCTCAACTTCCATATTCTGGATATTTAAGTTTCCAGCCAGCTGTCATTATTTCCAAGCACCCCTAGACTACTTTGGGTAGTGTAGGACTGGACTGTCCTCTCATTGCTCATGTGGAACTCTACAACTGTGCAATATAGAACTATTAGATTTATGGGTAACACTTTAAGGTGCTGCTTATTAATGTTTTATATATATATATATATATATATATATATATATATATATATATATATATATATATATAGGGTGTTATTAAAGCATCATAGATGGTTTACAACCATGCAATAGTCATCGATGGAATTACAGTTTTATAAAGGGGGTAGTTTTTAGCCACCTGCTCTACTTTGGAATGTTTAACCATGCAATAGCCATAGACAGAATTACGTTTTTATAAAAGGGATGGTTTTTAGCCATATATTGTACTTGGGGGTGTTTAAACATAATTCCGTCTATGGCTATTGTATGGTTATAAACCATGGACTGCTTTAAACAAACCACAGTGGTTGCTGTCATTCTAACCCATACAATGATTACAGAACAGGTGTGCAAGTAACAATTCAAAATGTGTCTTTAATTCAGACTTCTGATAAATAAATGGATCCAGTGTGAAATGGCCTATAACGTCCACTTTGAATGCGTTGTGTATAGGGTGTCTTGTGCAGTGTGCTGCTTAAACTGTGTGAAATGACATCTCTTGTAATAAGAGACAACCTTAACAGGATGTATTCATTATTATAAAATCAAGATCATACTCGGGGACTGCTATTAAATATACTACTTTTTTTTTTACTTAAGAATTGTGCTGTATGTTTTGCACATGGGTGACACACTATGTGAACACAGGATATGATGTACTGGAATTAAACTGGATTGACCTTTGCCACCAGGCCCCCTATGTGCAAAATATCTACTAGTACCTCACTCTTCAAAGTTCCTTATTTTGAGCAAGCAGCTTTTGAAATCATGAATTACTCAAACCGAACCCCCACTCCCCCATGCCCCCATACGCTTTTTAAAAAAGCATAATGCAGTCATTCATGTTGCCCTTTCCCAAGGTCAATTGGCTTTTCATACAATTTCTTTTTTTTCTTTTTTAACATATCATTTTCAAAACTGTATTCATTGACTTTGGATGTGCATTCTATTTGATGAGTAAAGACACAAAGGTGGAGCTCTGTGGTTGGAGCTTAAATGCACTGCTGAGCCAATGAGCCTGACAATGATCTTAAGCTATTCAGGCATAGCTTGGCTTTCTTCTTGGAGGTGTATTTTACAAGGACACTGAGCATTTTACTTTCTGAAATACAATATGTGTGTGGGAGTGTGTAGGTAAAGAATATCATTTTTCATTTTAAGACAAATGTCTTTTTTTATTTTTAGTAGTTAGTATTTATCTATGGACAGTTCCACAACTCACTTCTACCACTTTCAGCAGAAGACTGAAAGCTACAAAAATATGTTTATTCCTTATTATAACACTATTTATATAACAATATTATAACACTGTTTCAAAGTACAACAGCCACATTTTGCAGAAATCAGCAAACTGATTAAAAGATGCAAATTCTACTCCCTTTCCATTATCTGTATAAATCTATCTATCTTAGCTGAATCTATATTAGATGTAACTAAGTACCACCTAGAAGTGGTTTGTGATAAAACTTGGTTCATGACATTCTTTAGCACAGGTTATGGAGAGTAGCCAAATCTTGAGACATAAGGAGAAACCAGTCCATTTGCCAGTAACTATGTAACATTTACATTTTAAACACATACAGCTGTGTGATTCTGTTAGTTTGGGGTTACATTTAGACAGAATTACTGTGGGATTGAGTTGGATGCCACACTAAGTTATATTTGGGTCAAAATAACATGAATTGCTAATGCTTTATATTGCATGGCATAATTTTACTGATAAGAAATTACCCAGTTATTGAAGTTCAGTTACATGTTAGTAAACAGTCAACAGATATGTAATGGAAACGATGTGTGTTTCTGAAAGGAGGGTCCGCCCCTAATCACATTCACAACCAGAATGTTCCTATGAAGAGCCCCTTTGCCCATGCCTCCTTGTTATTTCTTTGTTTGGTCCTCCTCCTTCCCTGCCTCCACCTTGTAGCGTGCCTTGTCCAGGGTGCCTCCTACTGCCCACTGACTATAAGCTGTCATAAATCATCACGTCTCAGTTCAGCCAGCTCAGGAGGTGGGTAATGTCGCCCAAAGTGCCACTAACCTGCCGCTGGCTATAGCTGTCATACTCATTCATCGACCTCAGCAGTTCAGCCAGCTCACGAGGGGGGGTAACGTCTCCCAGAGTGCCACTTGACCTCCCGCTGGCAATAACTGCTAATAATCATCTCATAACAATCCATCACCACATGGGGAAGGTGGCCCAGAGTGCCACTGGTCCTGCCACTGGCATGACTATCATTAATCAATAACCATTACATCTCAGTCAGCCAGCACACGGGCAGCTCTAGAGCTCAGTGGACAAGGCCACGGGCCAAAAAGTATGATACGTTCTCTGGTCCTTTGTCAAAACACAATAAAGATTCGGTTAAATCAATCTTTGGTGGATGTTTCCTTTCTGAATAGTGCATATCAAATATCAGTATTTAGTCTTATAAACATACTCTACATACATATGAAATATGAGCACACAATTGCAATCTAGTGTTGGCTACACAGAAGCACTATAACATTTCTGTTTATTAACTAAAATGTAATATTAAAAAAAGCTAATTGGGTATCAATTAGATACTTATTTATGTCACGCAAAATAATGTGTTACCTTACTTGGGATTCAGAGCATTAATTTATCTCTCTAATAGATCATCTTGTGTGTCTAAACATGTGTGCTGCAACAGTTGTTAAAAGGCTCCCTGGAGGAGCAATATAGCAACCTCTCTGTGTTCTATAAGGATCCGTCTGCTTGTCTTTCAAGTCATGTGCAATAATATGATGATAAAACCATTCTGTGCAGAAGAGCAACAACAGAACAGAATAGCAACGTCCTTTTTGGACGACCAGCAATCTGATTTGAACAATGTACTGTACTTTTTTTTTAAGGGTTTGGTGACACCTTTACAAAACAAATCGATACAAACTGATAGTGTTGGGCAGGTTTTTAAATCAAGTCTACTCCATCGCAGAGTACTCAAAGTTGCCAATCAATAGAACTATATTTATTATCGCATCTGATTCCTACTTTTGATGTGCCCTATGTCTAGCCTTTTATAGATGAATGACCCCCCTTGGACAAGGTTCTATAGGATGGGAATGTTGCGCTCACAAAAATCGACAATGGAAGTTGTTTCCCTTTTAATGGAACTATCATAGTGTATATTTGCTGAAAGAAATTTGTCTTTTTCTGCATTCATTGTTGTCCATTCATATTGGATCCTGTGTACGTACAGTGAACTATTTATAATAAAAACAGTTTCATTATTGCAATTCTTTGTTTCTTAAGACAAAGAATACAAAGGGATATAACAAAGAAAGAAAAGCCCTGTAATACATTGTTTAAATTACTTATTCCTCCTAAATAAGATAGATTTATTGGACCTAAATACCGTACACAGTTATAAATTAAAAGCTGTTTGGCTGTGATGCACAACTGGGGTGGATATGGAATTTTAACTATTGAACATTTTAATAGCTGAATATGATGATGAATCTGTGAGCTCCAGAGTGGCTCAATAGAAGAACAGCACGCAGCTCAATGAATTAACACTTTATTGAAAATTAATCAAGGGTGATTGATGGTTTGCCATTGTGGCTCAGAACCTGCTTATTCGATTATTACAGAGATCCATAGATGGTGTTGCTGGGTTTGCCATGGTGAACCTCATTCTTGTAGCTGCATGTTGATGGTGATGACCACAGCTAATTCTTCTTTAGTTTCCACAGTTCAGTCCCTGGATTTGCCTCTAAAGCACCGAAGAGTATCATCTGCTACAGTATGTCAAAGTGCATTGACCTCAAGCCAGTGCTTCTTTAATGCAAGAGATGCTATTTTAACCACCCTGTTATACAGCCCCTGCCTGCTTTTCGGGTTCAGTCTCCTCCCTGTGACTCACTTTCTTTCTTTCTTACTCTCTAGTCTTACTTTCCTAGTAGTACAGTTTAGTCATTGAACACAAAGTGCATAGCCCTTACAAAAAAATAAATAAGGTGAACCTGTTTGAGATATAAAAGTACCGTAGAGTTATATTTTAGATAATGTCTTCATCAAAAGAGAGTCTCTAGACCATGTCCCACAATGCATGATTAACATTGTTGTATTCTTCCTGCTTGCTCATTTGCTGTTGCAATGGCCTTGTGTGTTGCCTTAAGTATCCACGCTTTGTAGTGGCATTTGGCACACAACTTTACCCCAACACAATTACGGTATGTTTGTGGATTGCTGAGCACGGTTTTGAAACTGGTTTCGAGTTCAGCAGATTTGCTTTGGTCCTTTTACACTAAGAAGAGATGCCCCCTTATCGTGAGAATTTGGTGCCGATTCTAATTTGTAGGATGCAGACTGGCACATCGTGTGATTTTATTACTCGTTCAGAACAAAGCATAATGAGTATGTCACTATAAAAGCAAGTCAAGAGACAAGCGCTTTAGTTAATCCCTTCATGGTATATATAGTTATAGTGTTTAACTGTGGTGCCAGTCACAGTTGGGTAATAGTTAACCTTGATGCATATATACTGTATGTGAATCCTACAATCCAGCTGGTAGACCAAGGTAACAATTAGACAGAGATTGAGAGTCAGCCTAAAGCAAAATTCCGTAGTCAGAGACCAGCTGCTCTGAACTGTAGTCAAGGTAAAAAGATGAATTAAGTGTGTGTTTCGAGTATGACAGAGACTTCAGACATCACCACAGAATCCAATCCAATTAAGCAGATCTGGGATGATCGAGAACAATGTGTTTCTCTCTACCAATTCTGTGAAATAATAATGACTGAATGGAAACCTTTCCAGTAGCACCCGATGTACACACCAGTGACAATGTAGCTCTGTATGCTTGCATACACCATGACAGCAAAATACAATTTGTGATTTTCAGACCACTTATCTGGCTATATAGTACTGATAGTCTTTCTTTATTATTTGCACCAATCTATAGTGTATACGCTGGTGCGTAACCAGAGACTGTAAAGCAGAGTTGTTGTGGCTGTGGTTACAGGCTGGTAACACAATGTTAGTGAGCATCTAGAGCAGGGGTCTCCAACCCGGCTCCTGGAGAGCCCCTGTCCAGCTGGTTTTATAGGTATCTTTACATCATCAGTGGCTAAAGATCTGGAACACCTGTTAATCTTGACTAAGTCAGCCAATAACTGGTTCAATTAAGTAACTGACAGATTGGTTGAAACGAAAACCAGGGCCAGGGTTGGAGACCCCTAATCTAGAGTGCTGTTAGACGACTCAGAGATTAGTTTTTCTGCAATTACCTTAAAGAGTAAGTCGCTGCGTTTTCATTGTTAACATCCTGACAACTTTTTACACTTACACCTTTAAGTCTGTTTCGAAGCTCTATTCAAAATGTCCGCTCTAGTGCACTGGGGTTTGAGATCTGTCCTCTAAATCACTGCAGGAAGAGCAATTAAAAAAACAACAGCCTAACAACAAGTGCTCTGGCTTGTCTGGTTCCGTACCACATCATGGATCGTTATTGCTGCGTTAGCTGTTTGACAATGTGGGCAATAATCTTACACTATTAGTGCACTACAGCAAACATTTTGAAAAGAGCTTGAAACAAACTTTAAAGTTATAAGTGTAAAAAGTGTCAGGATGTTAACAATGAAAAGAAAAATTTGAGGTACATTATTGAAACAGTTGTAGCAACACGTGGGGACGGGTGACACTATATTTTTCTCTTACTCTTTAATAATGCACCAATGATGTCACTTCCTCACCTTTCACAGGAATTCAGTTATATATATGGCTGTACCGGGACTGTACTAAACTCAACAGTAAAGCAAGGCAGACAACTAGCCTGCATTATCTACTTTATGTGTGACCAAGAAAGCAGAAAAAGGGAACAACAGAGATACTGACAAGATAATCACAGGAGGCTTTTAAAAGTCCATGTCTGGGAGATCAGATGTCTGCACTCATTGCTGTATTTACAGAGCTTTGCCTTGTTTCAGCTGTCATGCCTCCCCACTCTCTCCCACTAGCAAGGCCCTGACTCATAAGCGCCTGCACTTTTTCTGGACAGAAACGTGACATTTTGCTGCAGCCCAAATTTAGTTACAAGATGAAACTCATGTCACTGACATCATTTCTACTAGTGATACTTCCACACTTTTATTGTGTAAACTTGTCCGTTGTGCAAGTTCTTTATACAGTTTACAGTACCGTGCTTTACAATACTTTACCATGGTATACTGCTATATATATTTCTATTGGAAATTCATTTTAACACATTCATGGTCGTATTTTTGTTTTGTCAACAATGATACGTTTAAGTTGCGTGTGAAGCGGTTGTGTTATTTTCTGATTTGAGTGTCAACTGATGTAAGTCAGAAACTGTAGCCAGACAAGTGATTGACAAAGAGTGTTGTTTTCTGATTTGAGTCTCAATTGACTGTCGGAGGTAACTTACAAAAATATACAGCAGTTTCACAGATTCTGCTTTGCCTCAATCACTGTCACATAGTATGCATATGACTGAGAAACCTGGAACTATATTGAAACTAGTTTGTCTGTAATAACTCAACCCACACCAGAAAAATACACCATATGTCTCAGTACAGTTTGGGTTGCTGGAGCAGCACCATGGATAGACATCCCCTCCATCTTAGTCCACAATGCTCTCTGGACAGACTGTCCTTACAGTGGAAATATTTAACTCTTCGTAATTGTCTGCCTACAGTTTCAGTTAACCCTTTCTAACCTATCTTAGTGCTGGAACACTGGAACCTCACACGACTACTTGGTCCCAGTCTAAGGTAGTGTATATTCTGTATATATGTTTAAAAAAATGTTGTCCTATTCTCTTGTATACTCAATAAAGGAGCTCCTTCTTGAATTGTATAACTTAATTTCGAATAAAAAAATAAGAACTGAAAGGGTTAGGCAATATGATATAAAAAATAGGAGTCAAGAATTAAATGCAACATATACCACTGCATTGGTAAAGAGCCATTTGTAATGCTCCTGAAGGTACTGGCTAGTCAGGCATGGTTCTGACTGACTTTCCAGCCATTAACCAGTCTATTTAAATCCTGCAGTATGCCCCTTATTTTTATGTCTGCATGGTTTGCTCCACCACCTCTGCAACAGAGTTCCCCTCTGGGGGAACCACTATTTTTCTTTCTCCTCTGTTGTGTCTCTGGTAGAATCTCCCTATATACTATATAGACGGTCTAAATAAACAAAAAAACAATTGACACCAGAAAGTGGCATCACTGTTTGCCTAAGCATTAACCATTTTGCTCTAAATAATTAAAGATGACAATTGTAATAATAACCCTTTATCTAATCTGAGTTATCTCATCAATGCTGGTGTAAAATGTAATCTTCATATTTCACACTTGATAGTTTATTTAAAAGGATTTTATTTCTTATGTTCTCAAAGATTAAATCTCATTTGAACAGGTCCAGCGCTAAGCTTTTTTTAAATGCATTTCAGGTTTTATAATTGTCACAGGCTTGGTAGTTTAAGCTCTTACAAGAAAATAATCCTTTCCCAATTAAACTTTGTCACTAAAAACCATACATTTCTTGATACTACAGTGCTTAAAGAATATTAATCAACCTTCTTGCATCAGGGTTCTGCATTTTGAATATATATATATATATATATATATATATATATATATATATATATATATATATATATATATATATATATACGGGTGGAAATGCTACAGATCCCTCTTTCCCCAGAATAGACTGCAATATTCAATCTTGCAATGCTGGATTTTGCATTCTCTGATATCTAAAATTTTAAAAAGTGACTTAACCTCTTGCACAAACAGCAACCACCTGAAGCAAATCAGTGTCATAACTTTTTTGAAATTGAATGCTAGTAAAACTGAGCTATTGGTTACTGGATCTAATACCAAGCTTTGCTCTTTTACTGGGTTTTCATGCTCTTTTGGGGATTGCCTTGTGGCTGACTCTTTGTTAGTCCGCAGCTTAGGTGTTAACTTGACTCAAAGCTTTTATTTGAAAAACATATCTCTTCAGTGGTAAAGACAGGGTTTTATTACTTAAAGAAAATTACCAGAGTGTGTCATTTTCTGCTTCCTATGGATGCTGAGATTCTTGTTCATGCATTTGTTACGTCTCGTTTGGATTATTGTAATGCTCTTTCTGTTTATCTTCCTGCTCACTTTTTGCATCGATCTATGGTGCAAAATGCAGCAGCAAGGGTTCTTACCGGTTACTCCGGTCCTTAAGCATTTGCATTGGCTTCCTATCCAGGCCCGTGTTTTCTTTCAAATGTTATTGTTGACCTACAAAGCTTTGCATGGTCAGGGTCCTAGTTATATAATGAACCTTTCTTAGCCCTTACACCCCTGGGAGGCAGCTTAGATCATCTAGACTGTTAAAATGCATGCATCCAAAACATTAGCTCCTTTTCATTGGAACTTACTTCCAATTTTTATTAGAGAATCCACAACAGCAGCCAAATTTAAAAGTACCCTTAAGACACATTTATTCTGTGCTGTATTTTCTTAACTCTTTGATTTTACTACAGTTGGCACTGTATTATAATATATTGTACTTTTATGATGATTGATTTAATCTCTATTTACCTATTTTATTGTATTTTATTTATTTATGTATGTATAGAATCTCTGATCAATTGTTATTCATTGTTTTTTTTTTTGTAACGCTGATTTGTGGTTTGTTTTGTACAGCACCTTGAGACACCTCGGTGTGAAAGGCGTTATAATAAATTCAAGTTATTATTATTATTATTATTATTATTATTATTATTATTATTATTATTATTATTATAACAGGCAAGACAGACAAGCAGATCTGACAGATTTTGCATGAAGGGTGACAGCAGGCACTTGGCTTTCAAATTTATTTAAGACTGCACAGATTAGTCATGTTTCACAAGGAACTGTCGCAGGCCATTCAGCTTCACCACCTCCCAGTGTGGCCTTTTACCTTATTTACAATGTTATGGCAGGTGGAAAAGCTGACACTGCATGCTGTCTCACACAAATGTAGTTGTTTCTAAAGGACAGCCCCAAATACCACATTGTTGTCTTTCCATTTACTAAATTAACCAAAACACACTTTCTTTTTGCAGAAAGAAAAGTAGAGCAGCAGTGGCTGTACCTTTTCATAAAGCAGCCCTGCTGTCTTCCCGGTGTCGGATTGCTGTGTTCAAAATGTATTGTGATTTTCCTTTTGTAAAGAAGGTGTACTTGTGCAGGCTTTCAACGTCTCAAGTTTTTACATTTTTGTTTGAATTCTTTTTGCCGTCAGATAATTGGTTTGCAAAACATTTGAAATTATTTTGTTGTTACTAAAGTACAACAAAGAAGTAACTCGAGATTCCAAGGGTGAGAAAAATCAATGCCTTCATGTTTATTTCCTACGCGATTAAACATTTACAATTACTTGGGGATTAAACGGCAGTAGCAGAGAACCAGGTATTTTTCAGAATACAACAATTTGGTAGCATTGCCACACAATGCTGATTTACATAAAGTGCCATCTGCACAGCATAAAAGGCAGCTTTTAGTGCACCCTGGGGTTAGCTGTGTCCATCAAAGACAACATGTTCACTTTGGAACAGCAAATAAGCTTTTACACAGCAATTTGGGAGTTCATCTCCAGGATGCTAACATGCCACCAGGCTCTTTCAAGGACGATGCACTGATCAGATGCTTATAGCATCCTACTAAGAATGGATGCTGTAATTGAAGCAAATGGAAACCACATCAGAAGAACATATGAAGAATGACATTTGAGTAATGGCTATGGGTTAAAGTGAAAGATGGGTTTAGTTGGGGTATCAAACACAATCAGGCTGAACACAGGACACACAACAGTAACACAGAAAACCTTACTGAGTCATTGTAAAATCATCCATTTGGACACCATGGAACCCTTATCCATGGTCCTGATACGTTATCACACTGGTTCAAAACTCCCATTCAGATATTATAATCCCAGTTTATTACCCTGAATACACTGTATCAGAACAATTAGCAGATAAACCACATCCATGCCAACAAAATGGAGAGGCACTACAATGGCACAAATAGTTTTGTCCCAAGATACCGCAAGGGCACCTACAATGTCTGAGTGTTTGATCAAATGGTATCACAATGGTATGTATGAACACAAACTACACATCCACTGCAGTACTATTGTACTAGTATGGTACAATCAAACTGTAATAGATTTTAATTGTGTATTGTGTTTGTGTTTAAGAATGAATGAATGAATAAATCTATGAATGATGTTAATGCTTATAAATGTTGCCACTGGTCACACTTCTTAAAGGAAGAAGGAAGCCACTGCCCTCAGAAAGTGGAGCTGATCTTATGCCAGTTCACCAGGTTAGGTTGTGATAGACTACAGTACCTGCAAATAAAATAGGTTAGGGAGGCAGAGAATGAAGTTTTAACAGGGATTGCATCAGCAATAGCCAGGTGAGTTTCCTTGAACTTTATATGAGCTAGAGGGAGAGAGGAGGGGTAGGAGAAGCATGGCCCCATGATCACTGCCTCCAATCTCAGCCTACGTTTACAAATTACATACCAGCTGCTAAATCATTCAATTTAAATAAAAGATATTGCCCTGCGTTTCAATGAAACGGACCAGGCTGCTCCTAGCTTACTGCTGCGTTGTGCCAGACAGCATGCATAAATATTGCATTTATACAATAGCTTGCTTCTCATGTTCATCTATAAATGTGAAGCCTAGTGCACCTCAGTTGCCTAAATTAGAGATTAATTTATGCATTGCAAAAAGAATCACTTCTTATTTCTTCTGATTCGTAGCTGTTTCCCCAGCCATGCTTATCATCTGTTAGTTAAGGCTTATCCAATGCATTAAAATACAGATCCCAATAGATTGCTGGTCCCTTCTGCAATGACAACATCTATTTCTCTTCCAGCTAGTCCAGTGTGCTTGTCACATAATAGCACACTACTGGGTCTGATGAAAGGGAAAGAGGACTTGTCTAAAATTTTGACACTCGCTCGCACCGTCTTTGTTTTCGAGCACGTCAATCAATGACGGCGCCAGACTTTCCCCTCATGAGGGGCTAAGGGGGCCGAACCAAAATTGTGGGGGCTGCACCCCACTTTGTGCGGGTACGCATAAAATACATTCAAACCATTTTCCGTGTCAGCAGTGGACCAGGGTGAACAGCAAGCATTTAAGCAGCAACCTTAGGAAAGATAGAAGCTACAGGAGAGGAGGCATTATTTGGAGAAGTTAAATAATAATAGTAAACTGTAAAAAAAATATTCACCGTTAGGTTATGGAGTGTACTGATGCGAATGGGAATGAATGTGCATACCAAGTGTGTGATTAAACTAAAGTGTATTGATTGAGGGTAGCTTACATAGAGAGTGAGTTGTAAACAAGGAAGGAGATGGGTTATTACCAGATAAAGTGCAGTGATCATTTGTTCCTATATTATGGTGGGTTGCCAATAAATATTGCTTGTTAGGGGACACAAATGCCCTGTAGGCAGCGGCGACCATTCAACAGTGCGTATCTGCAACTAGCATTTGTAATGAAGGACAGCTGACACCCAACGTGCCCGACGGAAGAGTCTCACGGGCCGGATTTGGCCCGCGGGGCGTCCATTGAAGAACACTGATATAGAGGATATAGAGGAACATTCATGGAGTACAGTTGTTCCACGAATACGGATGGCTGAATTATTACTAGTATTATTAGTATTACCATAGAAAGTTCTGTGGAAAATGTATTTAACTGACTGGTATAGGCATCTTTTTTTCTTTTTTGCTATCAGTTAAAAAGCTCTAACAATGTACTGAAAAAAAATAAAATGCATTGGAATTTGTATCCATAAGCAAATTTAATTATGTCAAATACTCCAACAGAACTCTCCCCAGCTCCAAGGATAATGACGGGGAATGCATAAGAAAAGATTGAATTAGTCAACACCAATGCTTATTTATATTAGTGTGTTTCTGGAAAAGTGAAAACCTCCCTGACAACTTACATTTACATGGGGTAGAAGTTCGTAAAGTTATTAAGCCGCAAGACCTGAAATAAACCTGCCATCTCTTTGAAAACAAAGGTGCGTGTTCATAAAGCATTAGTCCATACCTATAAGTGCACTGCAATCATATGTCTTTACAAGATGATGCTTGGTAGTTAGAAGTCTGAAAGGTAAATGAAAAGTCTGGGAACTGATGACAAGCAGTCTAGCCTGTCATAATATGTGCATGATAGCAAACTCTTAACTGCTTGTGTACACATGCCTGTCCACTAGGGGTGTTCCCGAGCACAAGTACAAACATGTATTCGTAATAAGTATGGTCATTTTTTCCCCCGGAATACTTCTGAATATTTTTATTTTTCACATGTATACACAAAGACAACACTTGAGCTACGTGCCTGTAAATTAACAAATAACTCAGCTTTTAATTTTATTTTGCATACAGAAACTATTGTCTGCGTTGCATTAGCTTTTAAGATATGTTTTATGCGTTGTATGCATTTAGTTTTTTTCACACAAGTTGTGTGGGTTATTTAGAAGGTCAGTATTTATTCATCAGAGATACATAGAATATCACTTTCTAAAGTTTTTGGAAAATATTTGTGTTTTTGCATTTTTGAGGCTGCAGATTCAATAAGCAGCCATTCGCCTTACATTGAAAAATGATATTTTCTTTTTTGTGTACACAAGCACCTCTCCATCACAATAAATACCTAAAATCCCCAAAACTTACTGTACACAAGCACTCCCCAATCACAATAATCCCCAAAAGAACTTACAATAAAACAAACAATATAAAATTAATACATATTGCAGATTTGCAATCTGTTCTAAGTTGTCTCGACTTCACTATGCACATTTATCACAACCCCATATATATTTTTTTGCGCAACCCTAAAGCATTGTTAAATAAACATTAAAACACTGCATTGTCAATTTCTGGGTCAGAGGTGAATTTTAACAACATTGCAGGTTTCAGCCCTGTCCACTTCCAGTGATGTTATCCAAGTAAATCCGAGAACGAGTATTGGTTTCCGATTCCGATTCCACCTGCAGGACTGGCCTTTGTCCTCCTCGCTGACATCTGCTCTTGAGTTCCTGGGTGAAAAAGGAAGCTGGTTTGGTTGTGGGATCAGAGGACAGCCACTGAACCTTCGGGTCTCCTGAGCCATGTGGGTAATTGCTGCGGTGAGAGGAAAAGTGATTGGGCATTACAAATAGGGAGAAAATCGGTGGGAAAATTATAATTCGACACACTAAATAAAAAAAAAAATAATAATACAAAAAATGGATGCAACAAATTAATTGAAAATTAACAAATTTGGACAATCGGGCCTATATAGAATTCAATACAAATGCGAGAAATTTGAATGTGACAATACACAAGTTAATTTCTGCAAATATAAAGGAGAAACAACTTGGCAATTTGAGGACTTTTTCAGGGCCCCATCAACAGACCACAGGAGGTTGGTAACCATTGATTCAGACTGTATCTTACTCTTTAAGCAAGCAAGCCAAGTAGTTAATCATATTTGACCATCATATATTCCTGGGGGGAAAAGCTTCTTTTTTTCTTGTAATTTTGAGAAACGGATGAAAGCGGTAAAGAAATATAAAATATTAACATTAGTGATTGCTATAGCACTGTGACAGATATTAGCTTGAAAGAAGAAGAAAAGCTATGTCAGTCAAATACTATACAAGTAATTATACATGAATGATATCTTTATTGGACCGACAATAATTAAGAGGAAATTACACAGACTTTGTGACAACTTCTTAATTTCACACCTGATGGAAAGCCATCGTTAGCTTCAAAATCCTGGTGATATCTTAACCAATTGTTTTTGCAAGAAAGGCAATGCTCTATTCCATCTGTTTTCATTATGATAAATTTACAATAGCAATAAAAGCCTTATTGTTAAAAAAAATATATATACATATACTTGTTTTTAATTAGTCTATTATAAACAGGATAAGCAAAATAATTTACATAAAAGAGAAATACAGAAACAGGAGTTTTTAACTTCAGTCCTCATATTAACCTCACAAGCCATTTTTCATTACTTCTGTAACAATTTTCATTAACATAGGGCTGGCTGTGTGGTCCAGTGGTTAAAGAAATGGGCTTGTAACCAGGAGGTCCCTGGTTCAAATCCCACCTCAGTCACTGACTCATTGTGTGACTCTGAGCAAGTCACTTAACCTCCTTGTGCTCCGTCTTTCGGGTGAGACGTAGTTGTAAGTGACTCTGCAGCTGATGCATAGTTCACACACCCTAGTCTCTGTAAGTCGCCTTGGATAAAGGCGTCTGCTAAATAAACAAATAATAATAATAACATAAATTGCCCGCACACCGTAAACGTCTTTATTCATTTCCCAGATTTCCCCAGCTGAACTGCATCACTGGCAGCGATGTGGGGTAACAGATAAATTAAAAACAGAAAACCATCAGTGGTAATGTAATGACAATTAAACCACAATGTTTCTGTACTACAAGGTGCGACTGCAGTTGTATAAGCCTTTAGTGGGATGGTGCCACAGTGGTAACTAAAAAGGAGCTACTGCAACTTCTATCCAATTTGGTTGAAGCTTTTCAAAATAGCACAAACCACTTTCTCAGGTAACTAGAATGAAAGGAATACAAATCAATCTTTAATGGGGAGCATCACAGAACAGTTTAGTAAACACCAAGAAGCTGTTTTGATGGTTTAGCACCAACGAGTAATAAAGGTGTCACTTGCAATGTGCCTCCCAGACACAGCTTGAGCTTGTTAATGGCAGTGACTATTGATTTAGCGTTCCCAAGCATGCAATTAAGTTTGCAAAAGACTTCCAGTTGTTCATACAGAACCATTGGCTCTCTATTACATTTGATATTCCTCAGGATAGCCCGAGTGCATCTAGTTTCTAATGGGCTCATGCTGCACAGAACACGAGCATAGATCTTGTGTTACAGGTTAGTGCATAAGAACTAATTACTCGCTGTGGTCTAATTGGATGTTGTAACAAATGGTCTTCAATACAATTGCTTCTAACTAGAAGCAATGATAGCCCAAAAGCAGGATGCCATTGATAGTCTGGTAGAGGTAACATTGTCATATGTTGACATATTACAGCTGTAGGAACAATCAATTAAGTCTACTGGTAGTCAATGGTCATGGTATCATACAAGTACCAAACAGGAACACAGTGTAATATTTGTTCAGTGTAACTCATTGTGCTGCCATCTCTGGCAATGTAGCGGTCCACTGATGGTTCAGCAACAGTTTATTAAGGCTAATATAATACCATTTTTAAAGCTGAGGTAAACAAGTACATCAATTGTGAGATAGATACTACCACTTTAAATAAATACATGTACAGCACCTGCATCTGGACTACAGTGCAACTGTGCAGATAATAATGTACATATTTTTGCCAGAGTAAAACAAAAGGTGTTTGGAAAGGGAGGGATTCTGCAGCAATATGCTGCAAGCACTTCAATGTTTTTATGCAGCTCTGTAAATTACTTCTGATTTAAAAACAAAACAAAAAAAAAATCCAGGAACAGCTCCCCTGAGTCGCTGTTTAATTAAAAGTCAATGTTTTGTCATGTTTGTGTGGAAATTACAATTCAGGAGGATTATCAGAGTCATACCATTGTCACAACTGCAGACTTCAAAAGAGTTTTGCTTGCTTACATTGGCCTTTGATTTGAAAGGAGGTTCAATGGGAGGAGTTCAGACTCCTACAACAAAGCTCTCAGCAGCTCCACAAGCCTTTTCTCAAGAAAAACTGCACAAATGCAGTAGCATTATATACAGTTTAGTGGCACACACACACACACATTAGTAGACAGTAGGATTTTGCCAATACTATAAGTGAGTTTTTAACCTCATCTCACCGAGTCAGAAACCCCAATGGCAGGACATCACATAACACTACCTATTACATATAATCTGATTTTATAATTACATTTTAATTATAGTGCCACTTTCTTTGTAGTTGCTTTTACAAATAACACAACATATACATAACTGTGTGCAATTATTTAATAAGAACACTTCATAAGACTGAGTTTAAGGAGGTCTAGCCACTTAGTAGCCCAGTGAGTGAGTAACTAGGTTCTCCCATTTCTCAGCTCTAACAACAAAACCGCACAGCTGACTAACCTTCTTGCTGTCCCAAACAGCTTAAACACCACCACGCACTCTGACGCTGCACGAGACGGGTTTGTTTACAATGAATTCACCGCTGAGGGTTGGATGGCGGTGGTTCCTTGTCCAGCTAGTTGGCCTTCCCTGGCGGAGCGTCTCTGTATAAAAAGGAGCCCCCTTACACACCTCGCTGCTACGAGTCTTATGAGAGGAAGACGCGTCTCTGTGTGGTGAGCAGCCAAGAAGCTTTTGTTTCAAACTCTGGACCTTCGCGTGTTGACCCAGGTTCAGAGTTTATACATCGCCTACCTGTAGGAGACAGAGATTGGTTTGGGGATTTTTAATCTTGCCTTAACGGCCTCCTGTGTTAGAAGGAGCAGCACACTCCCGTTTTCACAGCAACCTTTTATTTATTAGCTGTTTTTGGTCAGTGTTTTTGCTTGCTTGCCTATGATATACCATTGTTGGTATAATCATGTGGTTGTTTATTAAAAAAGCAAAACTAAATAAATCCTGCAAGCCTGTGAGGCATGTCAATGCCAAGTTCAGACTATGGGCCTCATTTACAAAGCGTTTACCGTACGCAAAACATGATTACTGTGCACAGTTCTGTCCCCATCCCATTTTGGTGTGGAAAACAAGGATTAAGGTCCTGTATAGCCTGAACGTGTTAATGCAACACTATGATTTATTTTGGCTAATTGTAAGTACACTAAGATAAAAAGAAATATGCTGAAATAATTTAGTTTCAATTTAAAATAATATATTTTTATCTACGCGTCCTACGACAGCATGAAGCCTACAATGCATCAGCATGGTTTTTTTTGTACTGTATTACATGTAGAATAGACTAAAAGATTTTAAAAAAAAGCCTGCTACAGATTCATTTGATTTTGCTACTGTACTGTTTAAGCCTATTGCATATATCTATATTTTTACATAATGTAATATGTACAAGCACATTAATGTTAATTTAATATGACCTTGTATTTATTAGGCTATTCATATTTTTTTAACAAACATTAATCGATTGAAAACATACAAATACATTCATAGTACTGTTCCTTTCCTAAAATGGTTCTATATTTTTAACACTTATGGTGATTGACAGACATGTCTGAAACCAGGCTGCTGTAGATTGCCTGTATCTAGTTTTGGTTTATTTTTTGGTCAATTTCTCCTTGCTATCATAGTGTATAAAGGTGTAAAGTGAACTCAAGTTTGAAAATGCATTTTCTATCTTTAAGTCGCTTTAGTGCCCCCTCTTCGTGCTTCATTTCTTATAAGATGTGTTATCTTCCTTAAAGAAATAACAACATGGACCGCAGGTATTACAGGGATGGCAATAAGACTCCAATTGCATAGCAGTTTGATCAATTCCTGGTTCTACTGTGAATTTAAGAAGACACAAGAGCTTGTTACCTATACACTGTGGTAATCAAGTTTGTATTAAAACCTGGAATGAGTGAAATAGGAGTGCAATAGGAGTCTTATTTCCAAAGCTCTCTGAGTCTAATACAGACATTTTAATATTTTATTCTTATGGAAATATGTACAGTGAAGAACTCACAATTAAGGTAATTTTATTTTACTGTGTCAATTTGCTCCAATTGATGCTAATATAAAGCCATTTCCAATGTTAAGGCCACCCCTGTAATATATATTAAGGCCATCATCAGATGTTCCAAATGTCTCAAAATTACCTCCCTAATAAAAAAAAAAACAACGTGCTGTAAACCACCAAGCCCTGATGCAACTCGTGTGTACATTTCATTTAGATTAATGCTGAAACTAAAGCATTCAATGAACACTGGTTTGCATACAAGAAAACTAAAATAAATTGCATCTTTGTAAAAATCTTTGACAGATGTTTCGTCTGTATAACTTAGTAAGGCAACTCTCCCCTATGAAGGACACATTTTTCATGTATTTGAATAGCATCCAGATTGTGGTATTCAATTCATCTTGGGAACATAAAGAACAAACTATGTTGATCACTTTGTATAAAACACAACAGAGATTACATATAATAGGCTGTTTCAGCAACCAGTGTCCCGATAGCGAACATTGAGACTAGGAGGAGAGCAAGTACAATACTAGCATATACAGTATCTTCAAATAGCACAAACATTTGATGTTACAGCTAATGCAAATTTTAAATTGAGCTTTATTCCAGCTTTCAGAATACAATTGGAATAAACTAGGTTCATGCCAGCAGGAGAAAAGCTGCTGGAGCTCTGATTTAATTCCAGCAAGTCCTTTCCTGTTTTATGTCACATTGTTCAGGTCCTCCAATATCAGAGGAAGAGATTACACTGACTGAGATGGTCACAATCTCACTGACCCCAGCTGAATGCAATGGAAGGGAGATTGTAGGTGAAACGAAGGTGAAAAATAAACTGAGAATAATACCCTGGGTGGGGAAGTTTAACCTTACAAAAAGATACTACTTTGTAGTGCTAAATGACTACGTTACTGCTAGATTAGCTCTTAGTCAAACCACTTTTTTAAGGGGAAACTTAAAATAGCAGCAACTGCTGCAGAGCTGGGAACTAGAAAGAACTGGTTTTTGATTGTTGTAGCTATAAGCACTGATGCAAACAATCCATTTATGCTGTAGAAGCAGTTGTTTGCAAACCTGGGCTCTCCCCATTGTATATCTCTTGATTACAGACAGCGCAAACAACATAAAACCGCTTAAAATTAACCTGAAATGAACTTAAAAGTTTAACTTACCTTACCTGAAAACATTAGACAGGTTACCAAGGAACAAACTAGGCCCAAAATACCTTTCTTTTTCTTTCGGTTTTTATCCCTCCACCCTCCTAGTGGTGGAATTTAGTTAATTCATTAACTTACTAAAGACATAGGGGGTCATGTATCAAGCAAAACATTTTCTATCACCCAAAAATGAAGGCTGAAACATTTAACATTTACTAGTCTCGCTACTGAGTGAACTCTTTAAAAATGTACCTTGTAACACGATTAGCTATTGAAACAATCTTTAAAAATGTAACAAACTTCTGCTGGAAAAAAAGTTGTTTAAAATAGTCTGTGTTGGCTGCAAAAAAAGTAACAAGCAGACAAAACAGATATTTTAAAAACAACCTTGAATGACAAATTCAGCAACATTTTTAAGTTTTGTAAACCTTTAAAACTTATGTTGACACATCAATTAAAATGACTGTGTAATTCCAATAGCCTATTTTTGCTGCCTCTAATCACTAAATATTAAACACGGGAGAAATGTTAACTGCAAACCTGAAATAACAAAACCGAATCTTTTGTGTTTTTCGTTATACACACTGTATATTAATAGTACGTAGAAATGTCACTGTACAGTATGAGGAATTCACCAATCACAAAGCCGGTATTTGTTTGACCCTGTTGCCACAGTAACCAAATGCATGGCATTGATCTGGACCATGTACAGTTACTGTAGCGCTGCTTCTACTTGATAAAAGTATGAAATGAACAGGGGAGGTGAAGAGTATAGTAATGTAAAATACATATTTTTCACAGTAGGCAGTCAAATACACGATTTCCATGAAATTTGTGATATAGTGAATGTTCAGGGGCATTTCTTACGATGGTGAGTCCAGACTCTTAACCTTCCTGAACACCCAGGAACAGAGGGAGAGTACTGAGGAGAAGGGAGAGTATTTAGGGTCTGCATTACCCTTTCTGATCTCCCTGAGGATGACATTTCTCCAGCTGTCCTGCCTATTGTTCAATTGAGGGAAGGCGCTATTTTTCAGATTAGTCCTTTAATCTGTGTTACCGGTAGCACATTTTTAGGGTTTCAGAACATCAGGACGGCATCAAATTTGTGCCGCGGCAGAGTGGTACTTTACACTCCACCAATTTAGCTCTGCGTCGGTCGATCTTGATTCATGTCCCCCATAGTGCTTTAAAGCCTGGGTTTTTAAGTTTGTTTTTCATACTTTATTTTCAATAAGGTAAAGGCCAAATCCTGCCATAACCCTAAAGGTTTGATGGAGGCACTTGTTTTTTGTTTTCCTCTCCATTAATTGTACGTGGTGAGGCCCTATTACCTGCGACACTGGGACAGGGGTGTCCAATCACAGTCCTGGAGGGTCATTTCACTACACGGACAGTATTGCTTTAATGCTTTTGAAAATATATATATCTTCAGATGCCCTTGGTACCCCTCTGCATTCAAGAGGTAAGTACCTGTATTTTGCTGATGCCAATATTAACTTCAGCTGTTAGGAGATCCATTACAAAGTGAAAAGGTATCAGGAAACAGCATGTACTTTGCACAACAATCGGTGTCCACTCATAATATTGCTAACATGGGGATGAGGTAAGAGAATTCTTTTTAAAACCGTGGCTGTAAATCGCAGACTCCACTTTTCAGAGAAAAAGCCTGCATTAAAATAGACTAACCCTAATGCACAGGCAGTAAATGGTCTTGAATAGATGAGCATGTAGGACTAAGCAAACAGGTAGAAACCAGAACAAAAAGGATGCTATTCTGTTCGTCTAAATGTTTTGACCCCTCAGGGAAAGCAGTCTCCCCAAAAACATCCAATTAAGGAAAGCTTGGAATAAATACTTTGCCTACCACCCTCTGTGGCTTCCTGTAGTGCTGCCATACTTGACATAAAAGAAACCAGAAATATGGTGCATTTTAACAACCACGTTCCATTAATTATCTTTGTAATTTCTAAGCTGATCTGGTCGATGTACCGTAACAGGTTGCTATAATAAAGACGGATGCAGTGGCCATCAAAATACTGTTAAAGGTGTTTATTAAATGTGTTCTGGCTGCTCAAAACTATTAGCAACTTTGAAACATATCGGCAGCTGGACGTCTCAGACGGTTTCTTTCTGCATTAAGGATATAGAGGCTTTACCTTTTAATGTACAATTCTAATCAATTGGTTTGATTAGAATTGTTGTTAACCGAATGGTTTAAATCAAGGGCTAAGTACTGTCTTAAAGTAATACCGAATCTGAAGAAAATACAGTATCAAAAGTCAGTCCAGCTGTTGCTACACTGCAATACATATAGAGACATCACTCACCTGCTGTTTTGGTCAGTGCTGGCAAATGAGTTGAGGATGTGTTGCTTCCTAGTGTGAAATTTAAACCTGTCAGGTTGCTATCAGGAGACTTCTGCCTTTTTGTAAAGCAGATGTTTTCTCCCTAGCGTCCAGTGGGATAAATCTTGTGTGGAGTTACTTGTGGTTTCTCTGCGTGGGTTGAAGACAACTCTAACTGTAGCCCCTATATCGTAATCTCTGCATACTTCCCTCTGGTCAGAGTATTTAATAACAAGCTCACTGTAATTCACTGAAGATGCACATTGGACATATTTAAGGAGGCTGTGTGGTCCAGTGGTTAAAGAAAAGGGCTTGTAACCAGGAGGTCCCCAGTTCAAATCCCACCTCCAGCCACTGACTCATTGTGTGACCCTGAGCATGTCACTTAACCTCCTTGTGCTCTGTCTTTCAGGTGAGACATAATTGTAAGTGACTCTGATGCATAGTTCACACATCCTAGTCTCTGTAAGTCACCTTGGATAAAGGCATCTGCTAAATAAACAAACAAATAAGGACATCAAACCCCCTGGGTAAAACCTAAATGAGGTTGGGGAGGAGGAGATAAATCCAATGCATGGCGCAGACTGCAAAGAGATCCACGTTTAAATGTACCTGGCTTTATATGATTGAAGGGTGACATGAATGTCAGAGTTGCCTCATTAGCACATTGTCTGACTTTTGAAGATGGGGCACCGAGGACACTGCAGCACTGCAAACACCAATACTGCTTGAACAGTAAGTACACAAATACAGCTTTACACAGCTGTGCTCACATGTTTATTTTTAACTCTCAAACCAATTCGAACATACAGCTTCACCTGTTTGCTCAAGCTACAATTGAGCAGTACTGAGGGACTGATTGCAATGAAATGGCCCGCCAGTTACTGGGAGCTACAGAGATAAGACAGAGAATGAAGCTACGGTTAGCCCCTGCCACCTGTGTGCTGAATTTGGGATTTGCCAAGGCTGGAATACAGAAGGAGGCAACTGTATCCTTTCACAGCAATGTAGCACTTTCTATGACTGCTAAGTGATCCAAAGATATCGTTTACACAGGCAATGGTGTTTTGATTTGTGTGAGGAGACTAAATTGGATTTGCGGTCACGGTCATCTACAGCTATGAGTTATATTATAGAAGTACCAGTTTGATAGAATCATTCCCAGAGGACATTCCAACACACATTCAAAATCCAGGATCCAAAGGGGTTTATCCAGTTCGATAACCGAAGTGGGACAGGTGCACAGAGCGGTCAAGTGAGTTTAGTGTGAGCTGCATCACTGACTCTCTGTGACACTGGCACTTTTCAAAGGCCAGGAGGGAGACGGATTGTGATTGCTTTGTTTTTATCTATACTTTATTACTATGAGGCCGTATTTTGCCTATGGGATAAGAGGTCTAAAAGCACCCTGTTATAGGGGAGGAACTTCAACTGGCAGCTGTTAAAAAATAGCAAGTGTACATGTGGAAAATGGTGTCTGCTGAGTGTCAGTAACATAGGCGAAAAAAAACAACTGCTGGGAAGAAGGAAAAATGCAGATGGTGCCACTGAGGAAGATTCTGGACAGGAGTAGGTTGCGTTAAAATGAGCAGCCACAGTGAAATAAGAGAAGTAAGAAAGAATAGCAAAGATATAAGATGGTAGAAACTACTGGGGATCCACAACCCACCAACTTGAATGGGAATCAGGCTAGAGAGGGGGTGTGTCTGGTGCAGGGCTTCTGATTGGGAGATAAACGCATCATTTTTTGTTTTTGATTGGGTTTGAAAGAGATTTATTTTCTTGTTTGAAGCACCAGCAGGTTTCACAGCTGCTTTCTTTTTTTTGTTAAAGTTAGAAAATAAACCTGGGAGTGTTTTAAATACAACTACATTTTAAGGGTTACAGAACACCAGTAGTGTTAATAAAAATAGCTTTACCTTATGTATCTTGTGTTGTACGTATCACATGTGTTTTTACATAATCCAGATTGTTTTGCGTTTTTTATCAACACATCATTGATCAACCTCAAAAAAGAGGATTTGTATTATGAGTGTCAACGTGTATCCAAACCATACTCCCTTCCACAACAGCACTGCTGCTCTGAATTACTGATACTCTCAAAGCAATCAAGATTATCTTTGCTGGGAAAAACTCATGTGAAATTCTACAAAAATAAATGCAATTCTATACAGGCTGACAGTTTGACAGCCTGCAAGCAAGGTGAAGGGATGAGATGCCTTCTGATGCCATTCCATTTTTTTTCTATTAAGTGCCCTGCCTGCACTCTTGCCATTAAAGTACCACATGCAAACCGGACACCCAAAAGCACTTTCCTTCTACATGTGTGCTGTTCACACAGCATGTTAACCTCCAGCTTACACATGTAATTGCATCTTTCCTTTTCACGTGCCGTTTTGAAACGTCCTTCCTGCCAGTCATCAGACAAAGAGACCATGGGGGAATGAGTGAGACAGGTCTGAAAATTATACTTTCAAAATAAGCGACCCTACAGAAAAGTATATCTGAAGAAACCCAGGCCAGAACCATTAGCAGACCACAGCACAGCAATGACCAAGTGGATTTGGAACAAATACATCACAGTGGTCCTGATGCAGAAGCACAGCCTTATTGTTATGGTACCATGGTATTCAATAGAGTCCAAAGCGGATTATGAAAGGTGAGTGACACTGGAAATGGTGACAGTCAAGTGACCTCATTCCTGAACTGAATGTCAAAAAAATCATTCTGTAATTATTATTATTATTATTATTATTATTATTATTATTATTATTATTATTATTATTATTATTTATTAGCCTTACCCAGGGCGACTTATAGTTGCATACAAAAATTACATATCAAGAATTACAGTACAATTAAGAGCAAGATACAAAATACAATGACTTCAGTCCTAATATGAGCAAATACAAAATACAGTACGATTTGATATCAGGGCAGGGAGGCCGGCCAGGAGGGAGTTGCAGTAGTTTAAGCGGGAGGGTACCAGGGCCTGGACGAGGAGTTGCGTGGAGTAGTTGGTGAATTACACCTGCTTCTATTCTTCTCTTGAATTACATGTTTTCAAATTACTTGACATTTTAAAATGTTTTTTTTTTTAACTTAATAAGGTTGTGAGCAAATACAATACAAACTAAAACAAATGTCTTAAAAAACTAAATTGACTAGAACCCAATAAACCCTAAGTGTTCTTCTGACTGCATTTTCAATCTGTTTCAAACATATGACATGAAAAATATATAAAGGCATCCAAATTAGCAGGGTTACAGTCTGAGAGGCTTCAGCATATTAGGAAAATACGATCCTTTTTATCCAAAGAAACTAAGATCAGTGTTTAAGCGATTCTGTATTTAGAAAAAGAAATTAAGCTTGTATTCCTAGCTCCAAAGCTCTAGAGAGTGAATGAGAGTCAAATTCGAATTTGTATGAAAAGCACACCAAATTAGACCCAGTAGATGAAATATCAATTACCTTCACATGAAGATCTATGCTTACAGATGAACCTGTTATCAGATGTTTTAAAAAACAGGATAAAAAACCCTCGACAGCGTGTCTCTTTGAAATTGCTTGCAGATTTTATAGATTTGTTCTGCTTGGCAGACTCGCTGGCTCTTTTAATTTCCAGTGCCTAGTGTGCTGTCTCTTTCATAAACCCTGTGTATTGTGCACAGAGCTGCCAACCCTTGAGAACTCTCTCTAACATGGGGATCTGAGCTGCCGCACCATGTTTTACTGTTTTCAGTGTCGCCTGCTCTAGTGGTAATTACAATCCAGGAGGCAGGTGTAGGAAGAAAATGCACCAGTTCCCCCATTATTTAGCTCGGCGACTGAGTGGGAAAGTGTGGCTTTAGGAAGTGTGCTTGGCTTTGAGGTACCGATCCGCAAGAGTAGAGAGAGAGGCTGGTGGCTCATTTGGTGGCATATCTTTTTTAACATGTATAGAAATTAATTTGTGTGAAATATTCACGAGTTGTCCTTCTAAATTTTGTGCAAGTTCCTTTTTTCTGTTGACATTATTTTCACTTTGGCTAAATCCACAAGTGCCGCCACGCCAGAGGTTCTAGTTGTGTCACTGGTATTATGGCCCCACTTGAGCAGCATATTGTTGGCACAGAGGAAACTACGTGTCCTCACCCTTATGAAACACCATCGTGTGGCAGTGTGGCAGGGTGAAAGCCCTGACGGTGCATGTGTGTGTTGTGTGGGGAGTATTAGGTGGCAGAGAGCGAGTTAAATTCCTCCCTGCAAAAACACGTTGAATAACTGATTAAAGGATTAATTAAGGCTCCAGCCACAGGTGTATAAATAGGGTGATCACAGGTGTTAGTTTGGTGTTGTGATGGTGAAGGCAGTGCGGTGTCTGTGTAAATGTAAATAACTGCGCATGAGTGCTTAACTGCAGCGTTTCTGGTCTCTGTGTCTCCTTGGTAACACATACTCCTCAAACATACAGTGCAAATTTAACAAGATCACTTTCAGATAGAGGCCACAAACAGTATCTATACATTACCATAAGCAAGTATCATTATACCACTAGCAGCAGCCCTCTATCACAGTCTGTCATAATAATTACACTGTAGTTTACCAACAATGTGATTATAATGTGATATGTGCCCTGTTACTGAAGCAGCTATCCAAACAAGTACCCCTGGGGCTGCATTGTGTCTGGTACATATTCTGCTAGCAGCACACCCCTGGGCTGATCCATGTCCTGGAAAAAGGACTGCAATGCAATTTTTAATAATAAAATGCATGTATCTAGTCCATACAAACAATACAGTGAGAGTGTCACCTTACAGAAAAATAGAAAAAAAAATAAAATAAGAAAGAACCTGATCAGACAGAGTGTCTGCCCACGGGGGTTCTACACCCTACTGACAATGTCTTTCGAATTTTGGAAATCAACAAACCCCTGAATATAAGACACGCCCCACAGATAGGTGTGTTTAGCAGCAGATGTTTGGCGGCTGCGTGTGTGTGAGCTTCTTGGGAGGGCTGGCAGCTTTTGATTTGTGACCTCTGACTGCATCCTGTGGTTCGGTGATTGTTTACAAAACTAAAACGAATTAGCCCACCATAATCAAACAGGAGCATTTATCCTGGTACCAGTCTATTTGGATATGTGCCAGGAGAGCTTTCTGATTTTTATTTAATTCAGTTAATTTATATTCTCACGCGTCCCTTAGATGTGTTCTATACAACCTAAAAAGGAAACATAAGTCGGTTTCTTTTTCAGTGGTCTGAAATCAAATTCAAGTTGAGATTGTTGCTTTGCTCGCCGTTTTATAACAATTATCAAGTTTCGCTAGATTGCAGGTTTTTAAAGCTTATCCTGTTAAAATATAAGATCGTCCCCAGGTTTGTTCTTGAATTCATGCCCAATTTATTATTTAATAATACGTTTATTTGTTATGTCTCCATAGTTTTTCAGAGCAGCAATATCAAACTATTTTACGTAAGTCATGTCATTCTGTGCAGGTTTATGGTCCATGCACAGAATTACTCACTTGTCACATGGAAGGTATTATAGGCAACCTGAAAAGCCTTCAGCATAGGAAATGAATGAACACACATCAATCAACTACACACATATTATGGCTGGCTGGATATTCAATAAAAAGGTAGTAATTCAGTTGAGGGTTTTCGATGAGGTTATTTGTACAAGATATAATACCATCACCAATAATTAATTATGGAATTGTATTATGTAATCCATGCCTTTTATTGAAAACTTTACTGCAATGTGCTGGTTTTCTTTGTAGCTGAAATACAGTAGTGTGCAATGTATTGGAATACCTCAAGATTTGTGGCTATGTGTTCCTTTTCTCTTACTGTTTTAATTTAATTGCATGTGTGGTCTATTAAAGTCATCAATTAAATAAGACAATCAGTAATTTGCCTATTTTGACAATTTTCCAAGATTTTCAGTTACAGTGGTTTGATTTTATATGAACATCAAATCAAAACTACAGAAGCAACGGGTTGTTCTAATAGATTTGCACACCACTGTATATTTTTTTTTTTATAATATATACTGTATATAAATGAAAACCTGGTATTATTGTGTCCATGGAAGGCATGCTAAAATATATGGGTCACCTAGTGCAAAACCAGGAAGACACGGGGAAAATCTTAGGCATTACAAATACCATCAAAATGCATAATTTAAAATTCCCAGAGAATGTTCTAAAAAAAGGGCTTTGTGATGCTGAAATAGTTCCAAAAAAAAAGTTTACTGGCTGCTGAAAACATTTTTTACACTGATCTCAACAAGGAGGCTGTGTGGTCCAGTGGGTAAAGAAAAGGGCTTGTAACCAGGAGGTCCCCGGTTCAAATCCCACTTCAGCCACTCACTCATTGTGTGACCCTGAGCAAGTCACTTGTGCTCCGTCTTTCGGGTGAGACGTAGTTGTAAGTGACTCTGCAGCTGATGCATATTTCACACACCGTAGTCTCTGTAAGTCGCCTTGGATAAAGGCGTCTGCTAAATAAACACATAATAATAATAAGAGTACAATTCAATGAAGCAGGTTGTGTGCATACAGGCATACTGGCAACATTTCCTGAGCCCATATGACAGGGTACTCCCTGCCCCTGTGAGTATTGTATGTTTTGTGTGCATATGTAATATTTTGTTGTATTTATTTAAAATGTACTGTTTTGTGTATTTAAAACACGCTCTTTTATTGTTAGTGTTGTTTACAGCCTGGTTGAGGTTAAAATGCCCCATCCAGATAAAATCATGAGAATGCCTGGTCAACAGCGAGTGCTTATTGACAAACTGGCTGTTGACCACTTGTATGAGAAAACCTGTGCAAATGTGGTCAGGGGAGAAACTAGTAAGGCAGTTAATCCCTCTGCCACAATATAAAAACAAGCAGCTTTGGCTGAACGGAGAGTGTGTGTTCAGAGGTGGAATGAGAGACATGAGCCGTGAGTATTAGAAAACAATTGCTAAAGGTAAAGTGTTTTGTTTCTGTTTAAACCTTTTACTTTTCAATAAATCTGCGCACCAGCGCATTCACTCATACCTCAGTGCTGTCTGTGTCTCCTCCCTGATCTGACGTCACCCACCAAGCCACTCTTGTGACACCCCACAAAGCAGAGCGTGTGAATAAAAGACACAAATAACCTAAAATACTGTGACGTCTAAAAGACAGCAACGTTCCAAACATGGAAACAATATGTGATAGCTGTCTCATTCGAGCCTACAGATCTGCTAATGAATGTTATTTCTGTTGGAAATGTATGCAAATTAGTCATAAATAAGTGCCTTTCCTTAAGGAGTGCAAAACAAGTTAGATATTTTTAAAACGATAAACAGAAAAATTGAAATGAGATTTCAACTCAGTGGACCAGAAACACCAACAGTTTCAAAGACTTGGCATGTGCTTGGTGAAACAACTTCTACGGCAAATATTTCATTTGTGGCCGTGACTTGCAGACAAAATTCCCATCTTACAGCTCTACCTGTCCCCTAAGAGAGGTACAAGCTAGAGGCTTGAGTCAATACTATTACTAATATATTTCTAATATATAATGCATTGGAGTGTGCAGAACATTAGCTACAGTTGTGCTGACAGAAATGGCAGCATTTCAATGAGTTATTTCATCAGGGGAAATAATGTAACACAAAGCACATCAGGGATGGCTTAAAAGTGCTGTTTGGTGCATTAAACATGCCCACATTGCAAGTATATTTACAGAACTGGGGTCACTGCAGCAACCATTGACCTACCGTCTCTGTAGAGATTGCTGTGGAGCCACAATAGTTGCTTGTTATGGAAAATGTATTCTATATATGTGTTCTGTTGCTGTGCTTCTGCAGGGAGGAAGAACATAAGCAAACTTCAGAAGAGTACAGAGTGTGATTCATATGATGTAATGAGCTCTCTTGCACAGTTGACTGAGTTGTGTTAAAGCACTGTAAAGTCCGTCTGCTGTCTGAGCCTGGCTTTTCGTGTCATAGCACTTTCTCAATCTTAGTTGAACAAGTTGTATAGTTACACTGTCGCATTGTTTGAATGGAATGAGGACGTTTAGTGCAAGGCAGTTGAATTCTCTAGACAAGCTCAAAGCTGTTTCAAAGCCAGTTAGAGACAGATATAAAGAAAAAAATGTATAGTAGCTCACTATTGGAGCATCAGAACCCAGAACAACTCTCACTGATTGCAAACAGCCTAAAAAGACCAGGGGAAGGTGGAACACATAAATGCAATGACATTTGGAGCTGCCTGCTTTTCAATTTATGCCAGGTTTTACTGTAAGCATTTCCTGAATTACAAGGGCACTAAGTTATTAATTTAAAATCTAACACAGGGCTGTTTCACACTGAATGACACCCTACCTATATACAGAAACATAAATCCTCATTGCAGCAGCAGTCTGTTTTATAGAATATATGATTTATAGCTGACCACATGTGATCTGAACTAATGCATTCCCAAAACAAAGTGCTCCAGATGACGTTACCTGATTTTACTTTCAGAGGTGTATGGAAAGCTTGCTCAAGGCTGTTGCATTCATCAGCTGTCACTGATTATCAGAACTGCAAGTGTGGAGCCAGACCCGGGTACTTTCAATAGGTGGCACTGCAAGTTTTACAGCAGCTTACATGCATTGAGTTGAGAACTTTTACATAGCATACAAATGCTGTGATTCAAGGACAGAGGGGCTAAGTTCAGATCTTTCTTTTATTTTTTTGATGCTCAGAAAATATGGATCATTTGAGAAGCTCAGATGTCTCTGTAAGCCAGTGGCTAACATGTGCTTCTTAGAATTAGTTGAAACTGATTTGATGAATTTCTCTAGTATAATTTTAAATCTGCACGTCATTTTGGCCTGCTGATTTTGCTGCTTGGGTTATACAGCATAGACAGAGAAAACATGTATGTTTATTAACTACTGGCATGCACAGTCTTATTGTCTTACAGGGGTTGTCTGAAAACTTTAAATAATAAGGCATTAAACACTTGTGGTTTATACAGATATTAATGCTTCCCAATAATAATAATAATAATAATAATAATAATAATAATAATAATAATAATAATAATAATAATAAATAATAATAAGAGGCAATCAAACATTTTACTCACACAGCTCACCCTACGCAGTCCAGTGGCTGCAGGTCAACTCAATGTATTCTCAGTGCAGTTGTTCAAATCATGTCTTCAGACGTATCAGTGTGCCTTGCTTTGCTTTTGACTCTTGTTTTCTTATCAGTTGCCTACAACATTTTCATCTGCTTTTCTGTTAAACGCACTCTATAAATGCAAATTGTTGTAAATTGGGTTTTATAGCGTATTCTAATTAAGTCTTCGTCTGGCTGATAGCACAGACTCTGAACATGAACAGCCTTCTACATTTCTTACTTTCAAATAAAAATGACATACCTTTATTTTCCTGTTTCTAAAGATCTGTTTTTTTCATAGAAATTAGTTATGCTTGAATGTGGTGAATTGCTAATATGTACTTTGTCACTGTTCTTTTTAAACTTGGAATCATTGTCTGTCTGAGGCAGCATCAGGTATTCAACTGAGCAAATTGTGAAATTGCAATTTAAATTTCTTGATTATCCAGCCATAATGTGAACCATGACTACAACTACAAAAGGGATAAAGTGGTTATTTCATGTGAAGCTTTGTTGTTTTCAATCTGTTTTCAGCAGAAAAAAAAATCATCTGCTATTTTTTATTGGTTGTTGTGCAACCACCTAGTCTCATTAGAAATGATAATTTTTACAACATTATCATGAAATTCACCAACTACAAAATAGGAGCGAGCAACAGTTTGTATTCAGATTTGAAGTAACACTGTAGATTAAAGCACACAGCACTTTAGATTACTGGGTATGAACAGAGATGTTACTACATTGTAATAACTGGGCATTGACCAATGGGTCCTGTTCTAACACATAACTACCATGTAATGGCTTTGTGAACAAATGGTTTTGTCAACATGTTGTTACTTAATGAAATTCCATGGTGTGGTAACTCAATATAATGATACACGTATTTCATCAGTTATTACCACATAGGAGCAAGTAATTACTTAATTACCTAGAAGGTAGTTACCTAGCAACCGAAAAGACCCTAAGTGAACTATGTTTGGTAGACTCTACTTAGTCCCTAGTGGACAATAGTCAACATTACAAAACCACCACCTAGTAGGTACAATTTAACACAATTCGATGTCTGTGATTGAGTGGCCCAGGAGTGGGAGAGGGTGTCCAGGTTTGGAGTGAGGTGTGCTTGTTTGCAAAGCTCTAAGGCGAAGCTTTGCCAACAAAACTGCTTTAAAAGAATACCCTGCACAGTATGTCTTTGTTAATACCAATTTGAATGGTCTGCAACTATGTGGCCACAAAATGGTAATAAAGACAACAGTACAGGCATTTCAAAGGTGTAAAGAATTATCTCTATAAAGGAGCATAAGTATTAGTACTGAATTATTTCTCAACTGTTGTACTGGAATTTGAATTGCTTCTCCCATTGTAGCCATTTTTAATCTTCTACCCCCCAGCCCAAACCACATCTTATTTGTAAGATATTTGCTCAGGGCTGTGGAAAGGAAAGACAAAGTGACAAGTGTTTTCACTTATAAAAAGCATCAGGCTTCAGCTACCGATTGTGTTGATCAATTACAGTGAGGCTGCAGCTCTGACAGAGCTCAATGAGCAGCTCATCCTCTAATAGCTGCCTTCATTTGTGCTGCGCTGAAAAATTCATAAGCCAAGCCCCTAGCTGGGGACTCGCGTATGACATATCTATTTTATTTTCCTCGTTCTAAAAGAAAATAATTGAGAAGCAGTTCTGCATATTTCTGGAAATGACATGAACTTAATAATACAGTCCTGTTTTGACAGCGACTCTTCAGATAAAACCCTGGATTGTGATTGTGAGAGCTGAGCATCATCCATAGAATGAACTTGTTCTGAAGAATAGGATAGAAATGGAGCGCTGGAAGTGAAGACATTAGTTTTTTAAATAGGTAGCTGAGGGTGTAAAACTACAGCTGAACTTTCTGAAAATAGTGTGATATCTGGCCAATTCACATCTGGAGGACGAGCGTAAATTGAAGCATTCTATGCTTTCTGCCTTTCATGCTTATTTTGCTGTTTTTGTCTCCAAGGATCACAGCACAAAAGAGGATGTGTTTGGTGCCAATACTTCTGACTATGGGAAGAAAAGGCATCCCATTTTAGTTGCTAGACCGGTCTAGACCTGTCAACATTTGTTTGATAGAAAAAGGGGGCGTATCTATTCCAAGAATACAAGGTCCAGATCGCCAACACTTATGTCTACTCACTTGGATGCTGATTTACTGACAAAGCAAGAGTTTTAACCATGGAATGATAAAGACAAGAGTGCAAGGCACATTTCCACACAGTACTTCCTGTCATTTGCTAAATGTACCATGCAGTGTCCGCATGGTCTGTAATAATTTCCACAACCTACAAGATATTTGAGTATTTTACATGCCATATCTGTTTCATCCATAACTATTAAACATTCAACAGTGCTGAATTTAGAACTACTAAAAGAAACTTCATAAACACAATGACAAATGTTATGACTAGAAGTCTTTTTCAGTTTATTCAAGTGTTTTCAAATCTGTTTCTAAATCGTGAAAGAAATAAACAGCATAGCAACGGGAGAAAATCCACATTGACACGGCTTGTTCTTTTGTGTTTAAATGTCAGAACTTTCAACTCTAATGCTGTTGATCAAAACAAGCACCAAAAATGTCAAACTCATACACAGAATCATCCTTTCAGTAGCCTATATGTAGAGTAGCTAAGCCTTCTTTGTCATATATAAATATCTTACTGTACAGGGGGAATATTTAAAATCTGCTGCATGTTCAAACAACACATATCTTTAAGCAAACATAGCCTCTGTTAGCTTTTTTTTAACCAAACAGAAGATTCTTAAACAAAAAAACTGCAAATACTGCAAATATCTTATCTTGAAAAAAAAAAAATCTACATCCCCAATGTCTTCCATTTCGTAAAACAAAAATCAATTTGCCAATCTCAGGACATCAAAGTGTGTGCCAACAAATCCTCGATTGTGATAAAGCAGGTGGTTTTGAAAGCTGATCATTTTTCTTTGCACATCACAAAGCAGTTATTTATTTTGCCTTCTGACGTTTTCTAAAAGTACCACTTAGCTGTTCATATAGTCTGCATGCATTCTCGACCCCTTCATTTGGCCATGATGAAGGCAAAGCAGAAAAATCTAAAGTGCCATTAAATTCTAAACTTGGTGCTGGGATTACATTAAGCAAAGTGGGATCAAAGAGCTAGCTTTTGTCTTTTTTGTGATTTAAAAACAAAATATAAGGGCCGTATAATCTAGATTTTTAAGTAGTCACAGCATTTCAAAGCCTTTCTTCGTAAGATTCTTTAGTGTGTTTGTCAACTAGACCTTTTCAACAAGTTTAATAATCCCTATATATATATATATATATATATATATATATATATATATATATATATATATATATATATATATATATTTCAGAAGCCACAGAGTAGCAACATGTGTGTATAGGTTGTGTCACAGCTGTTTAATCCCTTGACCTCCCATGTCTTTCACTATGCCTGTTTTAAATTTGGCTAACAAGTGATGAAACAATTTGATTTCATTGTCCGTCACTTTGCATTATTGTTAAATACACAAGCACCAATATTAGATTGAAAACACACAAAGAAAGTGTAGTAAACCATGGGAAAGGCATGGTATGTGTGTATATGTTGTGTCACAGCTGTTTAATCCCTTGACCTCCCATGGCTTTCACTATGCCTGTTTTAAATTTGGCTAACAAGTGATGAAACAATTTGATTTCATTGTCCGTCACTTTGCATTATTGTTAAATGCACAAGCACCAATATTAGATTGAAAACACACAAAGAAAGTGTAGTAAACCATGGGAAAGGCATGGTATGTGTGTATATGTTGTGTCACAGCTGTTTAATCCCTTGACCTCCCATGTCTTTCACTATGCCTGTTTTAAATTTGGCTAACAAGTGATGAAACAATTTGATTTCATTGTCCGTCACTTTGCATTATTGTTAAATGCACAAGCACCAATATTAGATTGAAAACACACAAAGAAAGTGTAGTAAACCATGGGAAAGGCATGGTAAACAACAGATCATTGTCATAGAGCATGGTAAAAACTACGGTAGCGCAGAGAAATTGTACTTGTATTCGGGTGATCAGAAGTGAGCAAGGCCATAAAATGTAACTGATTTTCATTCAGAATATAACCTGACTGTGCTGTCATGTTTATTTAATATGGATTTTTGGTTGTATTGATTTGTTGCACTTGTACAATCTATCTTTGAAGTTCTCCTTCTCGAATGAATTGGGTAATTATCACTAGACTGACAGTCAACTGCGATACTGAGCTGATTTAATGTATTCATAACACATAAAAACAATGTAAAGTAATAGGCTTTTTAATCGTAAAAAAATGGATTCTCGTATGATCCGAATACGGCACACCCAGAGGAAAAACCATGGGAAACCATGGTAAATGCCACTAATAAGTATGAGAAATCCTTGGTACAGGACTACTGTGCAGTTCTGCAATGGTAAATCTTTATAGCGGATAGATCCACTAAACTCCAAGCAGCAAGAGGCACCACGAAACTCAAGAACATTCTGGAGAAGCTCTCTGGAATGTATCTGGGCTCACTATTGTATTGTATATCAGTGAAACTTAAATTTAAAAACAGGCTTGACTTTTCATCATTCTCAGCTAGATTCATTAGTGTAGCGTGAACTGGACGCATACAGAACACAGCATGGATTTCTAAATGTAGCACTATTGAGTGTTTAATAGTAATGGGTATATTGAAGATTTGACAGTGATGGAAGCTGAGTGTTCAACAGATGGAGTTATGTTGCCTAAAACCTCGTCATAACTATTTATAGATTTGTGGCATATGCATAACAATTAATATTTCAAAACACTTGCCATGAATAAAATATAATATACATCCACACTAAGTGTATTATATTCTAACCACTATATTCTGCCACTCGGCTTAGCTCAGTTCTTCTTTTCTTTGTCAGCATATGGGCCCGACGGCCTCTGACAATCCATTTGCCTGGCAAGCTACTTATAAATATCGGTAATTATGATCACTAATTACACCACAGTAGAAAAAAAAAAATAAGTTGCAATCGTCGTTACAATCTGTTCAGCGTTTAAAGAGATTTATCTACGAATGGGGCTAATGGTACAATCCTGAAGAGTTCAAAATAAACAGTTATGTAAATTTTCCTTCAAGAATTGAAGGAAAATTAGCAGCATTTCAGTTGGTTTATGAGCAAACGGTGCTCTCGTGGGCTCAGCAAACTTTAACAGGAAATAGTACTTGAACGGCCCAAAGAATCAACCCTTTAGTGATGTACATAACCACTGGGGGCTTAACTGAGTTATCACATAGTTATCACAGGTGAGCTGGGCTTAGGCCTCCAGAGGGGAAAGAACTCAGGCCTCCAGAGTGGAAAGGCGTGAATGTAAAACTATGGGAGGTGGCAGTGGCGTGCCTACTGGCTGAAAGTGTCAATCCAAATTAGGGGCAGCACTGAAGTTCTCAAAAGGCAAAGCTGAGCGCAAAATACTACCGAGTCAAAATGTAATTCAGGGGTTCTCAACCTTTATTGAATCACACTGAGCATTTTATTTTTTTACTTGGAGCCCGCCCCCTGCTGTGCCACCTAGCCCCCAAAACGTTATGGTCTGTCTGAAATGTACAGAGAAGGATGTGCTGCAGATGCATAATTGTGAATCACTACAAATTACCAGCTGCGGGTTTTATTATCAGAAGGTTATGCACTGACATTTCTGCAGGGAATGGGAGAATCCGGTCATTTGACTTAGATCAATACTCATGCTCATCTTCAACAAGAGCCATAAGATGTTTAACCTTTGCGAAGCAATAGATAACCTAAGGTCCGTCCTCGGTTTTCTCATTTCAGTAGTGTCAAGGTCTATGCTCCTTCCCGTTTACAAGGTAAATAGATAAGTCAGATGGTGTCAGGGACAGAAGGAGATGCCAACCCCCTCATTGCAATGGCTTTCCTCAAGGCTTGTAGTTAACCAGGATTAGTGATCAGAGCAGATGCCCTCACTTACCCCCTTCATTTCAATGAAACTTCAAGACCTAGACATACCCCAGGCTGTCAGTGCAAATTGCAGTTTTCCACTGCTCCCTGTACTCCTATTAGTCACTCTTACATAAAGTTGTGTACATTATTGATTATTATTATAATACATAGTGAAGTTTAACAATGTTGTTATGATTTAGAAAGAGGATTGAGTAATACTTTACATTAGGTGTCTCAAACTACACAGCAATGATAGTGTAGTAACACAATACACACATGGTTGTGTAGTTAAAATGCAGCATGTTTAATTCCTAAATGAAAAATCTTTTAGACATATATTTTGGTTGTGTAATACTATGTAGCAATGCAAGCAATTGGCTACCTGGAAAAGGCACGGACGCAAGTCACACAGTCAGGGGAGTGCATGATTACATCCTGGCTGTGTTAGGCTGCAGATTTTCACTTGTGATTCCACAGAGAGCATTGCATTGGCTCTGGCACTCTTAAAGGTTAGGGAGGCAAAATCGGCAGAGGCAAACAGACTTCTGCAGGACTGGCTTTTGTACTCCAGGGTATTGCTGCATTGAGGAAACATAACTGGACATTAAAAAACATGTAATAATAATAATAATAATAATAATAATAATAATAATAATAATAATAATAATAATAATAATAATAATAATAATTTAAAAAATCTTGCCAACCATTGGCTGATCCCAGATATACTCAACAGGAGCAAGAACGACTACTTGAAAACATACTGTTATAAAATAGAAGTAATCATCTGCACTTACAATCTGCTCCACAAAACGCACTTAGAGACAGTGTCTGCAGTTTTTTCCAAGGAGACCGGTACACACAGCAGCCTTACCAACATTAAATAGCTTTCGTTGTTTGTGGTTCAAACAAAAATAATACAGCAGGTCAAATCAAACGTTCGCTGCTGAATTTTGTATTTATTGATTCCTTAACTCTGGGGCGGGTATGTTGATGAAAATCGCTCACAGTTTTAAAGTTCTCATTTGGATACCATTATAATCCCAACTGATTACTCAAACACAACCATTAGCAAACAGGTACACATTTTAAACATTTTGAACAAAGAATGCTCAGTGCCTAGTGTGTATTGAGTCAAATCCTTGTGATTGCATTTGGTGTGTGAAAATATGAAAATGTTAGCATTCCACCATTGCTATTTTTCTAGATTCAGACACTGAAAACAAGGTCCTCCAAACCCCTTGGATCAAGGGAACCAATACACTGCACTCAAGTGCTCAATTCGTTATGGGGCTATTAGTGCCCCGGCTTGTCTAACAAATGAATTCCTCCTACTTTATTCTAACATGGTTTGCTTGGCAGTGACATTTCAAACATGACCCCGACAAGACAATGGCTAATTAGTCGCACAGAACAGCGCAATCCATCTTCTTTAGCTGTGGCATGCCCTCCCACTCGTTCTGGGGGCCGGCAGACACACTCAAATTAGGACATCCTGAGTTTTCTACTGCACGGTGGAGAGAGTGTCAGGGGTGCCAGCCACTTCTGAAAGTTATCTTCCCTAGGGGCTTGGGATGTGAGAGCTTGTTAATGACTAAGAAACACAGTCATTACATTTGATATACAGTTAAGTTTCCTTAACGTTTGTTGAGAATTGGAGGGTCTTGAACAATTAAAAACAGACTCATTTGCAGCGACACATGAACTAGTGTTTTTTATATACTTTGGTTTTAATTATAGAGCAAAGAGCTTGAAATGTTATTTTAATTGCTTATTTGTTATTATTTTATTGTGTTTGCAATCAGTCTGAGTGGTTCTTGTTTCTGTAACTCCAATATTGAGATATTGCTGTGTACTTTGTTTCTCTAAATATATGGCTTGAGCTTGTGGTGAGAATCCTAACTGTCTGGATTGAGAAGCCTTGTCATGCCATTCAAATCATGTGACAACAGGGCAAGCAGATCCTTGGAAAATCTGAGCAATTTCCGTTAACATGTTTTAAGTTGTTAAGGTAAAATCCACTTCCATTCAGTACAGAAGTTAATACTGCCATTGGTACTCAGATGGTACTCAATGGTAAAGATTAGGGCAAAGAAGTGAAAGGCAGCTTTTCTTGTGAAATGTTTTACTTTCAAGAGTTGCTTGGGTTTCATTTAGTAACTGCCGACAAATTACTATCTGCACAGCCCAATGTGATAATATAACCTTTAAACTCTGAGAGCCATACCTGCTCTCTCTCTCTCTCTCTCTCTCTCTCTCTCTCTCTCTCTCTCTCTCTCTCTCTCTCTCTCATGTCAGTCACATTTTACCATCCTTGTATTAGGAAACAAATCAATTCCCATTATATATATGTGCAAATTAATGCGCTTACCGTCACACGCGTTTTCCAACTCTGTCACCAGTTTTCTGATACAAAGCCCATCTCTTCAACGTTACAATGTATTTGTTTATCTGTTACAGCCAGTGTTGTTTTTTTTTTTGGTTTGTTTTTCTCGCATGCCAAATCAGTCTTTATTGTGCAGTTACACAGCGCTTTCTCCAATTTCACATGACGAAAATGCAGCAAAAACAAACTGAACGAGACAAACTATGGTAATGTAAAACAGTTAGAGATACAGTTTTAGATACTGTGATGCTTTTTTTAAAAAAATCTGTGATCTTGAGTTGCTTTTGTGCATTTTCATTTGCAAGTGAACTGTGACATTAGGGCCTTATCGAGCACCATATTCTGCAATTTTGAATATTGACTTTGGATACTGTTTTAATTCTAGAAACTTTTTTTTTTTAATCTTTTGCTAAATTGCATTGCTTTTTACGTTTTACACAGTTCAGTGCATGGGTTACATTTTGATTTTATTTTGCTGTTGGGTCGTTAATAGGGAATTTTTCATACTGCTACAATAAGTACCGGATTTAAAGGCATGTACTGTATTAAAGTCAATTTTTTCATCTCTTTTAGGAAGTGATATTTTCAGAATCATATCGTTCTGAATTAAAATACTTCTTCTGTTGAAAATATAGTACTGTACCAATAAAACCAACTACAGTACATACTTATTTTAAAACAGTCCTTTCTTTCAGCTATGTATTTTTGACATTGTATCTTTTTTCTGTGCCCTGAAAAAATGGCCAAGGGTTGGAACGGGCCAAAATGAAATAATCAGATATGCTTCACACTCTTTTAACCATCACTGAAGTCACAATTTTATAGGGTCGGATATGTGAGTGCTGACTGTATATATAGAGAAGGTGGCCATTAATGTCCATTGCCTGTAGTTATCATGTAAGACCAGGAGCCAATTGTAATTAATAAATTATTAAAATGTAATTACATGGCTATTCATGCCCTGCATTATAGAAACAATCTTTGTTTTTAATTCAGGAAAGGGGATCCCAGAGTGGCTCACCTGGTAAAAGCACAGCCATGTGGTGTACAGGGCGAGTCACAGAGGCAGGGGAGCGCAGCTTCACATCCTGGCTGTGCAAAGTCGCTGGTCTTCACTAGGGATGCCACATTGGCTCTGCTGCTCCCATGGGTTACGGAGGCAAAACTGTCAAGGACCATTTCTACTCATTGCCTAAAGCTCAGGCGGACACCTGCAGGACTGGAGACCCACTGAACCTTCAGTTCTCCAGAGCTGTGTGGGGGATTGATGCAGTAAGGACCACAATAACTTAAATACCACATATTATTTAATTTCATATCAGCTCTGTAAGTAATGGATTACAAATACAAAACAACTGGATCCTGTAACACCAGAGTTTATAAACGTAACAACTGTCATTGAACAAACTATGCGTCATAGCATTTTGTGACTTAGTTGATTGATTCTGTGTTTCATTGTGCAACACAGGCTCATTTTTCAATGCCTACAGAATGAACAAGGGCATGAAAAAACACATGATGTAATTTACTGACATTTTGGCTCCTATCCTTCAAAGCGTTGTATTCCAGTGTACAACGCTGTAAAGGGGAAATAAAACTAGTGGCAAACAACCCCGAAGGATAAGTGAAGGACAGTGGCGTCTAGCTAACCGTTTAGCTCAATTTAACTCAAGAATCTCACTGAAGCAGAAAAGAGTCAGTTTTGGATTAGGTTAAGGTCTCTGTTATAAATGGTTATGTACAATCAATAAACATGTTGTTTAACTGTGCTGTCCAAGGATAACCCTTGAGTCACATAGGGCTCATTGGACTCCACAACACGACTCTCTTGATTTAGAGGTAAAGGTTGGATAATCTGTGGTAGAAGCGTATATATATGAGAAACACATGCTCATTAATACCAGCAGCAGAGTGCTACCCCAGAGCAAGCTGCTTCACAATTCTCTAGTGTGTACTTGATCAAGAAAACCCCCCAGAGCCCTCCACGTCCAGTGAAAATCAGATAAATCTAAGAGAAACCCACGTTTCCAACATCAAAACTACCTCGGCAACAGCCTTTGCATTCAATCTTCAGGCCAAACTGTATTTCCCATGAGGTAGTCACTGTAAACATCTATAATCGGCCACCCGAAAAATCTCCTATTCACAAAGATGCTTTGTAATACACTCTGATTCTGACTGAAGGTAAGTCACTTCTCACAAAAAGGTACATAGAAAGTTAGCAAACACAAACACCCTCGGAACAAACTAGTGAACAATGTTAAAGCACGTAACTTTAACACGCTCCCTAACCTTTTTTTCAGACTCCTGAACAAGTTGCCAAGGAAACCTGAGGCAAAAAACAACAGAACAGATACTCAGCACAAAAGAATTTCAGCTTCACAGCACCTGATTCCGTGGAAACCAACTTGCTGTTTACAAGTTATAAGTTGTAACTGTTTACTTTGGTTACATCGCGTTTTAACTGCTAGTGCAGACCATTGCAATTGCTGTATTCTCTGTACTGTCTCACATAATGCAAACCTTATTTAAAATGTTGTTCAAGCGATACAAATTGTTATTATTTTAACAACAAGCAACACAGAACTGTATAACTCTGGCAGGAAAAACGTCGTTTACCAGAGATTATAGAAAATATTGCGTGGGGTAGTGTGTGATAAATGAGAATTTAAAGCCCACCCATGCATTATTCTCTATATAGTTTATGTTACCATGGCAACAGACCCCTAAAAATAAATCCTGGTATCAGTTATGTTCATACATATGTACATGGCTATTACATTTTTTATCATACTCCTACCTACGTCATCAGTGCATTACGGCTCAAAACTAACTCGGGACATATTTTTGTGGGTCATATATTCTGACCCATATTATCATTTTATGTATTCTATGTTTCTTACCTTCTAGTTTCGTATTATTGTGTGGTAATATATTCTGACCCATTCTCTCTCTCTTCTCTCTCTCTCTCTCTCTCTCTCTCTCTCTCTCTCTCTCTCTCTCTCTCTATTTACACATACACATATATATATATATATATATATATATATATATATATATATATATATATATATATATATATAGTGTATAAACAATGGTGTGTAGTCTGGTTAAACTTCCTTTTTTCCTGCCATTTGGGACAGCTCTGAACTGTGCTATTGACAGTTATTGATAACTGATCCATAAAGTAAAGGTTTACAAATGAAATAAAGTGTAATATTCATAAAACTGTCTTCACTGTTGTTAACACAGCAACTCACAATATAATACTAGGTATCGCATTTATTACAACAGTGCTCATACATACATATTTTTTTCTGTTAGTACAGTACTGTCAATACTGGATGTAATAGGTTACTGTAACATTTCCTAATGGTATGCTTTCTTTTCCTAAAGCAATAGTAACTAGGATAGAAATCAGGCATTTCATTGAAAAATGGGTTTGATAATAAGAGTGTGATAAAAACCAGTGTTCTTATCAGGAGCCTGTCTCCATTGACATTAACAGCTGGGATTAAACAGGTTTAGTTGTATTATTTTTTCTGTTCAGTGGCTACTGTGAAACAATGCAAGCATATCAGACACATAGAAACAAGCTTACATTTCCAGCAAGCTACAGGAGCAAGAAAGCAGGCAGAGTTTCATTTTTCTTGCTGTTTTCAAAATCACATAATATCCGATGAAAACCCTGTTGTTTTTATCTTTCTTACCCATTGTGATTTAAAAAAAAAATAAAAATTGCATGCATGGCGTTGAAATGTATTTGGTAATGTCTGGTGCTCTGTTTGTGAATATACTGTTTTGTGACACTTTCTGTACTACATTACTGCTTGGAATTTTTTCCAAAACGATTTAGTAATGTTCTAAAATGTCATTTATATGTGCATGATTGCAATCAGAAGTGCACTCCCATCCGTCTGAAACTGCACTTCACAATTGCTTCACAGTCACGTGATGTGCGATTGGTCTTCTACCAGTTTCTGAGATTGACTGTCACTTCTCTATTCGACTTAACTGCCTAGAACAGAGCAAACACTTTCTTTTAAGACAGTAGTGAAAGCGTTCCCTGGGCTTGCTATAGTACTTCCAGTGCAGTACCCTTTATTAAAGTAACCAGTTTGTAATTGCAGTACTATATTTGGGTCATTGTTTGCAGCACTATTAGAATTGAAATGCAATTCACTGGAGAAATTTATTGCCCACTTAGCATGAAGTGTTAGGTGTCATTTGCTATATAACTGGGAACCTTTTAAAAGAATAGAGGAGATGGGTAGAATCAAAGGTTTGCAATGTGGAGTCATTCTGAGTGGATCTGTGCTCTGTTGTTAGAATTTTTCTCTCAAACTTTGCATATATATATATATATATATATATATATATATATATATATATATATATATATATATATATATATATCATAATTAAACCATAGATATGCATGTCTGTATGTTTACATATTTACTTGTAACTCAGTTACTATTTGTAAAACAAAACATAATTTAAAATGGGGAATGAAATTTGCGATGACACCAGGTCTGATTAGCCTCCCTAATTCCATTCAAGTCATTACACTTTTCAACTAGCCCCCACCTACTCTAGAGCTGACATAATGAGAATTAATCAATTTGTGAGCAACAGAAACCAAAACCACTCAGAAGTTTCAGGCAGGTAACAAAAAAATACTCCTTCAAAAAATGATAATTGGAATGACAGGACAATCCTTGGAACCATCACCAAAAGTCAAGCGGACATTGGACGAAGGAGATAACTCCCTAATTCCTACCTTCAATCCATGGCAGCTATCAAGCCAGGTACATTTAAACTTACCTCACTTTGCAGTCTGTGCTGGCCTTTGAATGCTCCTCCCAAACTTCCAATACGTTTTCAGCCACGCCAGGGGGTATGGGCAGTTGAATTGAGCACTAGACAGATGTCAACCAAAATGTTCTAGTAGCATCAATTCCCCCAAAGAGGAGGTGGAGCTCCAACTCCAAGTCAAATCTCAAAATTAGATGGCTTCTAATTTCCAGTACTGAAGTGGCAAAAGTAGGAAACTCATGAAATCTTTTTTTCATGTAATTAATTCAACACTGGGCTGCCAGAAGTAAACTTATCCGGACCTAGTTCCTGTAGTTTTCTGCATACCTCCCTCTAGTATTACATTTGCAGGTTGTTATAAAAGAAGCAAGGGTTGTGGAAGGTGTCTCCATCCCACTGTCTTCAATCATGCAGCCCTGCTTCTCCCCCTGGGGACCAGTCTTGTTGAGCAGATCCGGTTGTCAATTTAGCAAAAGTCTACATGCTTCATTTGCGAACACGTCCCAAATTAATCTCAATTATAGAATGAAAATGATATTCTGCTTGCAGATAGATATCAATCACTGTGTTACGATCCTATCAAGCTGGAATGAGGGAGTATATTTCAGCAACTTCAATGCAAAGTTTATTACAATCCATGCCATCTTTGTTTTTGAAACTCAGTACTTTTTGGTACACTAAGGATCAACCTGTACCATGCTGGGTTCTTTTAGAGCATTTTAACCATAGATAGTTGTTTAATGCAATCTAGGGTGATTCCCCAGTGCTCTATAATGTTCTAAGAGGTAGATGTGGTTTATCAAATCCCCCAAACTTAAATTGGTAACTTTCTTGGACAATGTCAGAGAAACCAGGAAAACTGGGTCAGACTATTGAGAAGCCATTGGTTTGCATGCCGGCAAATCTGGATACTGCCAGCAGGTGCCATGCATGTCTCATGTAAAGCAGGGTTAAGTGCTAAGGTTAGAATATGATTTGCAAATGATCTTCCATGCCAATGCAGTGGTTCTGTATTAGATCAATGGTAGCACACTACTAGATAACTCTACCAACGAAAGCATGAGCCATTGGTTGAAGGACAACATGGTATGAACCAATACACACTGATTTATTTATAGTATTGGCATGGTACCATGTTAGTACCAGACAGTGTTCTGCTAATGTTTGTGCTGCAGTATCTTTGGTGAAATATACTTCGAATGTATACCAATAGCAACTCCTATACAATACAATACAATTGACTTTTATATAGCTCTCTTTGTGCAGACCATCCCAGGGCACTTTACAATCCAGTAACGGGCCAAAGAATCCAGTTAAAAAATAAGCTAACTCAAACAAATATGTGTTTCTATTTGATTTTAAAGATTCGACTGTGCCAGCATGCTTCATATGACTTGGGACGGAGTTCCAAAGGCAGGGAGCAGAACAACTAAAGACCCTCATCCCTCCTGATTTTAAATGACTTTCAAGAACTCATGTACAATAACACCCGTTTCCTCCAAATGAGTAAGAGGCAATGATAAGCCAGGGTATGCTTTTACATGCACTATGGCATGTCACTCAAGCTATGAGTGCAATGGCAAAAAAATCCACTTGGTTGCCAGATCGAGTGGATACAATGAAAAAATGAATCATTTAATAAACAGAGGACAAACAACACTTGCTGACAATCACTCATTTTGACCTCATTGAAAGATGGCTAATTAGTAATTGCATAGTTTACAGCTAATTTACATAATAATTAGACTGGCTGCTAATTGCCATATTGATGTGACAACCTGTCATTTTTAAAAAAAAATGTTTTATATATAAACGCACAACTTTGAGCTAGAAACCAACTTGTTGCAACACACATATCCTGCTTAGTAAATGGCATTGCAGACAGAGGCAACTCCCAAAAATAGATACCAAGCATTATCTTAGAAATTCCATGTTATAAAACAAACAAAAAAATGAGCTTGACATGCATTGTGCTGCAGTATCAGTGTATAACCAACTGACATACAGAGTGAAGTGAACATGCTCTTTACATTCAACAAGAAAGAGATTACTTGTAACATCAACTCAACAGACAGCTATTTTCATGGTGCATTAAGGAAGCAATAACCCAGGCTTCTTCTGTCCTCCTACAAAAATGGAATCCTCACAAGCTCCTTATTGTTTTCTTGTTGGTCTTTTGGTTTGCATTTGCTTACTTCTTCAACCCTTTTTATTAAAAAATGTTTCACGTCATTTGACGCCGATTCATAGATTAACTGCTGCAGAGGAATCAGAACTGTACTGTAGATCTGCTTTAGTGTTCCAGTCGTAGAAGCTTAATGAAGAGTATGCAGTACCCTGATTCAAAGCTTCTAAACAACCGTTTGAATTGGGAAGAATTTTAGACTGCCAATTCTGATCACAATAGCAAAGAGAGATAAAACACCACCATGCATGTGTAATAGAAAAGGAAATAGATGGGATACCATTTGCATATTGATACTCTTTGAGTCATTTTATCAGTTAAAGCTATTCCTGATGTATGTCACCCACGATCTTAATTGAAAGATTCCCAAATCAAACCGATCTCATCACAATGTGCTGCCAATGGAAACGAACAGGGATTTAATGTCGCTTTCAAATTTGGTCCAGGCGACAGCCGGAAACGAGACATGAGTTAGCGGTATGAATCCAGAATGGGTGGTGATATCAATTCAGACAAGTTTCTGAATCCCAGGTCGTTACCCGCATGTCCAGGAATGCTACAGCCTCTTCATATTCAGAATCAATTTTGTTCACTCTGAAAGCCTGTTTTATTGTTTTTCTTTTTCCTTTTCCTATTCAGATTTGCTTACTTGCCCAGACGCCTTTGAGATTAAACATTTTGTTTGCAGTTCAAGGGGACAGCCAGCAAAGTCACAAAGCTTACCTCACCGCAGCTGTCAAAACCACATGTATTACAAACGGTTTAATCAATACACAGAACGGACAAGCTGACAGTCAGTCAATATTCCATATTAATAACTGGGACTGCCTTTGTATAAAATAATGTTTATTATTATTATTAGCAATGGCATCATTATTATGATTATTATTATGTTAGCATTATTACTATAAATAATAATTAAGAGTAATTAGCTTCCAATGTGATGAGAATTGCTTTTTATCATGGCATTTGCAATCATGGTGGTTCTAGGTTATGTTGCTCCCATTTTGAATGATTACCATTTCTCTGAATCTGCCTTTCCTGGGCTTTCTTTGCAAGCAGGCGGGACTGACAGAATTGAAAGGTTACCCTGTCAAATTATTTGAATGACATGAGGAAAGCTGTTCAGTTCTAGCACATAGGGTTTTCCAGACAAGCTCAAAGCCAAGTTCTGATTCAGAGAGAAATTGTAATCACCCAATATAGGAGAAACAGAACACCATTCATAATGATCGCAAGCCCCATTAAACAGTAAGGGAACATAAAAGTGTATGTACGTATGTGTCAGGGTCCTCTATGCTGTTAATTCCAGGTAAGTTTCTATAATTATCTTTATAACCCTTTGCCCACAGGTTGTTTTGGATTTCGAACTGACCACCCGGACCTTCCCAATGAGTGTACAAGAACCACACAAACAGGTAAGTAAAATATAGACAATCAACTACATCTTATTGTATTAGCTCAATTGCCCCCCACACACACATTATCTCCATACAAAACCTTTTCTAAAAACACCTAAAATCTTCCATAAAATATTTTAACAGGCTACAGGTGACTTCAGGGTGGCTATTAGTATTGTACTCCACACAATATATTAGCACAACAGTCCAAAGAAATATCAGTTTGGTGAAACAATAGTTCCAGTATATTCAGTTGGTAGGTCCTGTACTTAATCCAAGTCGTCAAACAGTGACCCGGTAGAAACGCCAACCAGGAAAGCTAAAGTTAAAGGTGACCGAACCAAGGACCTCCTAATTCGTTGGTTTGTCCCGGTGTAAAGCTTGGTACTTAAATTAGATAGGGTAAGACCTCGCGTCTCGGGTGTGTGTATACAGGGAGCTGGCCGTCTGTCCCTTGGCTGTTGCCGGTTTGCTCTTCCGGGGCGTCGGTCATGGAGGGGGGTCAGTGATAGTGAATTAGTGCAAATGGAAAACACTTGGCTGCATTTGGAATTGAGGAATGGGACTAATTTCTCCGTCTATTCACCCGTGTTGTTGTACAAATAATAACACACACACTTAACAAATAAATACATAACACAAAAATACAAAATAAGCAACAAAAAAGTGTCTACATTTGGGTAATGAACAAAAATAAAATGTGAAACATAACAAGTGCAAATGAAACCACATTAATAAAATAAATATAAAAGCAAGACATAATGTGCACAACCCCGGCTAATTAGTCACTCGTGACATATGTACTGTATGCATATACTGTACAGTATGTATTTTGTTTGTTTAGTGCTGATAGGTATCATCTTCCCCTCATTTCTTTGAAGGTGCACGCACCTCAATCCTGACTGTACACCCCCTGCCATTACATCCTGGACCAAAAACAGTAGATTGGAATTTTTACACACTTTTGATGGAGGGTACTTTTTTTTAAACTTTTTTTTTTATAACACATGGTAAAGCAGTTGGGGATTTTCAAATGCAAATGTTTATGTAGTTTTACATTTAAAAACCACAGGACTAGCATCTGCCTTTGTTCAGTGAGCAAATGCTTGTAATTAAATGTGCTTTAATATTAGGATGCCCTTCCTCCCACACTACTTGATTTGACCTTGGAGCATATGGAATACTAATTATTGTTCAGTCTGAACCTTGATTCTGCTGGGGAATTTGTTCTGCTTTTGTTATTTACGTTTTGCCTCAAGCAGGGATTTTTTTTTCTGTACATATTGTCAAGATAATGCTCACTACAAAGGTTCCAGTTAACACGTCTTAATTCTGATAAATTAACTACTGCTTCTGGAGTATCTTTCACTTTAAATTACCTAATAGCATTAGATTGTTTTAGCAAGTACTTTTAGATTGTAACACTATGAGGAAAATAGGAATATTTCACCTTTTTAAAGACTTTTTTGGCCAACAGTCCTCTGCATTTTTTGAATTTAGTAAAAGCACTTTCCCTCACAGCTCTGTTGTAAAAATCCCCCAACTCCCTCAATCTGTACCCCTCTATACTGTAACACAGCCTCAACTGTTCCTCAATCTGTACCCCTCTATACTGTAATATAACCCCCAACTCTCCATCAATTATGAAAAAAAAACGCCTGTTAATTTTACAAAACAACTAGAACCAAACCACTATGTAATATAAATCTCTTAATTTTCTAACATTCCCATTCAGGTTATTTTTTTTTTCTTCCTGCTGGGGTACACATCCTGCTGGCAGCTAGCCTTAGCAAGCCCTGAGCACCTGAGCACCTACCCTGTACCAGCCGATACCACAATCTAACTACAGTATGTGCTGAAACTGGTTTAATGCTGTGTGTGTAGCATGGAAGTGAAGCTAAAGTGGGAAGAGGGGAATTTAGTGTGTGAAAAATGCTGTCCTGAAAATGCTAGCCCTCCTCTAGTCTCTCCACAAGGCACAGACCACATGTTCAGAAGCGGTAATGTGTGTGGTGGCTGTGAAAAGAGGATGCCTGGTATAGTTAGTCTAAGCACTGACAGCACAGGAGCCTTCTGTCTCTCTGTCTGTCTGTCCTAAAGGCAGTTACAAGGTGCCCATTAAGCAAGGGGGAGATAAGTGTCTGAAAAAGCTGACAGCACTGGAGATTGAAGCTCTCTGTCTGTCTTTAGGACAGGTACAGAACAGGGGTTGGTTTAGTGAATGTGACAGGCACTGGATACTCCCCATTGAAGTACCACAAGGGCAGGTGCAAGATTCCTGCATGGATTAAAATAAAATGTTGGATATACTGCCCTCTAGGGAGACGAGAAGGTATTTCAATGATTCAATGATTTTAATGCAGGTTCCCAATGAAATTGCTGTCTAAAAACATTTGGAAAGCACATGAATGTACCAGGAGATCAGGCTGGGCCATTTCTCAGGTAACTTTATGTCACTTTCATAAGAGACATATTTTATCCTAAATTGTCATAAACAATTGCCTCACTGTAACAGAGCAGAGCCTCCAACTGCCCCCTCAATCGTTACCCCTCCTTATACAACAGCCAGACACTGCTCTCCCACTGTTTTCTATGGAGGTCAGCCATTCTGTTATAACTGAATAACGGAAGAGATGACACCAATAACTACTCCTGTTCTAGAACCCCACAGGGATGCTCGAACCCGGCTCTCAAAGTTACCTCTTTCAGTGGACTTCAGTGATTATCAGAAAAAACAGTGCGAAACAAAGACATACCTTTAAAAAGCTGCAGTCTAATAGTGATAATGGCATTGGAAAAACTTCCATTATTACCTTATTTTCTTCAGACCATACATAGCCCAGTTCCACAGTTCCATGGACTTCTATTATTTAGCTCACCAGTTAGTCCGCGTTACTCCGGATACATCCAAGGCATGTCTACACAGCTCTCCCCCCTCCTAGTAAAGGATCATTACAAATGCCATTATCTCTTAAATACCTACAGAGCAATCTGTACCTCTCTATACCTCACTGTAACAGAGCCCCCAACTCTCCCTCAATCTGTACCTCTCTATACCTCACTGTAACAGAGCCCCCAACTCTCTTTCAATCTGTACCCCTCTATACTGTAACAGAGCCCCCAACTTTCCCTGAATCTGTAACCATCTATACTGTAACAGAGCCCCCAACTCTCTCTCAATCTGTACCCCTCTATACTGTAACAGAGCCCCCAACTCTCCCTGAATCTGTAACCATCTATACTGTAACAGAGCCCCCAACTCGCTCTCAATCTGTACCCCTCTATACTGTAACAGAGCCCCCAACTCTCCCTGAATCTGTAACCATCTATACTGTAACAGAGCCCCCAACTCGCTCTCAATCTGTACCCCTCTATACCTCACTGTAACAGATTTGTATTCCATACTGATAAACCCAAATGTCTTTATCAAATTGTGTGTGATGGGTCTTCTGTGACTGACACCAGTATTTCCAATATTTGCATTCCTCAGCACTATCTGAACCTGAAAAGCATTCCCAGGTTTCTGATTTGCATGCATCTTCTCTACCACAAAGACCAATGTACCTTTGCTCCACATCACTCCCTTTGTTATTCATCATAGACCCATACCCCACCTTTCCATTTCTGTCTTTCTCTGACAAGGACACAAGGATACCTCCTTTGCACCCCTGTATTCCTTACAGTCTGTGTGATGTATTGCTTGTTGAAATGTATGAGTTTTAATTGCTTATTTCACTGTAACTCCAAGACTAAAACAAGCTAAACAATATTGTGTTTTTGCAATCATCTTTCTGTTTTTTTATCTACAGTATGTCAATTATTTGTCATTTCTGGATTTCTTAGAGAAGCAACATTGATGTTTGTAATTTAGCTAAATAAGATCTGACTCAAAGCGTGTCGCTATTGGAATCCAAACTTGTTATAATTTTTTTTTTCATCAGTAAAATATTAATTCCAAGTATTTACATATTGTTATAGCCTACCCTGGTATGCGTTTTGCATGAAAAAAAACATTTTGACTCCCATTTAGAATTGTGTTCGAAGCACGAAAGTATGAAAGTGCTTTTTAAATCGCAATCATTTTGACTTGGGCACATTCAAAACGCACTCTACCTCGTGGAATAAGTGCGGCTTATGGCATGCAAAACCGTTGCCATTGAATTTGATAAGTTATTAGAAATGAACGATGCATGACGAAGCACATGACATGCTAAGTGTGTATAACCGGTAGTGCTGAATTATGTGTTTTATATGGTAATATACAGTACAGCTGTGCTTGAACCTTGTATACAGTGTTTCCACGTGACGTAAAACTAAACTGGCAACACTCTAATGGGACAAACGTAACACAATCAGACCACACCCACTTTGTATTCCGGTGCATTTTACTGTAACAGAAACCCCAGCTACCAAATTGATGTTTCAGTCCCTCTTTACAATAGCCATAGTATTAATCGCGCTGTTTTCCCATTCATAAGACGCAGACCCCTCCCCTAGTGAATCAGACATCGCTGGCGGGCGTTGATTGCAGTACGCAGGTTTACATGCACGCGGGACTCGCCAAGTTCAATGACGGTATCTGGAGAGCAGTGACGCGGATGAGAGGAGGGGGCTCAGGGGCTTCTCCAAGCAATTGCTACTCTTGTCAGCGCCTCTTTTCCAACCAGCCCATCTGTCGTTCTTAATATCCTACTGTAAACTTTTGATGACTCAAAAATGCAAATATCTTTAATACGCTCACATTCAAAAGTCCTTCATAACTCATGTATTAAGCCTTTCCTTGTCAAAACATCACATATCACCACGACCTTCATAAATGCGCACAGATTTTATGTGTCATACATAAGTTGGTTCAATAAAATTGGCACAATATAGGTCACATTTGTACACCCCTCTACGTTACATGATTTAGAGCTTCTTTAAACAAAAATAAATAAATAAATAACAATCATATAAGACTTTATTTGGTTCGATTTGTGTAATAAAACAACTTTACGCACAGTTTTACAACAACATTCACAGGTTGTATGTTTCATATGATGAATACAATTAACAGCTGTTTAAATCACATTGCACATACACATTTCAAGGCCTCGTGCATTGTGTGTACGTTAAGTCAAGGGTAACGCACCGTGCAGACAGACAATAAGGTCACTATTTAGAACAGGGCGAGTGTTCGATCTACCAATTGCACAGAACCATTTCCCTCATTTCTTTGTGACAGAGAAAGTATCTCAATTAAATCTACCCACCTCTCACTAATAGTGTAGACGAGCTTCTGCAAATTAAACAGATGAGAATCAAATTAGATGTGAACAACAGTATATGCAGCGGAGTTTAATTGATTTGACGAGTTGTACAGTAATTAATTGTGCGTTACTTGCATTCATTTCTTCATTGACGCTAAAAACAGGTGAGCCGCATTGTAAAATAAAGTATTGTCCTAACGAAATGCTTTTTTCCTGGTACTGAATGAGGGAGAGTAGGGGGCTCTGTCACAGTGAGGTATAGAGCTATACTGAGTGAGGGAGAGGATATTGAGGGGTAGGCCTATATAAACCCTGTTGTATCCTGAACAACAGGATTCTATGTTGGGTCTTCATGAGGCAGTAAATTGATTAGTATGGGGTTATACTTGTGAGACGGATTGCTCGACAGTTTGCATTCATTCAAAAAATGAAGTGAGATAGGGGTCTGCATGAGGTATGAGCACCCCAGTTGTTTTGCATGCCGAGAAAAAACACTGCAGCTCAGGCTAGGCTACATTTTTGGCATGTACTATATTTCACAAGTGGACTATTCAAGGAGTTCAACCAAGAGGAAAATTTGCTTATATTAGTCTAACATTCTGATGTATTAATGTATCATACATATCATATATATGTATCATATATATATATATATATATATATATATATATATATATATATATATATATATATATATATATGAAAAATCGTACTTTGCTTTGGAGAAGAAGTTTTGGAAAATATCGTGTTATGAATAACTGTTAAAAAAAAAAAGTGTGCGTTTTAGGAGCTTTCCTAGTGTCCCTGCTACGATAGTGACACTATGCAGGTCACAACATATTTTGGTTTTAGTTCTGGTTAAGCTTGAGGCTGCGAAGATATTAATGATCCAAAAAATAAAAACCTTTCATGGAAAAAAATATCTATCTGCAATAAAGCAGCTTAACGAACATAAATAGAGTGGGCAGGTTTGGAAGCCAGAGTAGGATTAAGAAAAAAAATCTGTAAAATAGAAATACAGAGAGAGAGAGAGAGTGAGAGAGAGAGAGAGAGAGAGAGAGAGAGAGAGAGAGAGAGAGAGAGAGGATGTGCATTGCGTGCAGAGCATAGTTTTTCATGGAAATCTGTATCTGTGGCGTTTAATCCTTCGCTGCTGCAGCAGCATTGCAATACCGAAACGTAAGAAACAATCTAATTTGGTAAACCCACGTCGCTGTGCCGTGATTAAAAAGAGAAAGTGAGAAAAACAGAAGCAAATACCTTTTTGTTTCTTCGTGTGGGAGTTTTGTTAACGTATTTGATTGACTGATATAGCTCTTGATGTATGTATTAGTTTCTTTTCTTTCCTTTTTTTCTTTTTAAAATTGAATTTGCACAATGTGCGCCCAGTGGAGTCCACTTGATCTCGTCTCTTTGGAATGGTGGGGAACACGCACCCGAGCAATGGAAAGTATCTAAAGGCAGATGGAGTTTGGGGATTATTGCAAAATAAGGGAAAGATGACCGTCTTTTCTCTGTGTTTCCTCCTGTGCGCTGATGTCTTGGACTTAGCTTTAGGTGAGTGTTCTCCGAGTGACACGCTCTCTTACAATATTTCTCTTGTGTGTGGTTTGTGTCCTTTTGCCAAAAAAAGCCTGTGTTAATTGCAACGAAAAAGAAAACAGATACGTTGCTGTCTGACTAAATAATAATAATAATAATAATAATAATAATAATAATAATAATAATAATAATAATAATCTTGAAAATAGGGGTTTGTAGTTTTAGATTCCTTTATTGGAATCCATACGGCTCCAACCTTATTGCATCGCACAGTTTAATTACAAGGTTTATGAAATTGCAGCAGTACTGTGTAGCTCCATGTGCAGTTAATTAAATCATTCCAGTGCAATTCTATTTTTATACCAAATACCTTTGTTGTCAACTTTTTTTTTGTCAAAAAGAAAAGAAAAAATCACGACAATGTGTAAGCGCCTCCTTTCGCAGCACACAGTCTCAAAAGGCAAGTAAAACACATTCCTGCCATAGCTTTCACGGGTTGTTTATGAGGAAACTTTACTTGAGCGGAATGCAAAATAAAAATAAAGAAATTCAATTAGAATGTAAATGAATCCTGATACTGAAAACTACTTGTATCCATGGGGACACGTTAATTGTTTTTTTAAGTAGCTGTAGTGTTGTTCTAGAACCAGATCACGTATTTTCTGTGCGAAATGATTTAGCTGAATTGGTACAACTTTATCTCGAGCAAAGAAAATAAAATGGTGCATGTAAATTCTGTCGCGGTGTATCTTAAAGCGTTTACCGTCTGAACAAGCACTTTCCAAGCCTCAGCTGCTGTGCGTTTATCTTTCCTTCTCACTGCTGCAGCTATTATATCAGATACCTCCTAGCAGTAAAATATGAACACATTAATTAATAGCACGACATTGATAGGTGAAGCGTATTAACCAGAGGTATTATCAGACAACAGGTGATACAGGCACAACAGCGGATTTCTTTTGCTTCGACCAAGATACAAGATATGTCTTTGAATTGTGAAATATATTGATAGTACGCGCGGAGCAGACGCTAGTATGTCGAAAGAAGAGTGCTGTTTGATAACAAGTAGTGGCACTGGTCGATTTGATTCAATGAGAAACAGATACGCCTTAGTCTTGTACACTAGTAAACAAAGCACTTGATTTGGAAACACGCTTGTTTCATTTATCGCAAGACTGTAATATTAAGAGTCTACTGTAATGTGTTTAGCTGCAATCGAAACACTCGAGGTGCAAAGATCCATTTCTACATTCATTATACAGCAAATCGAAATGAAGTAATACCTCAATGAAATATGTGAGGCTAAAATGAAGTACTACTTTTGGTTTCTAATAAAACAAGGTATAGTGCAATGGCGAACCAATTAAACCTCCATCCCAGTCCTCAAGTAGTTACCTGGAATTTAAGAGCCCCACCAGGACCCTGTTTGCAGGGATATGGGCTGCTGTGAAGGTGGGTTGTCCCAAGATCCTACAGAGAAAGTCATAAACTGTGCTGAGCCTCGGAAATGCACAGGACTGGTTAGGATTATTATAATCCCCATGCATCACAACCACCAGCCCAATGCCCATATTTGAGTTTATTAAAATCAATCTAAAGCCACACAGTCTAGAACCAGCATCACCTAGCACCCAGTCCTCTGTTCAGATCACTATTCCAAGGATGGAAATGTAGCCCTCAATAGCAGTTTGAGCCATTCCAGGTTTTATTAGTAATCTAGTTAAAGTAATTAAAGATAGTAAAATAATTCCATAACCTCTCTTGCCCTCCCATTAGCTACAAGGTCTAAAATGTGCACCGCGTTATAGCAGACATGTGTTTTCCTTTTAAACATGATACCTGATCGTCACTAGGTTAAAGAAAGTGCTCATTTTCCTTGGCTTACTCTCAGGAAGTCTGTTACTGCTTCACTTCCTTGTTCATTTCATCTCAACATTGTCTTCACTGTCAAAGCATGTCAGTCAATAGGGGAAGGAGCTGGTTGGTTAATAACAGGAAATAAGCCATTGAAGGGGTGGGGACAATTTCCTCTTCTAGGTGAAATGACCAAGGAAGTGCAACATTATCTAAAAGCATTCAAACTGCTGCAGCCCGCTAAATATTTTTCAAACTGTCCAGTTTTCTATTCCACTATACTTTCCCTTGAGCTGTCTGTTTGATGGGACCTTCACAAATAACAGAAATGAAACTAAGAGAATTTGATGTCCTGTCAGCACAGGGAAATTATATATTTTTTGGTTCATACAAGGTGCTGTTGTAAAAACTGCATGCAAGGTTTGTTTTTGTTTATTTCTTGCCCTGTGTGAGAGATACACTGCATCTGTGTGAGATATACATTCTATCCCCATAGCGCAGCCGCTCCACATACAAAAGTGAACACCTTCATCATGTAGTACACACTTTTTGTTGTTAAAGTCTCTGGTCCATGACTCGTCAGGGCTGTTAATAAAGCTGTCTTAGCAACCTCTACACATATATTGTATGGTGTTTGTTTAATAATTCTCCCAGAGTCTCCTGTTCACTCTACTTCATCTTAAGAGAAATAAGTGCCATTTTAATTGCTTCCCCTACTGTTTTTTTGTGATCATTCTGAGTGGTTCTGGGCTCTGTTGTTCCACCATTGAATTATTATCAGTGTTCTCTAAATCTGCTCTTACCTGGCTTTGAGCTTGTCTGTAGAATTCTAAGTGCTGGAACTAAGAGCCTTTCTCATTTATGCTATTGTTTACATATGGAATAATTTAGTACCACTGCCTCTATAGCTGCTAGTATAGCTACTCTTCAACATGACTGGCCATAGAGATTACAAAACATGGGTTCAAATCTTATACAGGTGTTTTTTGATGTTTTTACCTGAAGATGGGGTCAAGTTCACCCCCGTGGCGCACACCAGATCTTCACATACACTCTTGTCATGCGTGGACTGGCCAATTGAAAGACATAAATTTATTTCAGACCCAAGAACAGTGTATAATATGCACAACATTAATTACAAAACAGTTCTCCTATAAGAACCCCAGGAATACACTTCACACTGCGATGTGACAAGCCATATGGAACACACATATGTGCCCCATGTATGGGAATGACATAACATGATATGGCGTGTCCTTGGAAAGCAGGTGTTAACATACAGTAGCAAAGACTCGTCCTGGGGTTTTAGATAAAGACACAAACGACTCACTGCCAGCCATTACTAAGTTTACTGTACCTTCAAAATGTGTTTAAATATGTATTTAATAAACAGCAGTGAGACGTAACCATGTATTTAAATAGAATGTGGGTTATAGTCTATAAATAAATACATTAATAATAATAATAATAATAATAATAATAATAATAATAATAATAATAATAATAAATGAGTATTAAACCAGGCACTTGAGTGCATTATGCTGCTTGTGACAGTGATTTAAGTGTGGTATTGGCTTTAAGCAACAAATGGTGTTGCAGAAAAACACAAAACGATTTTGTAATCTAAGCATAATCCAAGCTCTGAGCAATGTGTCTCACTAATCCTGACCTGAAGGACCAACACCTTGTGATGAGTTTTTAAGACCACTACCACAGTAAAAGCATATAGTAGCAAAGTGTAGTAAAGCATAGTGAGAGCATGGTAAAGCATAGAAAAGCACTGAAGTACAGTAGTGTATTGAAAATCAAAGCAAACCATGCATTGTATAAAATACAGGAAAAGCAATGTAAAACTACAAAATGCAAAAGCCTCCAAAAGTTGAAAGATACCCAGTGCATCACCTCATCCCCCCACTCTTGAACCAGTAAACCTGGTGGAAAGCCATCTTCCAGTACATACCCACCAGCACACAGCTGTAAGTGGTCTTGTTTGATTTATTGCATCTAAGGGGTGGAGGGGTATACATACATGGATATGTCTGTGTCTTCATTCTATTGCAGCCTCCATCTCAGGGCAGTACAGAAGCAAATGACTTCTGAGGCAGTTCCTTCAAGAAATCTGAAAGTCCCAAGGGAGGTTTAGCCCCGTGTATTAGACAATAAGCCTATGGGCTTTGCAAGTCTTAGACAGCTGGTTATCCATTATGACTTGGACAAACATGTTTCCTTTGTAGTCTGAGACAGCTGGACATGAAGTCATATTGATCCGTGTGGTTTAATAAACTCTGCAGGTCCTGTTCTGGTATAATCTCTTGTCGAAATCCATGTGGTTAAATAGATCTCACCAGTTCTGTTTGATTCTTGGTGCTGTAGTTTCTCCACGGCTGGATGCCTACTGCAGTAACTTCATGGCACTCGACCAGCATGCAACTGAAAATGCGCTGACTGGAAAAGAACATGTGTCTTTTACTTTTACATTATTATCATTATTGTAATAAGTGAGAGTTCTTGGAAAACAGTTAGAGAGGCCAGACTGAAAATGTTATTTGTGTGGTTGACACCCCCTATAGAGATAAATGGAAATAATTTCAAGCACTTAAGGGCAGTAGGCCCTTATTAATTCTCTTTTGCTTAAAAACCATTGAAATTCCTGGAATGCCTTTTATTAGGCAATACGATGGGGGCTTTGGATCTAAATAGAGTTTTAATAAGAGATCTGTTATACAGAAAAACACAGACACTGATTGGACCATTAGGCAACATTGCTTCCTTCCACCACTGCTTCCCTCCCTCTCAGTCCCTCAGTTCTAACCGTGGAACCACACTGCTTCCCTTCATCCCAGTTCCTCATCTCTAACCATTAGGCCACACTACCTCCAAGTCATTCCCTCAAGTCAAACCATTAGTCATCACTGCCTCTCATTCCATCCACTTTATCCATACTCCTTGTCCCTCAAGCAGACAACACCGCCTCCCTCTCATTTCCACAGCCTCCTCAGCTGTAACTACCTGGCCGAACTTCCAATTCACAGGTGAATAAATTGAATGCCTCCCTGCTGTGCTCTGCTAGGAACAATGGCTCAAAGAAAGTTGTTTATAAAGCTCACTGTTGCCCGCAGCATACTTTCTGCTTCCATCTGATAGAGCTTTAAATGCGTAGTCTCCCTAAACATCTTTCCAAGAGATTTTAAATTAATTTTCTTTATCAAATATATTACTTGGTCCCCCAGGGAGCCAGCGTTTTGTTTGAGATATTTTCCACCTGTGTTCTGTGGCGCCCCCTGCAGCAAAAGACATGCGGTGCAAAGTAACTCTTTGAATTTGGTGTTTGTAGGAATAAGGGCTGATGTGTATTTAATCTTTTTAGAGTTTATTAGAAATAAAAAGTTGATTGATGGTCACCAAAATATACTATTATTCATTCCTTCTTTTTATTGCAGTGCTATTCCTATTTAGATCACCAGGGATGGACATACAACTCCCATTGTATAGCAGTTTCATCCATTCCTGGTTTTACTATGAGCTTGTTACACACCCGAGCTTCTTACCTGTACACTGTGGCTAATCAAGCTGGTAGTAAAACCTAGAAAATGTGAAACTGCAATGTAATAGGAGTCTTTATTCCATCCCTGGGTCTCACATGCTGGCTACTTTCTCGAAGCTACATTCAAATTCTCTCAGAAAGAACCAACACGCCCAATACATTTACCAAACCAGAAATAAACAGCTCAGACATTGTTTTCAAGGGCTTGTAAATAGTGTTAAGCTAACAAGTGTTTTCCCCACACTTTTTGTGCAAATGGTAGTTTAGGGGTAAACAGCTTTGAAAATATAGCCCTAAGGCTTTAAAACTGAATATCTGAGAGCTGCATAACATAGACTTTTTTAAAATGAATTCTTACTGGCAATTTCTTCTCACAATTGTGCTTCCTGGGGTCACTCAACTACATCATCAGTGTGTTCCAAATCAAAGAGGATACTGTGAAAACTAGGACTACCTGACATCCTAGTTTCTGCTTGTTAACCAATCTGTTGCCTCCCAATAGGATTGACATAATGTAAGCCTGTGATTGATATCTTTCACAACTATCCTTTGGACCTGGGTCCCAATAATGATGATGTTGACCTCAGGAAAAACAAGTAACAAGTAATGAAAAAGTACCGCTCACCCTCCTGGTTCTCCCCCTACTGGTATGTGGATACAGTTCGTAGGCCTAATGAATGATTGTTTCAAAAATAATTAAAAAAAATGTTGTTTGCTTTTGGCCATGTGTATAGGGTTTTAAAACTCATTGAAATGTTTGTTTGCAAAGCTTAATGGGATTTAAGCTTCTTGGTTATCCTGTCACATTTGTTTGTGGTTGATTTATTTACAGACTGTATAGTTTATTAAGTTTAACCACAAGCTGTTTTGGGTAATGGAAATTGAGATTGTAGAGGACCTGAGCCTAGCTATCTACGGTGAGCAGTGAAAGGGGGATACTGAAGACATTAGGAGGGACCTGGGAGGAAGTTGGGGAATGTGAAATGAGGCAGCACACTTTTAAGCTGCACAAATAATTGGGTATATGATTGGAATGTAATGGAGACATCCAAATATACTAAAGTGACAAAACTGTCAACCCATAGGCATTTCTACCTAGCCATTTCAGCAAAGATTTAAATCTATGCAAGGTTTTTAGCAGAAAAATCCTTGCAACCATCCTCAGAAATCAAGCACACCTGGGACTGAGGAGGTAACTCCCTCATGTCAACCAGCTACCAATAGTATTCAAGCCAGAGATCTAAACCTACCTCTCTGTACAGTACAGTCTGTACTGTGCTTTGAGTTTACCTGCTCCTCCTCCCTAACCTCCATCTCATTTCTGGCCTCACCAGGGGGGTTGCTGTGGAACTCTATCTCTCTGCACCAGAAGAGTGGTCATTGAAAATGTAGCGGTAGTTCCAAGTGCCCCAAAAATTATATTATTTCCTGTTCGGCAAAAGGTGTCTGTTTTATGCAGTACCAAAAACCAGTGGTTTGTGATAGAATTGAATTGTTACTAACAAACAAGGCTGCTTTAACTGTGATGAAACTTAGTATGAGAATTCTATGCATGTTTGAGGTATAGGAAATTAGGTCATGTTGGTTGAGGCCACTGATGGACTGGGCGTGCCTGTATATAATGAATAAATACAAATATATAATATAATAAATATAACAAAGAAAGGGGGTCATTGACAACTGATTATGTGCATGAAAGTGGTTTCTAAATCCTTAGTTATTAAAGGTTTAATGGTAAACTCTTTTGTCCTGTCCCCTTTGTGACCTCTTTCATATCTGCCTTCTAATACTGTCGAGTGAGGATGGGACTCTCTGTCAATCCTAAAGGCAAATTGAACACACTACTTCCAGTCTGCTCAGTAATCTCTGCAGTTTCATGTATACCTAGCTGAGGATCAGGAGATGAGAGAGGCTTGTGGTCTACTTAACCGTGACCTTGTCCTGTCCGGTTCTAATCCCCGTTTATTGAGCGGGATTGCTCTTGCTATCTACCTTCACAGCTTTGCTTCCCCCTTTTAAAACATTGTAAATCAAAGCTTTAACATTTTTTTTATTTATTTATCATCATTTGCAAAGCAAGTTCCCTGCAGCTCGTCAACTGTGATCCTAAATTCACAAAAGTTAAACTGGGCACAAAGTGGAATCAGGAAAATAAGTCAAGAGACTGATTGAAATACCTTTGTAAAGGTAATCAAAAACATATTCAAAGGGGGGTTGTGCACATAGTTCGATTATGGGGCATTCCTTTGTCAAGGTTTTTATGCTTTTTATGCTTACCTATTATTAGCATTTCAGCAACATTATCTCTGACCCTTCTTTACCTGGTATTGAAGATCTTTTCATTCTTGAAATATAAATTTTCCTATTTTTCAATTCCTTTATATGTCTTTATATACAGTACATGAATGAAAAAGAAAGATTTGTCATCAAAATCTGGTACCTAATCAATTACTAGCTGTAGTTGTAGTCATACCATGTGACCTACAGCACAGGAAGGGATTAAATCACAGGAAGTTGCTAAACCTATAGTGTTGTATTTCAAATTCTCAGCACAGCCATAAGGAACCAGTGATATTTTCGGCTTGGCTTTTGCTTCTTTAAGCATGCATTGTATTCAGAATCTACTAAGTGAGCAAATACCAGTAAGTGTGATTATTACACTATTATTAAATTCTGACCTGCACACAATCTTGTAAATTATATCTCCAAACAGATCTTGAAGGATGATTGATTGTTGAACGAATCTTTCTTACCTGTTGTGTTAATCGCTTGCTCCAAGGTACTGCAGGGCACATAAAGCTATTTGAACTCTGCTGGAGATTTCTTTCAAGATCAAGAGGATTACCCATGTGTAGTCTGTTGTTTTTGGGGGGGGGGCGGGGGGTTGTTTTACACCGGTAGTCGAAATATGCCGTGTATAAATGCTTCTATTTGTATTTCTTTTGGCTGTACAGCAGACAGTTTTGTAACTTGGTTCTTGGTTATCATCAAGCTCCAGGAGTACATTGAAAGCTAGATTTTTGGCTCCCTAGGGTTTCCTTTCCTGCTGTGTCTTCTATACATTTCAGTACAAATAAATGAGAACTCTTTGCAGGAGAGGTGCAGGCCTGGGTATGGGGAAATGAGATTTCCAGAGGGCTGGAAACATGCTGTGAGGATGGGCTTTGATCCATTTTCAAAGTGAAAAATGTACAGCTTGGCCAGGTTTTGAGTAGGCCTGCAAGGAACCCCATGCCAAAGATTGTGGGAGTCTTTACAGTACCTCTCATAACAACAGCAGACATTTGTACCTGGCTTCCTCACTCAGTTCATTTTCTGTGTTATACAGTAGTCAATAGGACTCCACATAGTTTCCTGTCTGCAACATACCACATGAATACACAGGTAGTGAACTCAGATACAAACTGGCTACAGTGTACAAAAAGAAACAGTAATGAGAATTGCTATAGAACCATACAATACTGCATATCCCCAGCAACATGGCTATGGTGAAGGCACACCTTACACCCTTATGTCACATGATTAGCATATACAGATCTAATTGTAGTGGAACATGCTTAGGAATCGGGAGATATACAGGTATGTCACACTTGCATTTGCATGTGTGGGTAATGGTGATCTACTTTGATATGATACTGATAGCTCTACCTTTATAGTTAAAGCCATGGTTTTCAATTCTCTAAATGATCTTGTAACCTGCTACATCACTGAACAAATTGATCAAATTAATTCATCAACCTTTGAATCTGATACTATTACTTTCAGTCAATCAATCAATTTTATATAGTACCTTTCATAGTGGACCACCATCACAAAGCGCTTTACAAGATAGTGAGGAACAATGCATAATACATTAAATACAGTGAAATACAGGGCATAGTACATTAAATTAACAGTAAAAAAACAATGCAAATACATTAAATATAGGCATAATACATTAAATACAAGGCTAGGATGTGAATTCTAAACATTGTGGATGCGTGTGTCATACAGAATCATACAAATAAGATGGAGTGAAAAACCTGAAATAGCAATTTAGACAACAGCTAATAACAGATATCAGGCTTGAAGAGCATTGAAAGCAAGAGAGAACAAGTGGGTCTTGAGAGTTGATTCGAAGCGAGCGATTGTGGGAGCTTCACGCACTAAAGCTGGGAGAGAGTTCCAGAGAGTCGGGGCCATGAAGCTAAAAGAGCACTCTCCGAGTGTGGTGCACTTTTGCTTGGGTATAACAAGCAAGCCAGAGACAGATCATTTGGGGACTGACCCACCTCAAGCACTAAATCAGAACAATGGTATTTTTACGGGTCGTTTAAGAACTTCACACAATCTTCAGAAATAAAACACACCAGACAGACATAACTAGCTGAAATGTTATAGCAATTATAGGGCAAGCGTTTTCAACCTACCTTAAAAAGCCAATTTGTTGACACAGGATATGACGTCACAGTCATCTAAAGTTATACTGGTACAGCAGGGCAGTCAATTCCATTGAAAATAGACACACTGGTCTATGGAGGCTACTCCACAGGATTGCTACAATACTGTCAAGTTGCTTTAAGAATCAAGTTCAATTTTATGGATGAAGAGCTGCAATGTGAGTGTTGCTACTGGCAGTAGAGACGAACAAACAGTTGTTCAAATGGTTTTATCATACAAGGTTTGTGCAGAGAAAAGCCATTGGAGACACCAAACATACATAAGTTCATCTCCAGTACTAAAATTAGCTTGAAAGTTTTCCAAAGCTAATGTAAATGAAGTAGCAGTGTTTCATTAGTGCAAATGCTTCTGCTTAAATTATAAATAACTAACATGTGGAAAGAATATGACGCTGGTATCAAAAAGTGAGAAACAACCCCAAAATAGATTAATTAAAATGTGTTGAGATGATCAGGTGTCAGCAATCTGAATTAGGAGACATGCTAGATCTGTTACAAACTCGTTTAAAGATCTCTCTACCCCTGGACTACTGGGAACCATTCTTGATTGCAAAGTATTTGTAGCTTACAAAATAATTTCATTAATCTTCGTTTTCATGCAGTTTCATTCACTATATAGGTCTCAAACACATGTTAAAAGAAAGTTTACTTGATTTGCCTTCGAGAAAATATGTTACTGCTTCACTTCCTTGGTCATTTCACACCAGCAGAGTCAAGTAATATTACTGGCTGCAAAGTATGTCAGTAATAAGGGGAAGCAACTGGTTGGTTACAGTTACAAATGCAAAGAAGTGTGGGTAACACTGTTGTCACACCTCCTGACCTGAACACCCCCTGCAATTAAATTCTGGGCCTCTTAAAAGAAAAGACTGACAATTTTCAGTTGTGTGATGGTTCTGTAGTGTGGATCAGAATTCAAACCCAGGCCTGCATTGCAAGAGGCTTGCTGCACCATCTATTTTTTACACAGGTTATACAGTCACTGTATTGAATAACTTGCCATATGGAAGAGAGTGAGTGAGTGCAGGTCCTCATTTCTAGAGTTTGTAAACCAAGGCGTTTTTAAATTAAATAGCTAGAACAATACACACCATTTTATATCATTCAATTACAAGCAATTCAAACTCCCTCCCACCAACTTGTTCTTCCCAATTGCATTATCAGTGCAATGCAAGTTATAACTGGATAAGTAGACCGACTAGGGGCCTCTATGGCTGAATCTGATGCATGTCAGTGATTGGAGCTGTAGCTGGTATGTTAATAAACAGGAACTTAAATTCCATAAAGTTCAAAGGTAAGGGGTCATCGAGTGATCCCCTTGACAGGTTTTACAAAGCAATACGGGGAGTAGGGGGAGAAACAGAATCGTAATCATTAAGATGAAAAATATATTTACAAAGATCAGTAAACAGCCGTTAGCCCCCAACCACCAGGTATTAATTAAACATACGAAGGGGAATGCTTAATCACAAGGCAGGCAGGGATTTTGACACGGCTGCCTTTATTAATTTTCCTTTCCTGCTGTTAAAACATTTCCAGATCAGGTTTTTTCGTGGGATGACGTTATATGTGGTGTGACATTACCATTTAGATCCTAGCAGGCCTGCGGGTGCCTGTGTGGTTTTCAGCGTCTTATTGTGGTTATTGAAGAGTCCTACTAGGGATGTGAAGTGTGGAAAGTGTTCCTTTTCAGCGACCTCTGTGGGCAGGCTCCCCACAAGCCCAGGCTGTACCTTTGCCTGTAGGGTTCAGTAGCTTGGTAACATCCATTGCGGATTAAAATAACCGATCGGCGTGACATTGGGAAAGCAGGTGGTCATTTTATCTCCAGCGTCAGTGCCTTAACCTTTCACAAAATATACAATGAAATGACTACACTTGACTCTCTTTGATAAGTGTTTGCAGAGGCCAGTTGTCTGCTGTAAAATTAATCTACCATGCAAAACCAAATTAGTATAGAGTGTTAAAATGGATCACCATGCAGCTTTCAGATACAAATGACATTAGTTTGTTTGTGTCAATTGAAATCACGAGACTGAAGCCACACTTAATTCATATTAATTCCTGTTTTTATTAAAGTTGAATCGAGTGTGAACCCTTTTTCGTGTCACTTGTGAGCGGAATTGCAAATCTCAAGAAGCCAACTCTCAGCATGCCCTCAATGGCAATCCACATTCATTTAACATTTGTAGAGTTTGAAACAGCATTCCAGGGAATTGTCTCTTCCTTCTCCATATATGTATCTCATTGTTCTTTTTTTTCAGAGGGTAATTGTAGGTATGCAAGCAATGATAACATTTAGCATATAGCTTTCTGTGATCTCCAGGGTACTTGAGGTTGTAAGCTTTTAAATGGAAACTTATTAAGATAATTTATTAAAATCCATTGAAAGTGCTCTAGATTGTACCTGACATGTTTGCTGAGTGCACCAGTTCTCGGTAGGAAATGACCTCAACCACTCCTGAACAAAGGAAAAGCAGAGGGAATGTGGGTCACACATAAGGATGAAACTATTTTAAAGTGCAGAAGGTTTGGTAAAGCAGAGGCAATCATAGTAAAGCACGGTATGTCAATGCGCAATTTAGAAAAATATGGGTAAAAGCAAAGCAAACGAAAGGGTCTATCAAAATAGAGAACACACACAATATTAAGGTAATTGCAATGAGACTCATTCAGAATGATTGCAAAAGCAGTGCAGTAGGGAACTGTACAAAAACAAATTCTTAGTAAATATAAAAAAGAGAAGAAACTAATTCAAAACAAGAATTTGGTACTGGAAAAGCATGCTGTGATATTTTTGATACACTGTATTTTGCATTTTGAGGCAGAACAGATACACTTCAGAAAATAAGTCTTGTTTTGTGCTGTGAGATTGGTTTTTCCCCACAAGTATTCATTTTACAAATACTTGGAATTAAATATTGTGTAAGTCGACTTTTGTTGGTACAGCGGAAATAAGCTTTTTTTAACTATGTTTGCAAGATACAGCACAAATAAATCCAGGAGATGCGTTAATAATGCAATATTGGCATGGCACATACAAATGTAAGATTCTGCAAAATCTTCTAAAACAGACCCTTAACGTGAATCAGTGGAAGATTGTATATCCAGATTCATTTTCCATGGGTGGTTTGGCATATATCTTTGTTTTTACATGGTTAGGTATTTTTCCTCAAGTGGGCCAAATGATGTTCACCAAACTCACAACAGCACGTGAATTCTCACTCCTCATAGAGTGTCACTTGAGAAGAGGGGGGTGTAGAGGATGTACCAGCCCACCCTTCTTTGCCAACAGGCTGCCAGTTATCAGCATTGACTACCGCCTACTGCGTATTCCTAATACCCATCAAAGTGTGTTTATTAAACTTGAACCTAGCAGCGTGCTTGCCAAGTCTTCCATCTGGGTCTGTCTGACTCCTCTGACACTTCAGAAGCATTTCACATACCCTGCTGCACATGTTATGGGATTAACGTCATTTTGATTTTTTACATCTTTTCTGAGCTGTTTGTGATCAACATTTATCGATCTCTCCTTACAGATATTTCCATGCTACTCTTCCTGTTCCCCAGATGTCAAGAGATTGCATGAAGGAACACAGTTAACATTGCAAACACAGTTAACATTGCATCTTTCATATAGGAAAATGTGAGGGCTACGAAGTGATGACAATACATCATTCATTAGATTCACCGGAATTATTATCTATTTCAGCAAATGTTTGTGTATTAAGTAAGGAACAAGCATTTGCAATGAGGAAACTGGTTCACAGTTATTTCACGACACTGTACTTGCCAAAACACTTCAGGTTTATTTTTTAATTTTTTTTGCTTCTGATATGTTTCCTCTTCAAAAAGCTATTACATTCTGCAATCTTGTTACAATAAAATGGAAACAATTACAACATTTTTAAATCTTGTTTTTCTTTTTTCTTTCACATACCTACAGTAATAGGAGGCTTCCTTTAAAGTATCCTGACTGGATATTTTAACTGGAATAGCCCCATAGCAACCAAATTGGCCACCTAGATCGACAGTGCAGCTGATACTTGCAGTGAAATATATTGCAGACATAAGCCTCAAAAGTAAACGTGTGCACTTCCAATTGTCTTCAGTAGTCATTGTCTTGTGATGCATATCCGCTGTTAAAAAGAAAAGTCGACACAACACCCTTAAATTACACCTCTGTGTCCTAGCCTTTATGAGCTTTCTTATATAATTATTGATTGTCATGTATAAATTGTGAGTAACAGCAGTATCCAGTCATGTGACTGTTGGAAGGTAATAGCTTTCTGAATGTGAATCCCTGACTTATCCAGTCTGGTGATTATCTTGTATAAATCACCATATTTCTGAATGTTATCGCTGTAGCCCCTTACAGACTGAGAGTTTTTGAGTTAGTGTTCACCACAGGACCCAGCATTATCAGCTGTTTCTTTCACATTATGTCTTTTAAGTACCATAAAGAAACACATTTCAGACACTGCCACACAAAAGCACTTTTTTTTCATTAATGAAAAGCCCTTTCTATACCAGAGTGTGAAACAAGACAGAATTTGGAATGCAATTACTCTTTCCAAAGGAAAAATCACAATCATTCTCATGTTTTTTAGCTGTACAATCTCTGCATAAAAAATGTAGGGTCGGACAAAAATTGTGTCTGATAGACTTTGATTGAGGCTGATATAGTAGATGTTTGGTTGGTAGGTGATTACGTATCCAAGACTGCACAGATTACAAATGTTTCACAAGTAGCAAAGACATTTTAAAAAAAGGTTCCACTACCAGCTTCCCTGAAGGAATTAAAGATCATATTCATTGAGAAATGAGCCTGTAACACTACAGAACAATTTCACACTTGATGACACATCGAATCAGTGCCCTCCTGGCTGCTCTGCACCCCGCTAACAATGGCACGTGTTTTTAATCTTAGTCCATCCTGTGTATGTGTCTGTGTAAAAACACAAACAACCAACTCTTGTGCTAGATTTCTCTTAATTTGCATGTACCACGCTTTAAAGAATCTTCTTTATCCTGGTTTAATAATTGACATAATTCCACATTGAAGACCCTGAGTACAACCTTGGTCACTGCATGTATAATTGTACCATATTAAGTTTCATATCTATGCCGTATTTTAAAATGCATATGTTTCGGCAGGGAACATAAATAGTTTTATCATTATACAATCATCATTATAAATTAACCCAGAGGGTCACATTTAATTATTGACTGATACATACACATAATACATATAAAGCATATGCTTTACTATATATTTAAAACATATGGCTGTTCTTTATGGAGATTCAGTTTCACAGTAAGATCTATGTAGCAGAACAGACTGAAGAGTTTTTCTGTGAATCTGATTCTTTTGGCATTTTTCAAATGTTTAATGGCTAGTGCCTGTCTCCCCGTGCCGCCTTGCTGCAACACTGCTGAGCTCTTGTGAGGGATTAATATTCATTAGGTTTTGGGCAACAGTTCAGGGTCTTAATCAGCAATTTCACTAAAATCACTCTCCCACTGCCTGGCCATCCCTGCTGTTTAATATGGATTATATGATTTTCTGATCATATTAAGACTTGGCTGGTTGGTAATAATAATCTTTGATGTGCAGTCGCCTCCTCTTATAAAGTCAGGGATAGGAATTCATTGCATGGAAGGTGTCGGATCTGGGGATTACCTGACCATTTGAGCAGTTTAGCTGTACCTTCAAGCTACACAATGGGACAGCCGGGCATGGATATGGATTCTCCAGTGCTGTTAAGCGCTAAATCCGTCTCTGTGGTGTGCCTTCCATGTGGACAGACAGACCGGGACAGAGACAGACAGACAGATGGAGGTGCTGAATTCATATTGCACCCTGTCAGTGTTGTCACCAGTATTTTCTGGTTATGGGGTATTCAAGGTGCAGTCAGATATATTGGGAATGGTAATGAATACCCAATAAATACATACTGAGCAGTGGCATGTGATCTCAATGTCTGACTGCAAGAATATTAAAGTATCACTCAACACTCTGCATTGTTTGCAAGAAACTCTGTTTATTCTTCACCTTTGCTGTATCCCATGATGTCGGTATCACAGCTACATATATTTCAACAGAATAACAATTGTTTCGATAATTCTTTGAGAAATCACCTGGATAATCTACTTCTCAACTTTTGCTTCCGAGCATTGTCTTTTATAAACATTGTATCCCGGTCATGTTCCCCCTGCAGCAATATCCTTTTCTTCTGTTCTCACAATACATCATTTTAAACGAAGCACCAGCATTGCTTTATTACACTTTGCTTTGGCACTTGTAAACTTTTATACCGGTATTTACAACAGAAAAACATTTTTAGTGTGTGGGGTGGAAAAATATACTGTGGGGTTCTAATCATGAACTAAAATAAGAAGTCCATGCACAGTACATAAAATATATGGGCTGTATACCTGCCCTGCGGTTAAACAAACATACACACAGAGGCCTTCAGTCTCCAGTATGGTCAGCCCATCACCTATCGCAGGTTCTACATGTATGCCATTGCTTTGTCATGCCCTTTGGATAGACACACTGAAGGCTTCTGAATTCCATGCAGTCAATCCCTCGGTCTCCACAAGCATCATTAGTGTGTGAGATCTGCCACCAAGAAAGACAAGCAGATTGCCTGTCTGGAGTACATCTTTTAGATCAACATCATGGCTTAGTCATTCACTGTCAGAAACTCCCAGATCCCTGTACGAAAACTCCTGCTGCTATATTCTGTGGTCAATGTTATCGCAGTTTTTGTGTGTAATTTGTAGACAGCAAGGACCAAGCTGGTTTAGTTGATAAAGGTATTCAATACAGACTGCCTGTATCTGGGCTGCCGGACGGGAGTTTCAGATTAGAAAACCTAATCTGTGCTTTGACGTCAGAACAGGACCAAGCTATCCGTGGCCGGAGGATTTGACAGAGTATTTCCCAGCATGCACTGCACTCTTCTTTTTCCCTTTCCTAGCTGCTGGAATTGAAATCCCCTCGCATGCTGCTCACAGAAGCCTACTTTGAGTGGGCTCGAAAAATCCACGAATTCATGTAAACTAGTCCCTTATCATTGTAGTTGCTCTTTTTGTTTCCCAGAGTTTAACTTATGCCCACCCAGAGGGAACATGTACTATTCATCTCTCTCTTTCACTTCTATGAGAAATGCTTGGGAATCTTGTTTCCTACTCAGATACATACATCTGAGCTGTGCAAAACAAAAGAGAATCCCAAAGCAAGCGCAGGCATGACATCCCATAGCCATAATCCCAATACCGCTATACTTCCCATGATCGCCTAGCAACCACAGCACATCGAATGGCTATCACATATGGGCAGGGCAGATTTTGCAGAGCAGAGTTTGAAACTTTATAAATAAGTCACCACCAGGAAAGGGTAGCTTGTTTGTTATGTGTTATTGTCATCTCCAATCATATGCTCACTCACTTATCACATGCCTTGTGAAATGCTACTGTTCAACAAATAATTTTCAAGTGATTAACTTACTGATGCCTACTACTCCTCTAGGTTTATATTCATATTTAAGAATTGTACCTCGTTATTATTATTTTCTCAATGTGGACCAAAACACAATTCCCCAATTATTCTTAATCCCTGAGACTAATGTTTTCAGGTACAGTGTTTGCAGCCGTTCTCTTCCGCAGACATCATCTGCATTGTGCCTTCCACATGATCAACTCACAATTATTATTTACAATATAACCCAATTCCTGTAAAATGAATAGGAACCAAGTTTGAACCTATTATATCAAAACCGTTGAAGAAGACAATAATAGAGGAAGGGCATGTTTTTGAAACTGCAAAGGGTAACTTTTTCCGTTTCAAAACCCATAACATTCCAGTGTGTAGCTAAGATTTGCAAAGCTTTATCTTACATATAACCTAGTTTACCTGTGTGACAATGACGTCCCTGATCTACCAAGAGCATCATTTTAGTTTCACTAGAGGCTGCAGCTAAGACCGAACACGTGGTTTAAACCGCTGCTCAGTGTGTGATGTAATTGGTGAGGATTTGGTTGTATAAGAGGAAAGAACCTACTTTGCTTCTCGATTCAGGTTGCATGGTTTAGACTGGGTCACTGCTCCGGATATCTGGCACATGGTATGATGGGTATGATGGATATGATTAACCGAATTGACTAAATAAACCAACGTTCCAGGTTAAAGCATGTCGGAATTTTTGAGGAAATCCACCAGCTCTAAAAATCCTAAGGTGATTATCAACACATTCAATCAGTCTCCACTTTCTATTGTTCCTCAATGAAAAAACAGGGTAGATATTGCCTTGAAATCATAATCTGTAGAGTATATCCACCAAAGGTGCTTTTATTAGCTATAGGGCCACTTCTTGTTGTGCTGCTGAAGAGATACTCATCAAGGCTGTGAAATGCTGTTACATCCATTTTAGCACTAGCAGTAATATTAATGGTCCCTCTTCTGATCTTGTAGTTCTTTGTTTGTAATGCTATAGCTGAAACATTATAGCTGCTTCCTGGTGCCTAATCATGTGCTGCAGCTCAAACACACTCGGCTTAGCTGCACCCAGACCATGTTATCTAAAGCAAAGGGATCATAATGCAACAGTTTATCTATGGTGTTATAGCTGAAATACTATGGTGTATGTATATCAGGCGATGAGGGGGCAGTAACAATATCAATAAAGCCTAAAGGAAAACATTGGTTTGCACAACGTACAAAACATGCTCCATACTAGTTGTTGGTATAGCCCAAATGCCCATGAAGGAATGGGACCAGTTTGAGTTCAGCCTGCCTGGGGCACCTTGCAGTGAACGCGTGGCAGCCCGCCATCCTTTTGGTCAGTCAAAGCTCAGGGAAGATGAATCAGGCCCTGCACTCAGATGACAGGATTAGGGTCGAAATTAATCAAGCTCCCATGGCTGCAGGCCAGATTTGACGATTTGCAGCAGATTGACTACTGGATCACTAGCAGTGAGATTGAGACTTTATCATCTTTATTACTATTGCTATATATATATATATATATATATATATATATATATATATATATATATATATATATATATATATATATATATATGCTTCTTACTTAAATCTTCGTTGCAATGTTATTCAATTGATCTAAATGGTAGCAGATCTTAATCTCTGTGACATTTTTTTACAGATAGAAATACACCAAATAGACGTTTGATTTTTTTTTTGAACACAAACAACTAGACCGGTACATCTCCTATATCTGTCATGAACATCACTGTAGTCAGTCAAACACTTTTGAACAGTAAGAAAAAGCATTGCAGTCAACAACCATCTATATTATAGAATATTATACAGGGTGCTGTACGAATCAAACAGATTTACACCCCACAGGCAACTGCTTTCAAGGGGCTTGAAAATCAACGTGTATCTTACAATCTCCTGTACTGTATTTTATGAAATACATATTTAAATTTTGACTTGTAATATCACGTCATGGTAACACATACATAGTACATGGGTTGGGCTAATCAGAAATATTGGGAACTGGTCACGCCAATTTGATGAAAATGTGCATGTCACCCAGAGTTTTAAATAAATTGTCAGGCAGGCATTGGTCCTTTGAAGCTAAAACCCACTGCCGTTCATATGTTCATTGTATCAGTTGGTTTCAGTACAGTATGACTGTAATGTCGTGCTTTTATTTTTAACTGCAGTTTATATTCGTCTGTCTTTCACACTCCACATCTCACAATTTAAGGAGGCCGTGGTGGTCACACCTGCAGGAATTGTGGGAAACCATTGGCTTCTGGGTCAAGGTCAACTGTAAACAAGGCCAGCGTTTTGGCCTTAAGGTCAAAGGTTTTCCATAATCATTGTTGTTCACTTGTTATGTGCAGTATTTGTGAGATACAGACGGACAGATGAACAGACATCACTGTGGTACAGTACACTTTCAGTAACACTGATCTATACTGGTAATTTCCCCTTTGTGCACAATACAGGTATATTGTCCCCTCCATAGTAAATGTATTACACAGGCAATTTGCCCACAGAGAAAAATCTGTCCCCACTGCAGCAACATACAAAACTTTAAATGAATTCTAAACTGGGAAAATAACACCCTATACAGCACACAGCATTGAAATAAGCATGAAGCTAATATCTGTGAAAGCAAGTAATTGAAAGACATATTTGGATAAAACCCAACAGTGAAAATGACACAGCACTCACATCAACTCTCGGGGGCGTCTCTCTATCAGAAAAAAAAAAAAATCAAGATTCCAAAAACTGGCAGCTGATCTCAAATGAGTTTCTGTTGCTCTGCACTGTTGAGGTCCACATTTATGCTATTCGTAAATGATAGGGTATCTGAAAATGTGTTTTAAAGCACAAATAAAAATCAAAAAAGCAAGCACAGTTTATAAATACAACATGGGTCAATATAGTACTGTACCTAACTTTGTCTAAAATACCTGCTCATCACTGACTTCTATGGGGTGCAGTTAGCTGTTTAAATGTATTCATTTATAAACCAGAAGCCCTTTAGAACTTGTTTGTCAAAGAAAACATTTGTATAAGAGAATTTTATATTGTATAAGAGATATCAGGTCATGCAGTTTCAGTGCGAGAACTGGCAACATTGTACAAAATGAATCTATATATATATATATATATATATATATATATATATATATATATATATATATATATACATATATAAACATAATTTAGATATTTTAGTTAACATCATATAATCAAGAAACTGCACAATGATAACACAAAAGTCTACCGGAAGCCACAATAGTAGTACAGTATTTCATGTTTCATTCGACTTTATGAAACGAAAATTAGTTAAATTCTATAGGGTGATGCAAAACTGTTTTGCCAAATAGGTTTGCTTTTTTCAAAGTCACACAGGACTAGTAGCGTTACAATGTACAAAGTCATTTTAGAAATAGAAAGCAAACTACATTATGAAAAATGGGCCTGATTCCTCCAGGTCTGTTTGATATTGCCTATCAGCCAGTGATGTATGCACAGTTAGATTGTGCAAATCAGCCTCTCTGCAGGTATATGTCTCTTCAAAGCAATGAAAAATCAGCACCATCTCTGGAGCAAACAATCTATACAACCTAAATCCTCGCACAGAGGGTACAGCATTCAGCATGTCATTTGATCTGATTTGATTTATTCAAATATTCAGTGAGACTTGCATCCCATATTTCAGGAAGGCGTCAGGTCAAGGCTGCTAATATGCAAGTAAAAAAATCAAACGTCAGTGGGTAAACAGTCAAAGTCACATACATACTTTCAATATTAAAAAATGGCCAGGTGTATGCAGTCAGTATTCATACAGCTTTCAAAGTGGTACGTCGGGGACTATTCCTGTTATATAAAGCTAATAAGGATCTCCTCTCCACTTCTTTCCTTATCCTGGTACAATTACTCAACCTGTAGCTACTGTTATTGCTAATTATATAGTGTGAGAGATAGTAACTGGCCATTTAAACCTTTAGAAATTGTGTTCATAATATATGTTAAGTGGTACGTTTCATTATTAACTGCTAAGAGCTATATCTTAATAACATGTTAACACATGTACAGTGTGTGTTTAATATAATACAGCTGCAGGAACTCCCAGTTAAAGCAACTTCTAACCATTACGTCCATCATGCATCAGTAAAGTCCACCGCACTTACATCAACAGCTTCCCATGCTTATCTCTTAAAGATACAGTGCAAATTAACATCATCCTTGAAACAAAAACATAACAATATACACTAACCTCCATCAATCAGCTTTCTTCTTCTCTGTCTTTTTTTGTAACTCTTGAACAAGCAGATGTAAGTAGAGGATTTGGTTGTATATCTGTTTATTTTGAAAGGAGATGGCCACATGTTGAGATGCAGTTGTACGTAATTCATTTTCAATATAGACACAGTATATTTCAGTCCCTAGGTGGCACTGTGGTACTGGTTTCAGTTGGTGTGACGGACGGTCTCATTGGAAAAATGAGAAGCTCAATAGAGCTTGCTGGTTAAAGTTCATTCTTTTTCATTGGTGGTACTAAAAAGGCTTAGCAACAACAATAATAATAATAAAAACACAAAATAACAACTTTCAGTACAAAAACAGGGAACAGAAAGAATATTGACCAACTAAGTCACAAAACATGCCCGCCGGTCTATACAAATAGCAGAACAGTATAAAGTACAGCGTACGCTTCATTTACAAAGTTTGTGTGAGCATGCACTTGGAACCTGATGTTTAATGCCTATTGCAGTATGATTCTCGAAGCTGGGTTAAGGCCCATTTGTGTTTGGTTTTGTGTTTGGTAACAGACATCAACGTGGCTCGTAGCATATCCAGCCATCATGACAAATATACGGCATTTGGGAAAATGTTGTCAGAGCAAGGAGACTCGGATTGAATGTGAAGTGTCAAAAGAAACTACCAGCTAGAGCTTGCCGCTCTGCTAATCTCCAAGTTGTTGCGACAGTGCCATCCTGACCTTGATGACTAGACAGCATTTCTTTGCTTGTGCTGTTTGTAATGCTCTCACCTTCCACATTCCTACCCACAGCTGCCAGCCAGCCAGCCTTCAGGTTGCTAGGAGACACATATGAAAAAGGCGGCAAAAGGAATGGCTGGAAATAATGAAATAAGCAAAATAAACCAAAATAGATTAATGCCCACCTGTTGCCATATACTTTTCCCCCTAAGTATTGTGTTTAATGCTAATGAGTCAACAAGCACAGCTTTTGTAGGAATTATAGCTTCTGAGAATATACAACATGGTTGCTGACCTTCTGTGGTCTAAATGGTCCTATTTGAAGCAAGCAGTTTTCAGAGAGAAAAACAACAGAAAAAAGGCAATTAAATACGCACAATGATAATTGAACAGCCCCTCTTCTTTGGTTTATACAGTTCCAGATGTTTTTCACAATCTACACATATAGGGCTCTGTGTACTAATATTAGTTACGTGTTCGTAAATACTGCAAATTTGTAACCTCCGTCCTTCATAGATTTTTTGCATGCAATGTACTAAACAGCTCTTTCGTGAACAAATACCGTAATATCACCGCAAATTTACGAACGGTATATATTACTGCTCATTATACAGGAGAGATTGGAATTTGCATTTCATTATAAATAGATTCGCAGCACCGAAAGTCAAGATTTAGAACTTCCATCTGGCAAAGATAAATGAGTGGTATAGTGAACAGAAAGAAGTAGTAGGCAAATATGATAGGATGGAGCTATGGCTTCTGCAGACTCTGACCTTGATGCAACTATGGCACCAGCCAAAAAGAAAAGGAAAACACATTTTCACAAAGACGAAATTGACCTAAAAGCCTGTAAACGTTAAATAGGAAGTTTCACATACGAACAGCTAGTTGAATCTACACCAGTGAGAGGCATGGGTTAAATAACAGGCACAAACCAAAGTCGTGAATCAGGAAAAAATGATAATACATCAAGGGTAAGTGCGATATTATAATGCGATTTGTACATTTGCATACAAAAGTAGTTTGAAACGAACATCGTAACTAAATTACACCAGCAGGGATGAAAGTTCCAGTATATTTTTATCATACTAAATTCAATACATTTCAAACTCTTTGATACTGGCACCAATGATGTGAATTTACAACCCACCCCCCAAATAAAATCAACACTGACCCAGAGGGTTTATTATGCATTGTGCCAATATTGGCCAAGTAGACTGAGGTCTTATTTTGCTTGTAGTGTAAATAGCCAAATATGATCAAGGAAGATATATATATATATATATTTTTAATTTCGATTTCTAAATTCAAAACTGATTACTATCTCCTAGTTTAACCACCACTCCACATTGCCTTCCGGTCCCTCAACACTAACACCAGCCAATATCCAGATCCTCTGTAACTGCTAGGGTACACGGTCTCCCAGATCCTCTGTAACTGCTAGGGCACACTGTCTCCCAGATCCTCTGTAACTGCTAGGGCACACTGTCTCCCAGATCCTCTGTAACTGCTAGGGCACACTGTCTCCCAGATCCTCTGTAACTGCTAGGGCACACTGTCTCCCAGATCCTCTGTAACTGCTAGGGCACACGGTCTCCCAGATCCTCTGTAACTGCTAGGGCACACTGTCTCCCAGATCCTCTGTAACAGCTAGGACACACTGTCTCCCAGATCCTCTGTAACTGCTAGGGCACACTGTCTCCCAGATCCTCTGTAACTGCTAGGGCACACTGTCTCCCAGATCCTCTGTAACTGCTAGGGCACACTGTCTCCCAGATCCTCTGTAACTGCTAGGGCACACTGTCTCCCAGATCCTCTGTAACAGCTAGGACACACTGTCTCCCAGATCCTCTGTAACTGCTAGGGCACACTGTCTCCCAGATCCTCTGTAACTGCTAGGGCACACTGTCTCCCAGATCCTCTGTAACAGCTAGGGCACACTGTCTCCCAGATCCTCTGTAACTGCTAGGGCACACTGCTGCCCCTTCCTCGTTTTAAACAATCAGCCTGCCTGCCTGCCTCCCAGCCCTCATCTCTAAGCACAGGTCCACACTATTTCAGGGGTCAGTGGAGGAGACTGAATGAGCTGCTCTGGATGCCAGGAACATTCCGCGTGGTTAAAGAAAAACTGGTCTCATCGGCAAGGCCTGACAGCCACGCTTTTCATCACAGAGAATGTTTTCTAAATAGCCAGCGCTCGACTCTTGGATCAATTTCCATCATAAAAACAAATTGATTTTATGTTATGAGTGCCAATGCTGCTGGGATGTGGGTTATATTACAATCCCCATTCCCACTCTTTGGTGAAGTTGCTCAAATTGAAACAGGCAACGTCAACAAAACAAGAAAACGTTGGGTGTTGATGGCAAAAAAAAAAAAAACAGTTTTCCAAAATGAATGAATATTTATGTTTTATACAAGAAACATTTCTATATTGCTTAAAAAACGTATGAAAGCCATTTTTGTAGATGTAATATGATAGTTTTATAGTTTTATTATTTAAATGTTGTCATTTCAAAATATTCATCCACATCTACATTTGGATATTTAGTTTGACACCATATGATAAAGATGTTTATGAGTTGTGCCTACTCGGAAACCCTAGGGAAATAATATTTATAAAGACATTTATTGCATCAAAATATTATATTGTATATACTTTTCCCTTTATCAAAGATTATTACCTTAGCACAGTAATTTAGCAATTTCCTGTGCTTACACTATATTATACTGAGAATTGTAAATGTAGTTGTCATAAAAGGTGATGTATAGATTGAAAGGAAACAAACCTCAATCCTGACCTGAACCCCCCTGTCAGCCATTCAATCCTGGTCCTCTCTCAAACAGAGATGGCCATCTGTGCCAAAGTGGTGGTTTTGTTATATGGAATACCCAAGGGCTTTTCATTGTTCTGTAATTGAAAATTGATTTCAGTGTTACTGTAACTTCAATAAAAACGGACAGTATGCATGTGGCTTTAGATTCCTGATAATCAGTGGTGGCTGGTGACCTCTGAGTTTATGTATGTGTTAGGGGGAGCCTACTTTTGCATGATGGTGATACAGTGCAGCTCACAGGGTGATTTTGTCCCATTGTATTCCTGCCGTAATTTTTTAACCTTTTGAGACAGGAGAAACTTCTTTTTGCACCAGCTGATGTTGCTCCAATTGTTGCTATCAAACGTATGAGCCTATAAAGCTGGTGCATAGCTTTGTCAAGGCCATTAGTATTAAAGTACTGCAACAAATCAGAAAGTTTGTGACTCTCCCCATGCAACTCACTGTCGGAGAAGAAAACCTGTAGCTCGGTTTTCAAGCGATCCATGTCAAAAGAAAATGACCATAGCCTTTGCTTAGGCAATCAAATGCTTCATTTGGAAACGCACTTTTCATTTTGTCAAATTTGTCAAGGAAGCGCGTCTCCTCCATACTTCCATAGCGATTTCCAATTTGAAGTATTAAATTGTCTAAAACAGATTAGTAAAGAGTGCGGAAGGGCTCTTTTGAGTCATCACAGGCCTCCTGTTACCAGGTCTTCCGTCTATGCTTATCAGTTGGACCTTCAATCAGGTTGGCTGCCTTTTCGAAAACGTTTTGAAACGCTTGTTCCGACCTCTTGGTCTCCGTTGTTCGAAGCAGAATTTCGATTCTGTTTTTGCAGAACACAACATCCATTACTTTCTGCTGAACAATGTCAAAGACAGCATCTGTTGCACAGAAAATGTTATGGCATGTGAACAGCAGGAAAATAAAATCAAAATCTTCAAGGAAGTGAATGAACCCACTTGCAGCTTGGATAGTATCATCATCAAAACCCTCCTTTGTTACAGTGCCTGAAAATGTCTCCAGCAGTTTGCCGTGATTGTTGGCAATAGTGGAGACCGCACGAGAGATGAAGTTCCAGCGAATTGGGGCTTTTTTTTGGCAATATAGGAGTGCCGATCTCTTCCAGTAAATCAACCCTTTTGGTAGAGTTGAAAAGAAGGATGAGAATCCCCCGACATTTGCAAAGAAAATTTGTAATGCACTTGGCACCTTGGCTCAGTACCAGGGTGACCGTAACAGTGTATAAATACAGGACTAGGAGCCACCTCTTTCACTTTGGCTTGCAATCTATTCAAACCAGAAGCCATGACAGCAGCACCATCGTACGTCTGCCCCACTAGTTTTTCCTTGTAAAATTGAAAGAATTGAAAACAGACTGTGCGTGTCATGCAGTCGTAACATCAAAACACCCAAGAAATCGTTCCTGTGGAAACCCTCTGTCATCGATATACCGAAGTATAATGGAAAGCTGTGAATGGCAAACAATATCAGTAGTTTCATCAATCTACCATGCAAAAAAAGGTGCAGCATTTACTTATTTCTTTATCTCTTCTAGCACAGTAAAGGAAACCATGTTGTATTGTTTTTGACAACCCAGTAAATACAATTGCTTGTTCAATGTGAGCAGTGAGTAATTTGTCATAGCGAGCAATTATTTCTGTAAGTTCCCTGCAATTGCTCCTGTTTAGTGGATCTGGTGTTTCATCGTGACCACGGAATGATAGTTCCTGCCGTGCAAGATATGATGTAGCATCAATCAGCCACTTTAATATAGCCCTGTTCTTCCTCATGATTCTATTGTGTTTTGCTACTTGTATTCGTGCTCCCTCATCAATGACATGTTCAGTGCAAACCTGCCCCAGAAGCTGAAGCTTAGCTTCACAGCTGAAATGATCTCTCGACTTGCTGTAATGCTTTATAGCCCGATTTAGATTTTTAAAATCAGTAAATCCAGACTTTGACCATGCGAGCGCACAGTTACTGAAAAGTAAACCAGCAATAAAGACGGTTATTTCCTACACCTCCGGTCAGCCAATCCACTCTGTGATACCAACCATTATGAAATGACCTGTTCTTAGTAGCAATTTCAATTTTGGGTTGTGGCCTTCCATCAGATTTTATCTTCAGTTTGTCAGTATAATGTAGCATAGCAAACAGAGTCTTAATCAACCGATCAACTGCGTTATCCTCCATTTTACATTTAAACACCTTCACAAGACAAGCACCAAAATAAAACAATAACAAAATATATTGTTTCTTGCCATTGATGGAAAACGAAACGATGCAAATATAATCAACACTCATTTATTAACTGCTGTGCATTCTCAGTGCAGTACAGGGTGCTTCAGCAGGGGGCGGGAGGATGTGGGTCACTCCTCCAATTAAAAGCTGCGCTCAGATCACGTGATCTACTAGCGGGAGTGCTGTGTTTCAGACAAACAGGAGTTTGTCATCGGAGGCAAAGCCTTCTCTGGTAAAAAAAACAAAAAACCTCTGGTCTCCTCCAATTAAAACCCATTCTCAGATCACGTGATCTGCCACTGCTAACAGTGTGTTTAATGGAAGAAGGGAGGCTAGAACACCATCTGCCACTGCTAGTACTGTAAGCTTGTGTCTCTCAGCAGCCAGAATTGCTGTTAATTTAGGAATGTTGAATCTAGGGTTTAAGTTAAAATATATTTTTTGTTAAATGTTAGCCAATAATTGTATTTTATTGTATTGAACATTATTATATTATAATTCTGATAATACTAATTACGATTACTGGTCCCTTGAAATTTGTATTAACGAGAATTGACTGTATTGAAGTCTGTTGCAGTCTAGTTAAACTCTTATCTCTTTTGTATCTTTCTTATTTTTTTTGTAAACTAAAATTATTTTATGCTGTTACTGTTTATGTTGATCTACAGTATCAATGTGGATGTGACTACATGTGTACAACATGTGTGTATATATGAAAAAAGGCTTTGAATAAATATTGGGCACACATCCTACTTTTAGTAGTTTGCTTTTAGAATCAGGGTCTTCACGGTAAATGGTGTGCCTGTTCATCACTCCAGGGGGAGTAACAAGCCTTATGCTTCCAATTAAATCACAGTTCAGTGGCCGTGGAGAGGGATAAGAAAAAGGATTGCTGAATACCGTAATCAAGCTTTTCCAATTCTAATGTCTCATTCCCGTGGTGTTCCCGACACTGTTCTGGGACACTGCCATTGCAGAGGCTCATCCGTCTCTCTGCGTAATAGCTACTTGTTTTTCCTTCTGCTAAATTGGAAAAGATAAATGGATAGATACTTAATGAAATCTGTCGGTATATCCACCAGTCAGCCATCTATCCATCTAGTTCTATAACTGTATCCGAAACATTAGATTCAGATTTGAACAGAATGACCTTGTGCCATGAAACCCACCAGTACTGCATGCAGCCGCTGTTTATTTTTAAATACAAGCTCCTGAGGGAAATGCTTGGGAAACTGCAGAATTACACTGCAAATATACAATGGTCAACACTTATATGTTTTTTCCCCTTGTTGACAAAGCACTGTCGGGGGTCCGCAGGCTCACCTGGTAGAGACAGGGCCGCGTGGTGTAAAGAGACAAATGGCCTGGTTGTGTAATCGAAGGACGCACAGTGACCTTCATTTCTCCTCAGCTGTTGTTGGTAATTGTTGTAGTGAACGAGTGTAATCGGATATTCTAAACTGGGAATAAAATCAGGGGTAAAAATAAAAAACAACAACAACAACCACCTCTATAGATGTTTTCTGTAAATATAATAGCTATATCAGGGTCCCTGAGGGATCGCCTGGTAAAGGCATTACCGCACGTTGAGAGCGAGTCAGGCAGTCAGGAGCTTGCAGGTTTGAATCCCATCACGTAGAGTTGTCAATCTTGGCTGGGGGCTCACAGTGAGCACTGAATTGGCCTTTGAGCTGGCATGGGTTAAAGAGCTAGAAGTAGCTTCCTTCTCCTGTTTCAAATCCTTTGGCGTTTTGCAAGCACTAATAAAGCCTCCCAAAAAACACTCTGTGAAAAGCCAGTAGGAGCCAGGAGTAAAGATAGCGAGAGTGGATTCATTTGGAAAGGCAAGACTCTGAATGTCATGACAGATTAATGCACAACAGCAGAGCAGATTGCCCTCAAGAACACAGCTTCTTTTTTATATAACACACCTGTGACTAGTTCAAACAAATCCTGTATATATATATATATATATATATATATATATATATATATATATATATATATATATATATATATATATATTCCACGACCTGGCAAAACAATATGGGACTGTGATTTTCACATTGTTTGAATGAACACACACACAACATGACAACTATATTCCACATGTTTAAACCATAGTTGAAAGCAACATGAAGCCTTTCAATGATGCCTTCCTCTTCACTGCTTCCTGGGGTTGACCAACTGCATCGTCAATAAGAAATAATAAGGGAGCTGTGCTGTATACATAATTAACTCTTTGTCAACAGCAATAACCGAGCTTACAAATAAGTCAGAAAGTGGGGTTAACTTATAAATGAAAGCAAAATAATGACACTAAACTGGTTAATATTATTATTTAAACTGTTCTGTATTACATAAACTTTTGAAGTGTTAAGCATTTTTAAATTGGTATTTATTTTAATTAGAGCTGTCAAGCAATTAAAAAAAATAATCGAGATTAATCTTGCAATTAAAAATTTTAATCTCAGTTAATCTTGGTTTTAATCGCATATTTAATTGATACAATTACTGCATCTATCTCATTCAAATGTGTTTTCTTACTGATATTATTATTATTATTATTACTATTATTATTAATATTATTATTAACATCATCATAAGCACCCTGTTTTCTTATTCCTAGATTCATTTTGTTGGCCCCTCTTTATGGTTTTATATATAATGTATATTTAAACAGCAATGTCACTCCCAACGTGAACATGGACTGAATGCCAATACTGAAATACTTAAGCCGGGACTACTTTCAAGTGGTGCGCCCTGTATTAGAGTCCTGCATTGGGGGGGTACCCAGGTGACCCATAAAGCGGGTCGGGTTCAGGTCGGAATGTGAACTTTTTTGAGGTTCGGGTGTTAAAATAACAAACAAAATTCGGGTCTGAATTTGAATCACCAAAAACGTTTTTCTGTCCTTTTAGCGTACTCGTCTGTAACCCTTCGTCGCAAGATCCTTTTATTATGTCTGCTTGGTGATATTAAAAATGCCTGCGGATGAGGTGAAACAAAAGAACAAAAGCGCAGGGTTTATACCATGTAGTGGATAATAGTCTGAGAGGTAAATCAGTGTGGAATTCTTTTGGAATCACAGCGAATGGAAATAATGAACATGTGACTGGATTCATTGCTTGTAAAACCTGTTATTATGTGTTTGTGTATGACAGCCACAAAACTGGTATATCTCTGCAAAAGCCCTTTCAACTGGTGGCACGAAGGGAATAGACTGGTATATCCAGACTACTAAATAAATGTATGCAATTAACATGTAGTCACATGTAAGGATGTCCTGTAATTCATTTGCACACCCCTGCTTCTGACGAAGGCTTAAATAGTAGTAAAGAAAAATGGTTTTAGAAAAGGCATTCTCTCGTTTTTCAGACAAAATTATTTCTACAATGATGGATCCAGCTTATCACATCACAATTTCATTAATTATTGATTCATTCTATGAAGATATGCATGGCCTAACTTCCAAGGAATTGGGAGTGTCTGTAGAATTCCAAGTTGAAATTACTGTCTTATGATTTAATTAGTATTTGAAGTCATCAGTGCTAGCATATGTAACGGGCAGTGTTGTGTGATACACTGGCGTTACGAATTATGTCGCCCCCTGTTGGTGAAACGAGATGAGGTTAAAAGCTCTAAAACCACGACTGCAGAGGTCCCTGGCTCTCGTTTTTGCGGTGCGCAGGGTCGCTGGTTCGTGCCCAGCCGCCACCCTGTTACCTTGACTGTGACCCAGATCTCATAGATTGGCTGCAGCCGATTGCTGAGGTTAAGAGGGGAAGTGTGTAACGGGCAGTGTTGCGTGATACACTGCTGCTGCGGATTCTGTCCTGTCCTCTGTCAGTGAGATGAGAGGAGGTTAACAGCTCTAAAATCACGAACGCAGAGGAGTCTGGCTCTTTTGCCTTGTGGTGTGCAGGGTCGCCAGTTTGCTCCCAGCCTCCACCCTGTTACACATACATTATGTCAAGTTCTCTTGTATGCAAGTGGCTTCAATGGTAGTTCATCATAACCTTTTAACATAAATTGTACTAAAAAGAAACTTAGTGATACAATTACACTTTTCTGATGAAAAGTCTTAAATCAATATTTCTGAGATATACCTTGAAGCATTATTTGTGGAGCCTAGTAAAAGCAAGAACCCTTTAACTAAGCAGAGAAATTAGATATTTTAGCCATTCTCTAAATTTGGGGGTTCAAATCCTCTTATCCAGTGATAACAGGACATGGTGCAGTTTCAATTAACAAACGTCACAAAGGATCCCATTCCCAGGATAGCCTAAATGGCACAATGACAATTTTCTCCATTGCTTGAGTAACCCAAATTATCAATAGACTTTCTGTTCTGTACTGAAAATTGTTAATTTTAATACAAATTTGGCCCAAAATGCAGCAATGTTTTATTTGTTGCAAAATAAAGGCAGTTAGATTTAGGAAAAAAAAATAAAAAGAAAAAAAAGAAGTGAATCAAAACATGGAGCCCTAGTTTTACTAGTGTTAAAAGGGAAATGTCACATATATAAAAGTTTCCGATTCCACAAACACAGTATTGTTTATAGCTTGAAATTGTGAGATTCTGTCGGTGTCTCTTCATTTTTAATCACATTGCAGAGACTGTCAGTCGGCAGCAGGTTTAATTTGTCAATGATGGGGCTTCAGTGATTTGGGGCAGTGGGAATCGAGGCTAATCTTGGTGTCTGCTTCTGCTTTGTTCTACCAACCCCTGCGGAGCAGAGACAAATTGTTTGCTCATCGCATCTGTAAAGAAAGAAAGAAGTGAGACGGACAAGCACTATGTATCATGGGAAAACTGAAATGCAATAATACAAAACAATGCTATCGTAACAGGCAGTGCGACAAAGCTAAATGTTAAACTGTTAAACTGTCCTTTAAGATATCATTCAAATAGAATTTAGAATTTTTAAAAAAATCTCAAAAATGATTTACACTGAGACCTTAATTAAGAAACAAATGTATATCTGCTTAAAGGAATATATAACCAAGGGAATATATAACCAAGGGAATATATAACCAAATCCATTTTCTTACTTTTAATGAACACGGCTGACCTTATCCCTTTCCCCCATTTCTTTGAGACCGTTACAACATTGTGATAATTCATCTTTTGTTTCCTGAGTTTAGTGTTTAACATCTTTATTATTTACATCTATCTATCTATCTATATATATATATATATATATATATATATATATATATACAGTACTGTGCAAAAGTTTTAGGCAGGTGTGAAAAAATGCTGTAAAGTAAGAATGCTTTCAAAAATAGACATGTTAATAGATTATATTTATCAATTAACTAAATGCAAAGTGAGTGAACAGAAGAAAAATCTAAATCAAATCCATATTTGGTGTGACCACCCTTTGCCTTCAAAACAGCATCAAGCATCAATTCTTCTAGGTACACTTGCACACAGTTTTTGAAGGAACTCGGCAGGTAGGTTGGCCCAAACATCTTGGAGAACTAACCACAGTTCTTCTGTGGATTTAGGCAGCCTCAGTTGCTTCTCTCTCTTCATGTAATCCCAGACAGATTCGATGATGTTGAGATCAGGGCTCTGTGGGGCCATACCATCACTTCCAGGACTCCTTGTTCTTCTTTACGCTGAAGATAGTTCTTAATGACTTTCGCTGTATGTTTGGGGTCGTTGTCATGCTGCAGAATAAATTTGGGGCCAATCAGATGCCTCCCTGATGGTATTGCATGATGGATAAGTATCTGCCTGTACTTCTCAGCATTGAGGAGACCATTAATTCTGACCAAATTCCCAACTCCATTTGCAGAAATGCAGCCCCAAACTTGCAAGGAACCTCCACCATGCTTCACTGTTACCTGCAGACACTCATTCGTGTGCGCTCTCCAGCCCTTCGGCTGAACAAACTGCCTTCTGCTACAGCCAAATATTTCAAATTTTGATTCATCAGTCCAGAGCACCTGCTGCCATTTTTCTGCACCCCAGTTCCTGTGTTTTCGTGCATAGTTGAGTCGCTTGGCCTTGTTTCCACGTCGGAGGTATGGCTTTTGGCCGCAAGTCTTCCATGAAGGCCACTTCTGACCAGACTTCTCCGGACAGTAGATGGGTGTACCAGGGTCCCACTGTTTTCTGCAGTTCTGAGCTGATGGCACTGCTGGACATCTTCCGATTGCGAAGGGAAGTAAGCATGATGTGTCTTTCATCTGCTGCAGTAAGTTTCCTTGGCCGACCACTGCGTCTCGGTCCTCAACGTTGCCCGTTCTTTGTGCTTCTTCAAAAGAGCTTGGACAGCACATCTGGAAACCCCTGTCTGCCTTGAAATTTCTGCCTGGGAGAGACCTTGCTGATGCAGTATAACTACCTTGTGTCTTGTTGCTGTGCTCAGTCTTGCCATGGTGTATGACTTTTGACAGTAAACTGTCTTCAGCAACCTCACCTTGTTAGCTGAGTTTGGCTGTTCCTCACCCAGTTTTATTCCTCCTACACAGCTGTTTCTGTTTCAGTTAATGATTGTGTTTCAACCTACATATTGAATTGATGATCATTAGCACCTGTTTGGTATAATTGTTTAATCATACACCTGACTATATGCCTACAAAATCCCTGACTTTGTGCAAGTGTACCTAGAAAAATTGATGCTGTTTTGAAGGCAAAGGGTTGTCACACCAAATATGGATTTGATTTAGATTTTTCTTCTGTTCACTCACTTTGCATTTAGTTAATTGATAAATATAATCTATTAACATGTCTATTTTTGAAAGCATTCTTACTTTACAGCATTTTTTCACACCTGCCTAAAACTTTTGCACAGTACTGTATATATATATATATATATATATATATATATATATATATATATATATATATATATATATATACAGCTCTGGAAAAATTAAGAGACCACTGCAAAATTATCAGTTTCTCTGGTTTTACTATTTATAGGTATGTGTTTGGGTAAAATGAACATTTTGTTTTATTCTATAAACTACTGACAACATTTCTCCCAAATTCCAAATAAAAATATTGTCATTTAGAGCATTTATTTGCAGAAAATGACAACTGGTCAAAATAACAAAAAAGATGCCGTGTTGTCAGACCTCGAATAATGCAAAGAAAATAAGTTCATATTCATTTTTAAACAACACAATACTAATGTTTTAACTTAGGAAGAGTTCAGAAATCAATATTTGGTGGAATAACCCTGATTTTCAAGCACAGCTTTCATGCGTCTTGGCATGCTGTCCACCAGTCTTTCACATTGATGTTGGGTGACTTTATGCCACTCCTGGCGCAAAAATTCAAGAAGCTCGGCTTTGTTTGATGGCTTGTGACCATCCATCTTCCTCTTGATTACATTCCAGAGGTTTTCAATGGGGTTCAGGTCTGGAGATTGGGCTGGCCATGACAGGGTCTTGATCTGGTGGTCCTCCATCCACACCTTGATTGACCTGGCTGTGTGGCATGGAGCATTGTCCTGCTGGAAAAACCAATCCTCAGAGTTGGGGAACATTGTCAGAGCAGGAGGAAGCAAGTTTTCTTCTAGGACAACCTTGTACTTGGCTTGATTCATGCCAAAGCTGCCCGATTCCAGCCTTGCTGAAGCACCCCCAGATCATCACCGATCCTCCACCACATTTCACAGTGGGTGCGAGACACTGTGGCTTGTAGGCCTCTCCAGGTCTCCATCTAACCATTAGACGACGAGGTGTTGAGCAAAGCTGAAAATTGGACTCATCTGGGGGTGCTTCAGCAAGGCTGGAATCGGGCAGATTTGTCTTTGTGAAGGACGCATGAATCAAGCCAAGTACAAGGTTGTCCTAGAAGAAAACTTGCTTTCTTCTGCTCTGACAATGTTCCCCAACTCTGAGGATTGGTTTTTCCAGCAGGACAATGCTCCATGCCACACAGCCAGGTCAATCAAGGTGTGGATGGAGGACCACCAGATCAAGACCCTGTCATGGCCAGCCCAATCTCCAGACCTGAACCCCATTGAAAACCTCTGGAATGTGATCAAGAGGAAGATGGATGGTCACAAGCCATCAAACAAAGCCGAGCTGCTTGAATTTTTGCGCCAGGAGTGGCATAAAGTCACCCAACATCAATGTGAAAGACTAGCGGAGGGCATGCCAAGACGCATGAAAGAAGTGCTTGAAAATCAGGGTTATTCCACCAAATATTGATTTCTGAACTCTTCCTAAGTTAAAACATTAGTATTGTGTTGTTTAAAAATGAATATGAACTTATTTTCTTTGCATTATTCGAGGTCTGACAACACGGCATCTTTTTTGTTATTTTGACCAGTTGTCATTTTCTGCAAATAAATGCTCTAAATGACAAATTTTTTATTTGGAATTTGGGAGAAATGTTGTCAGTAGTTTATAGAATAAAACAAAAATGTTCATTTTACCCAAACACTTACCTATAAATAGTAAAACCAGAGAAACTGATAATTTTGCAGTGGTCTCTTAATTTTTTCCAGAGCTGTATATATATATATATATATATATATATATATATATATATATATATATATATATATATATATTGCTGAGCAACATCTTTTGATAAAGTGTAAGTGGTTTCAGTTTACATTTTGTCAGATTTTTATTGTTCCTTTGACTTTCAGAGAGGTTTTTATGGCAGTTACTCAAACATTGTGTTTTTGCTCTTTGGTAAGTCTGTATTAAGATGCCTTGACGATGAATTCCTGAGCTGAATAGAAAATAGTTACCTGCCATAGACATCTATTATTATTCAGTTGTCCTGTCTAAATAAAAAGTTCTTTGTAAGTGATCCAAATATAAATAAATAAAAACATGAATAAGGTTTTTCATTGTTCATCATTAGCCTTGAAAATGGTACAAATATACTACACTGTATTCCAGTAGAATTTATAATCTCCATATCATGTGAAGTGCAATAATAACCATTATCTCAATCCACTTTACACAGCTCTGTATTAATTTAATCGACAAGGTGTTGACAGAAAGAGTTGCCTGTAAAGGGATGGGTAATCATTCATTTAGACTGGTTTAAATCCTGCACAAGATTGCAAGCAATTTAACTAGCACACATGAAAACAAGTTGAATAACCTGTATTTTTTGTACATAGCAATTAAGTAACTATAACTGAGGGAAAAACCTTGTACAGCTTTTTATGCATAATATTTCAATGTTAGGGTAGGGGGCTGATTGCAAAGACTGTGCTATTTTGGAATTCCTTAATACTTACCAATGTAGAGAGCCTAAGAAACAACCGTGGTTTTGGAAAAAACAAAACAAAAAAAAAAAAAAGAGAAAAAACTTCTAATGAGGCTGAAGAAGTCTAAGCCATATATAAGAGGTCGTTTTAGAAGGAAGTTTTTTTTCTTCTTTCCTAAATGCATTTTTTTTTAACTCCATCAGTAAACCAGGTAAATGGTCTGTCTGTCAAGAATAAAGTGGGTATGTCGGTTTTAAATGCACTAACACAGATTGTGGTCATCTTCTCTCTCTCTCTCTCTCTCTCTCTCTCTCTCTCTCTCTCTCTCTCTCTCGGCAGCTTGTCATCCATTCAGAGTGTCAGAAAAAGACATAGGTGCCAAATTTACCCTTGAAAATAATTCCATCTCCTCCGCCGCCGCCTGTCTGTCAAACGCTGAAACAGGGTTCGCCTGGAAAGCCAGAGCTGGATCCTTTGTTTGTTTTCCTTTAGATATTATAGTATATGGATGGGTGGGAATGTTGACAGCTAGGTATCATTATATTATACAGTGTGCACAGTAAGCTCTAAAATCATTAGGCACGTACCGTTAGGTTGTAGTTAATCTGTTGGTTTGAGAGATGTCTTGGAGTTTAAGGGAGAATGGCAAGATGTGCTTCCTAGACTGCAAAAAAATATACTGTATATGAATGAATGATGTTGCTTCAGGATTAGCTATACTGTTAAACTAGTATATATTATAAAAGATAATAGGGCATAATACAAGGAATGTGACTGGCTTCAAGTGGTGTAAAAATTTCATACCCTGTACTATATTTTTATAATATATAGTTAAATAAGAACAACGTACATTAATTAATGTCATGTCATTATGTGACACAAAGACATTTCAGATGACTGTACCACATCAATTTTAGCTTCTACTATATACTATTTATATGTAATGGGCAGTGTTATGCAGTGCCTTTGCAGATTGTGACCCCTGCCAGTGATATGAGGTTAGAAGCTCTATAACCACACATGGAGACAAGCATGGTTCTTTCACTACAAGTAAACACTGTTTCATAAACATTTAATGAGAAACTCAGATAACACATTGACTTATAAATTGCAGCACCTTTTTTTCTAAAATGAGGAAAAATAAGTTTCTATAGCTAACAAAATATTTCCATAAATGTTCCCCGTTATGCACATCCAATCACTTTATAGGTCTCAAATGTGCAGTTTGAAAGAAACACATGCCAACATGTCTGTACTTTACAGTATAGCAGCATTTTTTGAAGTTTTACAATGCTTATCCCATGGTTATACTATGCATTTACCATAGTATACCCTGGTTTGCTATGTTAATATACTTTACCATGCCTTGCTAGTCTTTACAATGCTTACCTATGCTTTACCATACTTTCTCTATGCCTTATTACACAGCTATGGTTTTACTACAGTAAACCTTTTAAGGGCCTGCATTGTCTTCCTTAGCTATTAAAAATGCATTTTGGTGCTAAGTACATGTGGCAGGATGGCTTGCAGTGGTGAGGTGTGGTGACGTCACGGACCAGAAGTAACTGAACCAAAACAGTGGATGGGCGGGTGAAACTGAACACAACGGCGTTCAGCTGAATTTATTAATAAATAAAAGATTTAAACAAACAACAAAACAGAAACCAAAGGGCACGAGGACCAAACGAATAAACCGGTCCCCGTACTCTCCTCTATACACTCAACCTCGCAGCACGGACAGCTGCAGGTTCTTATACACTGGCCGAGGGGTTAACTAGCTGTTAATTATCTTATTACCCCTCGGCCACAGTCTGCACGAGTTTAGTAAGGATGCGTGACTGTCAGCTAGTTAAATAATCAGTAGCTGATCAGCCACTCATCCTCACGGGGTTTTAAATATAAAAACAATAAGAAATACGCAGCGCTGTTATCCGCGCCGCAGACAATAATATAAATAATAATAAATAAATATATAGGGGCGGGACACTTCGCCACAGTACAGTATTGATCCAAAACAAAAGTACAGCCAGTGTAAGCTCCATTATACTGTACCATCATGCAGAGAACATAAAGATTTATTTGCATATCGTAAAATCTCTACTGCATCTTGTACAGGTGGCTAACCCCTTATAGAAAGTGTCACTGGATATGATTAAATGGGATTAATGTCCTAATAAAACTGAACCGACTAACACAGCACTAAATGCATCCATTTGCTGTATTTACCCTGTATATAGATAGGGGGCAGTGTTCAGTGTTTCCTCAGCTCTCAACAACTCTAAATGTATTCCTTAGAAAAAGTGAATAAAAAGTGACCTTATAGAGTGATTACAGGCTGTTTTAGCCACAGTTTCTGAGAAGCGTAATGGAATTTGAAGCTGGTGAGGTTTCATGGTAGATATATTAACCTCTCCTCCAAAACCACACATTTGTATGCCAAGGCTATTATTTTAATGTTTTTTTTTTTCTTTTCTATTATTTACTTAACTTTTGAAGTCAGTTTTATTGAGAGCTGAAGAGGGAAGGAATAAAATCTGGCTGGGACACACAATTCAATCATCCAAAATAATACATGCTTTGAATTACTTCCAGGTCACTTGGTTGTCATGGAAATATATTTAGTATGCGTTGCAGGTACATATAATTTCTTGTAACAAAATAATATGATACAATGTGATTATTTTAAAAGTTGTTACATAGGCTAGTTTATTTAACTGGTTCACACTTGTGTGAACTGTTGAATCATGGATTATTCTTGTGATCTACATTTGTTATCTTAGTTGCATCTAAGTTTTAGAAAAATTGAGAATGTTAGGAATAGAGGTTCACGATAATGAGGATGCAGTGAATAGGAATTTGAATGGTATTGGTGCAATAAAACAATTTACTAGCAGTTAACTAGAAGCTGTATAGATTAATATGTCATTCTATTGGAAGTCAGGGAGTTGTTTTTAGCCACAACACAAAAAAATAAAGTATTTATAAAGCACTTACACTGCAGCTTAAAGACCTCATTCATATATTTATAAAGAGTCTATTAAGCATTAATAAAATATGTATAAATATCACCTTTAAAATCCTGGCTATAAAAACTTCCAGCAGTGTTAAAATGTTAGCCCTAAGACTGTCATAGAAAGTGGTACCAAAGATGAACATCATAGCCAGAATAATACAGACACTCAAATATACAGTAAGCATTGCTGGGGGGAAAAACACTGCCGTCTGATTAAAATAAAAACCTGCATAATTAATGCTGTTAATTAATTTACTGCTAAGAACCCTCTTGAAGCTGGTCAACCTCAAATGATTACTGATGTGATCATACTCAACTACCAACGATTCTCAAACCTGTTCACCCCTGTAAGGGTCCTTACTGCAGGGTCAACATTTTGTTGTGATAATTCTGAGTGAGACGCAGTTGACGGAATTGTATGGCTCAATATCATTCAAGTATGTAAAGTTACAGGCTTTTATGCAAATTAGCCATAACAGGCAGGACGGTTGAAATAATATTCTCTATAAAGCCACATGCTTAAACGTGGCTGCTCCCCGAGAATGTAATACAGTACAACACCCTGTGTATGCTACCTGAAGAATGTAGGTCTTATTTTTTCACTCCTTTGTTTTATTTTCTATTTATTGATTTATATATTTAACCAGGAGATTTACCCATTGAGTCTGAGGCCTCATTTACACTGGAAAACAATAAAAAAGACAATTGCAGTGTATAAAAAACAGTTATAATGTACAAACTACACAATAAAAACCATGCATGGTTCAAACTCAATCAGTAGCATACACAGATCTAAAAATAGTAGAAATAAGTCATATCTATTTGTTAATGTGAACAGAAGGAGAGGCATTGGTAGGAGGTTTGAAACAATTCCCAAATATTTAAAACCAGAGAAAGAAAGGTAATCAAATTCCATCTTCAGGAAACAGTTCCACGTCTGGGAGTTGATATGAAAGTGATAATTCTCCAATATGTATTCAAATCCTTGGAACAGCCAAATGAACAGAATCCTGAGGGTGTAAACAATAGCCAATGCTAGTCCTTTCTACCAGAGCACTCAAATAGGGAAGTACCAAATCCTTTAAAAACAATACCAATGAAAAATCCTCCAGTGTTATATACATATGACAATGATGTGTCAAAGGGAAACATTCTAGAACAAATGTGCAGCATGAATTATACAGTACATCTAATTTATGTAGAGACTGCTCACAAGCAAACTGATGAATATAAATCTCCATAATCTAAAACAGGGACATTTTGTCAAAATGTATTTTGGTGTCTGAATACAGTATTGATTCAAAGCAAACATGCAGCCAGTGAATATTGATTAAGTGTGAGCTCCATTATACTGTGCCGCGCAGTTTGTCTCAATTATTCTGTTTTGCTGGTCTTTCTGTATAGCCCCCTGAGTCTTTTTCAGTGTTTGCTTTTCAGTGTCTGCCTATAGAAATCTCATTTCACTCTGCTATCAAACTGACCGGTTCACACAATACAATGAGTTTTCAGGTGCATACCTTTGACTGAATCACATGCCGCCACTGACACCTCGTGCCAAATGCTTGTAAACAATACGAGCAGACGCAATGGCAATTGAAACCACTCTGCAATCAATATTACCTTACCACTTTTAACATAACAAAACGCGTAACCCATGTCAACCTGACAGGGCATGGATAAGACATAGTTTGAGAGAGGCTGATCACACAGGCTGGGACACTGTTGTCTGGATTTGCAAAGCGACTAGACTCCTTGTAGAACAAGGGCAGGTGGATACTAGGGGTGGGAATTTCGAGTCATTTAGTGCTCAAGTGTTAAAAATTTTGAGTACTCGAGTACTGGAACCTAATGCCAGACAATATTATTCTACATATGCGCCACAAAAATTACCACGTTAACGCTAGAAACGTCGCTGTTATACTCATACCTAAAACTGCCTCTGGCAGTCATTATGATGGTACATTTTAAACAACATCAATATTAAAATGAAAGACAACTATCCGATACAACTAAAACGTTTTATTCAAGCACATCATATCAAACATCTGCACAGCCGAAACACCATATTTAAATGAACAATTAAACATCAAAGGGTTTATTTTCTAAGCTTACCACATATAAAGCACTACTTCAAAAAAGGAAAAAAAAATATAATAAAATAAAAATTTTAAAAGAAACTAGTGTGTAAACAGGTATATGTACATACAAAACTGTAAAAGTCGTTTTTAATTAACATGTAACATTTGTTAGCTCTTGCGTGTGTCATTCGGTGCAGCACAGAATCCAGGTTGAGCTGCTGCAGCCTGCAGCTTTGTAGTTTTCTGATTGAAATGTTTCTGCTGAAGCGCTGTGGCTAGCTTCAAGATGAAATCTCTCCTACTGATGTTTTCCCTGGTGCATTCCTTGTACAAAACGAAGGAATTGATGGCTGGCAGGTCCAGTAGAGATAACACCAGGCTTGTATATGTATATATAAAAATATTGTATGTTATATTCAAAATAAAAACATGTATTAAAGCAAGTCAAAATTATAGCTTTGTTGCTAGGTGGGCTGGCTTATAACTTCCTTATTTTCATGATCTTGCCTTTCAAACGCCATCAGGGTATTTATTTAGGAAAAGTCATAAACGGACAACCACTTTCAGACACACAGAGTAATTTAAATTTGAAAACCTCAACCTGTCAAAATGACTTCCGTGGCTATTGATAAGGTGGTATACGTGAATAAAATATTGTAACAACCCCTGGTCTTGAGGCTCAAAGCAGGAGACGGAGGCAGGAGACGGGATTCAGGCACTAACAAAACTACTTTATTAATTAAACAGGCTTTAACACACTTTAAACAGTGTTTGGCTCAGGACCACAGCACAAAAACAACAAATGCTTCCTCCTGTCTCTAGCCTAAAAACTCGCTCACTTTCTCGCTCTATTCCACCCATACACACACACACACAGGCTCTGGCTCTGTCAGTCCCCTCACACACAGGGGGGTGGGGGGGGTGGGCAGAGCAAGGGCATCTAGATGACATGGTCCGCCCAACAGTACACACTCACAAACACCCACACTACCGAAACTAGTGGTTTGGTCCCACCCCGGAACAATACAGATAACGTGAATGCACAGGACCAGATGATACAAAAGTCTGCCGGCCTGAACTGACCAGGTCGCTACAATATATTGAACTTACATTCATGAAGAGATATTATTTAAATTTTTTTCGAGTACTCAAGTACTAAATTAGTGCTCGAGTAATTATAATTATTACTCGAGCACTCTAACCCACCCCTAGTGGATACTTTGTATATGTCTTGAATTCAGATATCTCTCCATCTGTGGTTTGTACAGTGCTGGAACCCTTGGTTATCACTCTTTTATGTGTGTGTGTGTGCGTGTGTGTGAGAGCAGAACCGGGAGTGCAAGTGTTTGTCCCTCCTGACCTTGGTGCTGATGTAATTAGTTCAGGCTCCAGAGCAACTAAATTAAAAACATCAGTTTTCGCCAGTCTGTCATCTCTTATTTAAGTGTAAACATTACGTGAGCTGCACCCAATGAAGAGTGTCAAATATCTATATTAAACCATGGTTCAAAGTGCATTTAAATACTGGATTATTAATAATTCAATTACCATATTCATTTAGGGAAAAGAGCTGGGGACACTGTTACAGTGCGGTATAGAGGGGTACAGATTGAGGATGAGATGGGTAACAGTGTGGAGTAGAGGTTAGGGCTCTGGACTCTTGACCAGAGGGTCGTGGGTTCAATCCCAGATGGGGAACACTGCTGCTGTAACATTGAGATTGCTCCAGTAAAAACTGTATAAATGGGTAATTGTATGTAAAATAATAATGTGATATCTGTATGATGTATAATGTGATATCTTGTAACAATTGTAAGTTGCCCTGGATAAGGGTGTCTGCTAAGAAATATGTAATAATAATAATAATAATAATAATACAGATTGAAGGAGTTGGGGGCTATGCTACAGTATAGAGGGGTACAGAATGAGGGAGAGATGGGGTCTCTCTTACAGTATATAGGGGTACAGATTGAAGGAGTTGGGGGCTATGTTATAGTATAGAGAGGTAAATATTGAGGAAGAGATGGGGTCTCCTACAGTATAGAGGGGTACAGATTGAAGGAGTTGGGGGCTATGTTACAGTATAGAGGGGTACAGATTGAGGGAGGGTTGGGGACTCTGTTACAGTGAGGTGTGGAGGGGTACAGATTGATGGAGAGCTGGGGGCTCTGTCGCAGTGATTTATGATAAATAGTCACTGAAGTTGAATCAGCTTGGATGTAATGTATGTTGAAGTGCGGTACCTTGCTCTATTTACATCCTATGCCTGAAATAAACATTCAGACTCCAGCAGAGTTAAATCAACATGGATTAAACCCTTTCTTAAAGAGCATCAAAGCTTCATCGGTCGCTTGACATGGAGTGCTTCACAGCTGAAGTAGTGTACAGAATTGTCTGAATTCACAGAAGCAGTAATTGTTATTGCAGACAGCTCCCCTGGAAGATCACTGCACGGAGCCGAAACCTGAATCATCAACTATACCCGACATATTGTATATATTCATCATAGCACTTTTCCAGGTTTTGAGAGAGCTTATATAGAAAGTGATAGAGTGCTGCAATACATAGACTGCTTTATGGACACTGTACCACTATAGTAACACAACTGTAAACTGTAAGTTTTTTTGTGCTGAGACTACACCATTCCAGTAATGGCACTATGATAATTGAAAATCACTAAAGGGTCATTCCATTTTAAGTGGACCAAGGGGGGTTGGTCTACCTCTTATGCCAGTTTGACCGTCTTTAAAAACAGGCTTTAAAGTGATAATCTAGTTTTTTGGGGTTTTTTTGTCCAGGTCATCCCCCACGTGAAACTTGAACAACTTGCACATCACATGTGGTTTATGTATCATCCTCACATGCAAATGAAGGAAACATCTCCCCTGAATTTGGTCAGCTTGCGCTGAAATGCAAAGTCGGGTTCTCTCAGGCACAGTCAGACCTGTTTGCAAGAACAAGGATGACAATTCCAGCATTTGCCATTCACACATTGCAGTTTCACAAATTCTTGGTCTAAGAACTTCAACTAGGTACCGAATGGGCAAAGGGGGAAAATATAACCTAAAATAGGGCAGTTTTTTAATGTGCAAACACATACTCCTGTAGCCCTCTGCTAACTTAGTAAATATGAATGTAGCAATACTAAGTTTCTGTCCGATTCATTATGCAGCCCTGTGAAGTGGGACACATTTATTTTCTCAGTCTTATCTTTCTCAAAAGCCTCATAGATTCAAGTGCATAATAACATTGTAATTATGTGTAAGTACACTTGTATTTGCTAAGTAACTAATATGTAAATACACAGTAATTTGAGACACATCATGTAAAGTGTTACCTTATGTTTTATATCAAATTCAGTTAAAGATTCTTGTTTATAACATATGAAGACACAGTTAAGACGACTTGTTGAAATTCTTAATGTATTACTAAATGACTTGACAGTATCGCTCGGTTCTTTACCATCCTCTCACTGTGTTTTACTATGCAAAAGCAGTACACTTTTATTTGAGTAAATCAGGGGACTGGGGACAGACACAATAGGAAGAAAGTAATTGAAGCAGTGAACTAAAGATTAGGAAAATGGAACTGCCATTATAAAGAGAGGAATGGCATTCTGCTTTAGGGGTGCCATCAGACCTTGCAGTAAAATAGAACTGTCACCTCTGAAGTTTCCCTCTACATCTACAATATGTTCTGGTAATACGATGATATAATGATAGTAATCTTCAGCTATTCAACGACGGACGAAAGCTTTCTCTCTTTGAAGTCTTACCATCCAACGGCATCATCAGCCTACATAGCCTTACAGATTTAAACAGTCTCCATTTTGACTTCCTAGCTTGGCACAGCTGAAAACAGTTCCCTGTAGAGTTACTGGTAAACTATATGCATTGCTATATGCAGGCAAGCAGACATAAGCCTAGAGGAACTCAGAAAGGGCAATAATGGAAGCATGGTAGAATAGGAAGCCAGTGGGAATTAGACTTAGCTCATTGCTCCTCAGTTTGAGTCATCTATCCTTGTTTTCCAGTGACAGGCTACTAAACCAACTTAATTTATACCAGTCCCCAAGTTGTTGACCTCATCTGACTCACACAGACCATGAATCTGCCTATTACACATTTTTTTACATTTTTTCCATGGTGACACAGTTGGTTTGGCTACTACCCTTTCACCTCTTGAGGCCTGGATTAAAATCTAGTTTATGTTGCTAGTGACATGAGTTTGGCTGTCTCAACTTCTTAGTCCTTAGCGAGTACTTATAGTTTCTGTAACACACTGCACACTCAGAACTGTCATTACCCTGCACCTTACTAATAATGAGAACTAGTCAAAACACTCCATTCTCAGCTCTCCAGCACTCAGCTCTCCAGCACTGCCATTGCCATGCACATTAATAATGAGCACTAGCCTACATTCTCAGCCCATAGCACCATCCCCCTGAACCTAAATGAGCATAATACCTTAATCTTTTAAATTGTGCCTCTGTGAGATTGAACTAACAGTGATTGATCCTCTCTGTGCATTAAAGTCCCCTGGCTGTAGAGAGACATGCACTTTGGCTAACTCGCGGAGGACACGTTGTGTATTGCTGTAAGCAGTGCCATGTTTACTTTATTAAAACAGATTGAAATATCTGTTTGTCAGGCTCAGCGGCGTTTAATCTTCTCCAGTTCTCATTTTGTTACCTGTTTGAAGGGGATTAATTTCCTCGGCTTTGTCTAAAACAAATGTAATAGGAGATTGCGAGTCATGACTTTGAGGCCCTGGCATGTTCCAATGAGCCTGAACACACAGTAAATGGTTCATGTCATTAAAGTTAAAAAAGTTATGAATCCACAATAGAAGTTATAAAGGAAAAATAATACTGTTCCCTTACATTTATATGGAGGCTGTCTGGTCCAGTGGTTAAAGAAAAGGGCTTGTAGTCAGGAGGTCCCCCGTTCAAATCCCACCTCAGCCACTGACTCATTGTGTGACCCTGAGCAAGTCACTTAACCTCCTTGTGCTCCGTCTTTCGGGTGAGACGTAATTGTAAGTGACTCTGCAGCTGATGCATAGTGCACACACCCTAGTCTCTGTAAGTTGCCTTGGATAAAGGCGTCTGCTAAATAAACAAATAATAATAATAATAATAATAATAATAATATGTTCTTATTGAAATTACTCAAATTCTGTGTTTTTGTATATTTTGTATTAAATCCACAGTATGTTTAGGTCATTTGACTATGCAGGAGCAGTTCTACTTGTGTGCCACAGACATATACAATATAATGAAGGCTAGATCAGGCAAAGTGTCAATACATTGTAGGCGCCAACACCATCTAGTGCACAGGAGAGTATCAGAGCAAAGCAAAAGGAAATCTGAAGTGGAAGATCATTAGATAGCGCTCATCCCAACTTCTATTGACAGTTTGGCTGATCTAGCCTAATTAGAACTGAAGAGCAGCTCCTCCACTCAAGTGAAGCACCTTTACACAGATTACAGAATGAAATGTAGGTAGTTGCGGTAACAACCGATGCAAACACCATAAAAAGGTGGACAAAAATAGATTAGTCTCTTATTCAGTTATTGCTATTTTTGCTTATATTCCTCTGTATGTAAGCTACACACACAAACTGACAGTGACATAAATTGGCAGTCTGTCACTTTGGATGCCAAATAAGCATTCTCCTGTTCTTATTGTAAATCTTCAAGCCTGTTTTTTGCTCATGGAATAAATGCTGTCTGCTGTAGAAATAAAATAAAATAGAACACATAGGTGACTTTAAGCTTCTGAAGTATCTTCTTCTAAACTGTTATATTTTGAATAAATATAAGAAAACCCTTTTTCTTTTGTGTTACATTTTGAGACTTCACAAAGAGGTTTTATATTGATCTCTAAATTCCCAGCATTCACACACAAACAGCATATTTTCATGTTTACAGTGTTAAATTATAACTTATAATAACGCTGAGCACAATGCTTGCTGTCTTGTAAAATTCTTTCCAGAGGACAAGTTCCCTTTGTTTGAGTAACAATAAAAGGGTGTTACATGCAGTCTATTGAGACAGGACTCAAAGAAGACCTTGTAATGCACTGAAGCAGAATTCTAACATTGAAAGAGATATTTTTACACCACCTTCAGATGACATCCTGTCGACAGTCTTTCAAAATAAAGAATTACAAAATAATAATTGCCTCTGAAAACCACCCACCCTGTCTAGATTTATTCTTTTAAATTATTATTATTATTATTTGTTTATTTAGCAGACGCCTTTATCCAAGGCGACTTACAGAGACTAGGGTGTGTGAACTATGCATCAGCTGCAGAGTCACTTACAACTACATCTCACCCGAAAGACAGAGCACAAGGAGGTTAAATGACTTGCTCAGGGTCACACAATGAGTCAGTGGCTGAGGTGGGATTTGAACGGGGGACCTCCTGGTTACAAGCCCTTTTCTTTAACCACTGGACCACACAGCCCCCTATTTTATTTAGAGTGCCCAATTATTATGCTCCCAATTTTCTCCCCAATTTAGAATGTCCAATTATTTTTTCCCCTCACCACAGCAATTCCCCACACAGCTCAGGAGAACTGAAGTGGCCATTCTTCGATTCCACGACCAAGCCAGGTTTTCTTTTACACCCAGGAACTCAAGAGCGGTTGGCAGCGAGCTACTGGCCTCTGGAGGACAAAGGCCAGCCCTGCAGTTGCCCACTTCAGCTCACTAGGCGCTTGGCTGGTAGGGTCCACTATAGCGTGATGAGCAGAAACAGTCCTAAGTTTCTTTCAAGCTGGCAATTGTCTGTTGGTTTTGTTATGTGGGCTAATGTCCACTTTGGATAAGCTGAGACGTCCACACTGATTTCACTGGTGAACAGAGCAGGATTTGGAGGATTCCAAAGATGGAAGGCATAAAATCCCAGTGAATAAGCCTGCTACGCTAAGTATTGCTTTTTAGAATGGGGGAAAGCAGAAAACTTTACCCTAACGTATACATTTTTTCACTGGGCGTCATTTTGGATCATTCTGTACAGTTTAAGTTGATAAACTTTTCTATAAACCTTGATTCCACCTAAGTCTTGTAGAATTTATAACGACTCCAAATGGTGATTCGCCACTTTTTTTCACTGTGTTATAGGATATACAAATATGTCAAATACAACGCTATAGAAAAACTGCTTTATCTTGGTACCTTTTCTGTAAGTCAAATGGCAGACCATTGGAGCTATAACGCATGAAGTAGTAGGAAGCAGCATAGACTTTTCTTGTAGTGTCTTTGAAATACCTGCATATTGTAAATGGAAGTTTATTTACAAGCAAAGACCCCAAAAAAGAAGGGGGGGGCAGTGATTTATTACTCATGCTAACACGAGATAAGAACATGGATTTTAAAACCTTGGTAAGAACTCTTTAAATGTACTAGTTTTGCAACATTAGCAGGAGAGAGTTGGCATGCAAACAACGCAACATTATCTTCATTAATCAAGGGAGAGGCGTATAAAATGTTAAGTTTGCCAGGCTTGCTTAGCCAGCTTAAGCTGCCGAGTGCCCAGAGAGCTGCTCAGGGCCAGGTGTGCACACAGCAGCCCGCATTTATTTGCAAATAACAGCAACCGGATTGACGGGGTGCTCAGAGGTCTGTCTCTATCCTTCATTCAGCCAGCTCTCAACTTTCTCCGCCAGGCAGCTGTGCCTCAAAAAGCCATGCCAAGTTCTGCTAGTGCAGTCAGCGACAGAGCCAGGCTTTTATTTAACATTCCTCTCATCAACCACTGCTAAACTGCTTGAGAAAAACAGACTTGATTAAGCAGAATCAAAAGAAGTTTAAAATAACAAAAAAACAAGATCTAGCCAGATATTATTGATTTGTTCTTTATATGTTGTTTTTGATCAAGATCAGTCAAATGCAACCCCACAAAAATATAAAAAATATAAGTATTTGCAATGTGTTTTGAATGTTGCTGTCTTGCTCTGTTATCCTGACATATCAAACACAAATAAAGTTCTTATAAAGTATTTATTAATTATAACAAAAAGCCAAGCAATGCAATCGATTGATTCCCCTCCAGTGACAGATCATTCTTGACTTTAAACAGCTAAAAGATCAAAAAGCTGGTTTATTATATATCTCAAGATAATCGCACTCCTCTGACTTTGAACAGTACCACTGCACTTTAAATCAAGATTTCCATTACATGAGAGTAGATGTTAAAACTTCATGCTGATTTGAACTTGGCTCTCGCCAAGATAAGCACCAACTAAGACGTAGCTTCACAGTAAACTAATGTGATCCATATGTGTCTCCATCCATTTGCGCTTCCTTCCATATGATGATGTAGATATCCTTCTGTCTGGTGTTGATGGCTGAAGTGTAATGCTGGCTCCAGGGATCAGCTTATTTTGCCTCCCTAGCGCATCAGCACACACAACGGCTGCGATGCTGGCTCCGGGATCAACCATAGTGCGGTCTCCCCAGCGCATCAGCATGACAACCGTCTGGATTGAGCTAAGTAGGGTACATCTCTGGGGTCTTCAAGTGGGCACCTTCCATCCTCGGTGTTTCGTCGACTAGCCCACGACACCTCAAGAGGGCTCGACGGTGATTCTGGCGTTCCAGCATCACCCCCCTCCGTCCCCCACTCAACTCAGCCCAGCTTACTTACCTGTACATCAGCCTTTCTTTCTTTCTATTGTGCTTGAGATCCCCAGCCAGAATCTTTCCGTCTCAACCACAGCCAGTTGCTGCTCCTCTCTGCTGCTTCAGATAAGTTCTTTACTGTGCGACACAACTCTTGGCCATTGAATCCGACATCTCTGAGAAACCGGGTTGTAGAGTGTGCCACAAATCCTCGACATCCCACATCCACTGGGTAAACCCAGACTCTCCATCCTCGCTGTTCCGCTTCAGTGGCTAGTTGAGCATACCGCAGTTTCTTCCTCTCATACGCCTCATCTACAGCATCCTCCCATGGCACTGTTAACTCTACCAGGTGAACAAGGCGTGCTGATCCAGACCACAAGACAATATCTGGTCGAAGGTTTGTGGTGGCAATCTCAGGTGGAAAAATAAGCCGTTGACCAACATCTGCCAGCATTTTCCAGTCTCTAGCAGCTTCCAGTTGTCCTGGGCGAGGATTGGTTTTAACACCTTTTCTTGGTGGTTGCTCTCCTGGGCGGAGGAATGTTGTCTTTGTGTGTAATGTTTTGATGGAACAGGTGGCAACTTATTGGTCATGTTACGCTTGTCTTCCAATGCTAAGGCCAAACATCGCAACACTTGGTCATGGCGCCAAGTAAACCGTCCTTGGCTAAGAGCCACCTTACATCCTGTCAAAATGTGCCTTAATGTTGCAGGTGATGAACACAAAGGACATGAGGGATCCTCTCCTACCCAGAGGTTTAGGTTCTGTGGTGATGGGAGAACATCATATGTTGACCTTATAAGGAAACTGATCCTGCTCTGTTCCATTGACCATAGGTCTTGCCAGCCAATCTTGCGTTGTTCCACACTCTCCCATCTCATCCATTCTCCCTGCTTGCCCTGGGAAATGGCCTTTATACACCTCATCCTCTCCTCCTGCTTTTGCACCTCGTTGACTACAAGCTTCCTCCGTTGCGCTGGGGCTGCCTTGTGCCATGTAGGAGGAGCTGAACTGAGACCAAGACCCCTCTTCCATGCTGAACTTGCCCCATGATATCACCAATTTGAAGGGCAGCCTTTGCATCCTCCACAGCTTTCTTTGCCACCCACTTTCTTCCAGTTTTCAACACAGGTGCTGCCTCCCTTACGCATTTGTCGCATGACTCTACTAATGTCATTTCCAGTCGGACCTTGGCGCACTTAAACTCCTCGGTTAGAGCGGAGACAGGTAGCTGCAGTATTCCTTTACCATAAAGTCCCACTCTGCTGAGGCAGCGTGGAACTCCCAACCATTTCCTGATGTGTGAACTGATTAAAGCTTCCAGCTTCTCTACTGTTGTCAAAGAAACCTCGTACACAGTCAGTGGCCACAGCAACCTTGGCAGTAGGCCAAACTGAAAGCACCAGAGTTTTAATTTGCCTGGTAAAGCGCTGCTGTCTATGCTCTTCAACCCTTCCACAGCTTGTTGTCTAACTTCTCCCACACGAACTGTGTCCTTTAGATCCCCGTCGTACCATCTCCCAAGGCTCTTCACTGGCTTCTCAGACACTGTTGGTATTGCCTCACCATTAATGAAGAACGTTTTATCTACTACTTTACCTTTAATTATAGAGATATAATAATAATGAATGTGCAGAACAAAAGCAACACTTATTGAAGTAAACAGCCCACGAAACTCGTGTGACCATTTCATGCCACCAGTACTTGTACAGTACATTTTTCTACTGCCTTGCTTGTTTAAAAATAGACTGACCTGTTTAAAGAACTGAATTAAAGTATATTTAGTCTGTGATTTCCAAAGGAATGTGAGTGTCAATCTAAGTATCAAATATAAACCAGTCAGTACTCACACAGTATCATAATGTAGTATACTGATTGGAACTGAAGAACTGGCTGTTTGTACTTTCCAAATACAGATGCCTTACATCATCATGCAGACTAACTGTAAGCAAGGCTTTCTCAATTTGCCATCAAGATATTCTTGTCTTTTGCATTACTTTTTATCAGATCCACTCATTTTACTGCTTATTGCAGATTGGTTGTACATCAAGACCAACATTTTCTTCTGATACATTGGGCTATCACTTTCTTGATTTTCTGGTTGCATGGAATCATGTGGAAACCATTTGATCATGTAACTTATAGGAGATCTAGTCAAAATACCAGTACGATTCTTCTAGTTTCTTTTAGTGTTCCCAGTCCAATTTCTCAGCATCCTCGGGTGCTTCCAAACTTTCCTTAAAAAATACATAACTGCTTGATTCTCCTAACTAAAACAATGAGAACGTCAAGTCAAAGTGGAAGCTAAAACTCAACATTCAGCATAGTTCAACATTACAGCATTAGAAATGATTATAATTGAATAGATCTTTCAGGTATTGGCTGAGGAAGCTTTACAGGTGGAGAAAGGGCATATGGGTTTAAAACAAAGGAATGGTTACACTCATACTTTACTGGGTAACTGGGACAGTGGTGTTTTGGGGCTGTCCCTGATGTTTCTACAACAATCAGCTATGAACTGCTGGAGGGGGTCATAAGCTAATATTTATGTTAACTTCCTTGGCCTCTCCCTTGCGAAATAATGAATCTGTTAACCCATATTTCAGTATCAACGTGTCAGTACAGATGCATTTTGCATGGCAGCTCGTAAAGTTTTAATAAGAAATAGCACTTGAGAGATCTTTGGAAGGAAGCAGGGAGCAGATACCTGCAGATTGTATGTAAATGGAACTCCAAGGTTTCAAACAGAATAATTAGACTCATATTAGACTCATCAGTGTTCAACTTGTATAGCGAAAAAGCTTATACTGATACAAAGTTTACACAGACACACACATATATATATATATATATATATATATATATATATATATATATATATATATATATATATATATATATATATATATATATATGTCCAAATGTAACATGTATATTTTTACAAATATTCAGAGAACTTTTCTATTTGGTAAAGGCATACTTTAACCCAAGTTTCAGAATCTGGAAATGTAGGGATCCCAAGTCTCTTACTTGATAAAGGCAACGTGGTGTGCAAGGTGATTCATGCAGTGCACAGTGCAGGTTTGTATCCTGGATCTGCCAAGCAGTTGATCTTGCTTGGGGATCCTATAGGGTAAAATCAACAGGGACTACGTCACGTCATTCCTCTACACGCTTGTCCTCAAGGGCTGGTAACTAACCTATATCTGCTATTGAGCTCCCGGGTGTAAAGAGGCAATTGGCTTGGTGGTAGGATTAGATTATGCCCACTGACCTTCAATTCTCTTGAGCTGTTGTGTGGGTATTACTGCAGTAAGGTAACTGGGGAGAAAAATGGGTGAAATCTGGGGATATAGACTGTGATAGCTGTACTTTCTACTGTATGTCACACATTTTTTGATGTGTAGTGCAACTGTCACAGTGGCTTACTTCTTTAGCTGTGGCAGGAGAGATGCATAGTACTAACAATCTTGTCATTATTAATAAGGATACTTTTTGGACATTCTATACCAGAATGTAAAAAATAGCCCTGAAAGTACAAACACAACAGTTACTTATTTCCTCCTTTTAATCCACTTATTCCCAGACACCAATGTTCTGCAACTGCAGGGGGACAAGATGTAAAATAGCATGTAAAATAACAAAGACCCTATGGCATTTCTCCTGAATTACAGAGTGCATTTTCATGTCAGCTTTCAAAATGACTCATGTGCCCAATCTTGCTGTGCTGTAAATGTCATCTCCCTCTAGCAGTTCCCATGTGCAAATGAATGTAGCATGTATGGGGATTTGCTCATATACACATTTACTGTAAATCCCATACATGGAAAAGGAAAAGGGCACCTAGTAATTGGGACACTATTAAACAATTGGTCTTTGGTAATTAGCAGTAATGATAATAGATTTGTAAATATATATTGCATGCAGAAAATAAAATAAAGTCAACATTGAGACTGTGCAAGTGTGTATGTATTGTGTGACACCTTTTTGACAAGATTGTTATGTCAATATATAATACTACTGCAATACCATTCTACCACTAGCAACCTCATATTATTACTCTGTCCTAGAGCTACCATTGTCCCTTGAGAATGGAGGTCTGTACTCCATCACCTTCCTATCCCCCACACACAGTATACCCTTATTTCTCACTTTGAGACACACATCTTGCATAGCATTTACTGCTGAGCCTCCAGCTCATTGCTTCCATAGTGGAGAACCTCATGAGGGCTGACACTGTGTCACGTACCAAGCTTCTCACACAGTAGGGCTTCACAAGTGTTTAAGAGATTACCACAGGTACTGCATTTGGGGTCCTATTGCTAGAGGGAGGTGAGGGTAATGAGGGTTCACGCTTGACCACATTAACTGCAGGGTTAAAAGAATGTACTGCTTTGGATACAGCAAAGACTATAAGGTATAACTAATCCAATTCCTGTTTACTACTGCTGTTGAATTAGTGCATCACCAGTCTATGTAAGGCTTAACTAACACCATTGCAGGACCACTCCTGCCAGAGGCCCAGTCTCCACAAGGGATCGCTAATCCTGTTACTTTTACTGTACTTGCATTGCAGTATATACCATCGCACTGCCAGGGGCCCAGTTTCACTATGGGGAAAATTAATACTGTTACTTTTACACTACTGCCATTGAAGAACTGTATATATCAAATTCAATGTTAAAGAGATAATCCCAGTAGTTTATACAGCCATTGCAGAACCACAGTATTGTGTCCAGTGGCCCAGCATTTGTATAGGTATCACAGTTTATGGATTGAATATACTTGGAGAATAAAAGTATGGGCAAGTGGATAAGTGAACTGCTTCCACCCAGTGAGTCAGCACAGACAAAAGGAGCCAGTATCAAGCCTGTTGTTTACTTCCTGCAAAGCCATTCAAGTCTTTAGCTGTAGAGATGTTTACAGTCACTTGAATTAGTGTTTCTAAGTACAGGTGTCCTAACAGTACGACTGGCTTTCTCTGTCTCCTTTGTTCCCTGAGTGCGCTCCATTTTTCCATTTTTCGAGCAAGTATATGCTTTTAAAAAAACGCCATTGTTTTCTATTGCCATTGAACCCAGCTTCCTTCAAAGCTACAGAGAGCAGGGGCAACTCAATGGCTTCATATAAGCCCTCGCAAAATTGCTCATTGTCATTTTTGCATTCAGTTTTCAAATCAAAACTGATTCTTTTTGCAAGAAGCATTCAAATCGCCAAATAAGTTCTGATTCAAAGCATTCTTTCTGCTTAATTGTTCAGGAAGCAATGTAAATTCTTTAGAATTATACATCATTTTGCATTATATATATATAAACAAGTAATACATTCATTCTAGTTAATTTATATACTGCATTTTGCTACGTTGACTACAAAAAATGAAGTAGTGCTTGAAACCAGGCACTGCAATGTGGTTCTATTGGGGAGAGTTTGCATTGTATCATCAAGCAGTTTGTATTGGAGATGATGGAATATAACATTATCATTTACCATTCAGCTCCCACTTCTAACAAGCAAATGGGAGGCAATAATGTTTGTAAAACAGGTTACAGATGTGGTTTAGTTTTTACTGCGATCCGTACTTTATGCTTTCTTAGTTTTCTTTAAGTCTATGCATAAGGTACAGTACCTCTTTAGGTTTAAATGGTCATTCTCCACAGTTCACACAAAATATTCTTTGAGATTAACCTGGCGATGTTAAATCTGAAATATTCCTCTCGAGTTTTATGGAAAAGCACTTTAAAGAACACCTCTGTGGCTTCAAAAGAGCCTGATACACCTTTACATTAACCTGCCTACCTGCAACGCTCTGCCTCAAGTGTTTGAGAGAAACACATTGGTAACACATTTTTTACATCCACTGTGGGAAGAGCGTTACATGAGGACTGCGATTGGACAGGTTACTGAGAGCTCTGGTGAGTTTGAAAAGTCACCCAGGGGTAAGGACTGAAACAGAAAATGATATATAAAGTGAATCAAAACAACAAAAGCCAAACATTAGAGAAGTATGATATTTCCTACCCATGCCCAGTTGTTCTTTTAGTTTAGTGTCTTGTTATTTCAAGGGTTTAAATAAATAATCCATAAAACTGCTGTCATAAATAATGGTACACGTTTTCTGCTGCACCCATTAGCTCCCATTTTAATCTCTCTTATGATGGAATCAGGCATGCCAGCAGCATCCAAGTGCCCTAAAAGCAACCTAATGGAAGTTAATTACATTCACAATCTCACATATTCACAGTTTATGTATTTCAGACCGATAACCACTTGCAGAATTGCTAATGAGAGTTATTTAGAAAGCTCTGCCTTTTGGATTGCAAGGACAGTACTCACTACACGTTTTTTGCATGCGTGTTTTATGTCTGTACAAGTGTAACATGGTCTGTAGGAATGACAAACTGTTAAAGTAACATAACTTATTTTGCCAGTTGGCAACTTTACACTTGCGCTGAAGGATCAGTTCTGGAAAAGTATAATCATGGTATCAACTGATGATTGATGTCAATCCCTTCATAGAACACAAAATGGAGATCTTGCTTGTCTACAGCTTTATTCCAAAGCATTGTGCCTGAAGTTTGGTAGGCAATCAGGCTTTAGAATTCATTCTATGGGAAACTGCCATACCTGTCACCAGAGATCTGAATGTTTCAGCATTGCATATCATTAATGACTTAAAAAAACACTCAATAAATGGGGATCATTTGATCAACATACATCCTGTAGAGTATTTAATACCACCGGGGAATACACCTGAATTGTACAAAACCCTTATTTTTAATGATTTGATAGATATACTCAAATAATTAACTACTGTAAGGACCAGAATTAGGTTTAAATAGTTTAATTTTGAACATGGTTGGCACAAAAACCTGGACTAGAAAAGACAATCTTGCCCCTACTCTGGGTTGGTTGGTCAAGATTCGGATCTCTATTTAGAAATGCTAAAAGAAACGTAATAAATTCAATGACAAACATTTCGACTAGAAGTCTAAAGACTTCTAAATTCAGCGCTAGTGAGTGTTTTCCACATCACAAAGCAGCCATACAGTTTGAAACAGCCAGAAAAGAGAAGATTCATGGGTCATGGAGACTGAACTTCTCACCCCACTTCGTCAAAAAGAAGAATTTAGAGAAACGTCAATAGCCAAGTAAGAGATCGTGGTTGTGTTTATAAAAGATTTCTTCAAACAGGTTGCTTTGGAGAAACATGGGAAGGATGCACTGATGTGTATTAGACAATAGACTCATTTGCTGTAATATACTCAGAACTTGGTGTTATAATGAGCTATTGAGTGAAAAGAAGCAAGATGGTCTTTGGGGACATTTCATAGATTGGGTTTCCCTAAGTGGCTATTTCGAATGAGGGGAATTGGAAGTATTGTTTGTGTTAAAGTGTGTGACAGATGACGGGCATGATTGAACAAACATGAAATACGGCTAAGAGCCGTGCTGTCTATTTACCGCAGTAAAAATAATCTTTCTGAAGATGGCTTAAATTAAAAAAGCTAATCCAAAATAAACCGTTTCATTGAAAATGATAGGGGTGGTTTTGAATTGCTTAACTAACTCCATCTAAAATCACGTCCTGGTTATAATAAAGCTGAATTAATAAGAATTTTGAAAGTAATCATATCCCCCAGACAGACAAAAACACATTAATTTCAACCACAGTTATTTACAAAAGTTCCTATTTCCTCCACAAACCCTATGTAGACTATAATTCAGTCTTTGAATCAAAGACACATGGAAATCTGGATGCATAAATATGGATTTGTCTCTATGTTTGTTTGAATTCATATCGGTAGACATGACAGAAATATAAACTTGACATTAACATGCGTTAGGAATATTGTTTGTTTTTCTTCATCAATTAAGCTATGCAAAGCTTTTTCTTTGATAAACACATTCCGCAGCACTGCTCAGCCTTAGGGACACAGGAACTAAAACTTTGGGAACTAGGGCTTTGAAATGAGAGAATTTAAATGATCTTCTGGAAAAGAAATAGAAAAAAACGACTGCACAACAATTTGGAGCTCCAGGCAATTGAGTAGCAAGAAATGTTTTTGGACGACTAAGGGTGTCCTTGATAAAAACAAAAAATAATACGCTACTTTTGTGTTTTATATCAACATTTAATTTAACACTGAGATGATTCATGTGGCTCTGAGTGATGCTGTTTAACACTCATGTAGCTACATTTTTTTATTATGTCATAAAAATGTACTGACCAGATCTTAATTTCTTCATTGTGATATACTGCAACACAAATGCTTTTTATTGCTTAGCATACTGCGTCTCATTTATAATAAACTGTACTTACCAATCCTCATTATTTAAATGAGGATATTTTAACAGAGGAGTTTCAATTTACAATACACCGTGTATGAAGAATGCTCTTCTCTACATCATGCATAGTAAAGATCCCTCGGCCCATGTTGAGAGTGATTGAGGTGGTGACTTGTTACTTTTCACTTTTCTCTTTCAATCTTATTTTAAATACTTTTAAAAACATCAAGAGATATAGCCTGGTCTTTTGTGTCAATTCCGAATGAAGCTGACACATGTAAGTCGATGGAATTATGATGTATCTGCTCACCCAGCCTGAGAGCTGCTTGGTGTTCTGTGTGCTGAGCAACTGTAGCTGCTGCACTCGCTGGCAGCTCCTGTCACTGCCCCCAGAGGATCCAGAGAAGCGAGCGACTCGACCTGATCCCTCTTGTAATTGCACGCTCAGTGACGGATTTGTCTTTCTCATTAGGACAGGCTGTGTCAGCTTGCTTGCTTCCGCCCAGAGTTCTCATTCAACACTGATGTCTGTGCTAAATCAACCCCAGCCCGGGATCCAACCGACAGCCTCCTGCTGTTTCAGAGAGCTGTCATCTTGCTAGCTCAGGGTGTAGCAACATTTCAAACGTTTAAAGAGAGCTTGCTGGCATTTGTGGTGATACTCAATGTGTTTACTTTATACAGTGCCAAACAGCCCAATGCATTTCATACAAAGCTGTCAATAGTTTTGTTACTAATCCACCACCAATTCAACCTTCAACCACACATTTATATTTGTAAACCCTCTTACCTCGAGGTGTATTCTAAATATAGAGGCCCATGATGAAGAAATTGTTATCCTAATATTTGTATTATAGTAAATTAGCTTTTAATATGTGCTACATGCCCAGGAATGTTGCTGTTCACTTCCTGAAATAGTCTAGCTGCTACCAGACCATTGTAATCTACTGAACGGGAAGTCATTTTACATCAGACTGTATTTTATTTATTTATGTATTTATTTTGGTCTAAAGGTTGTACTTGATAAATCTTAATATAATGTTTTGTTTTTCAAACACCACAATAAACAAGAAAGGAAGCAAAATATGTATAACGTTGAACAAGCTCAGAAATAAGAACAGGATTTGAAAGCCTTGGTTATCACACCATTTCATTTTCAATGCTCTTTGAGATGAATGTATTATCATTCCAGGGGTTAAGACTTTTGTTTCTTTGTCTGATCCCCAGGTTATCTAACAGTCACCATTGAACCCCTTCCTCCTGTTGTAGTAGGAGACACCGTAACGCTGAAATGTAACTTCAAGACCGATGGGAGGCTGCGAGAGATAGTCTGGTATCGGGTGAGTACCTGCTTGGGGGGTTATTGGGGGAAAATTCGTAACCTTTTCAGTTGCAAACAGGAACTGCGATGGCTGGTCTGTGACTGTTTTTTCAGAAAACAACTCTTAAAAATATCACATTTCATAAGTAGTCTTTATGACAATATAATTTGTTATAATTAGACGTATTGTGATTTGACTGTTGTTTCTGAAGATAAAATACTGCTGAAAAACTGCTGCAGATCTCTTAGATGATATCAATAATTGAATGTTATGGGGATGTAAAATGCTTGAACAAAGATCTCAATATAGCAGCGTGAAGTTGCCATTTGTATTGTACACGGCAGAAGATTTGGCTTAGCTTGGCAGTAAACAGCCATTAGCTTGCATAGACTTCTGTTGAGGACATGTAGTTTGATTTTTCCCCAAGTAAGCAGGGTCATGGATGAAAGTGAGTATGGTATGGGGTGGTTGGGGTCCAGGGACTAAAATCCATGGAATTTGTTCAGGGTAACTGTGATGCGCCTTCTTGGTCATTCAGAAAAATCTCAAGTGCCAGGACAGTGTATTGATCACTATCCTTTTATCAATGCCAGTATCCTAGACTTTGAAAAACCAACACTTTCAATGACCCAATGGTAATGAATTCTCAGGTAAAACATCAGCTGACACTTATGTCAACTTCCCATAGTAACTAAACAGTATTGTACCTGTACTTTTTAGCAGGGAATACATATTATTATTATTTGTTTATTTAGCAGACGCCTTTATCCAAGGCGACTTATAGAGACTAGGGGGTGTGAACTGTGCATCAGCTGCAGAGTCACTTACAATTACGTCTCACCCGAAAGACAGAGCACAAGGAGGTTAAGTGACTTGCTCAGAGTCACACAATGAGTCAGTGGCTGAGGTGGGATTAGAACCAGGCACCTCCTGGTTACAAGCCCTTTTCTTTAACCACTGGACCACACAGCCCATATGTATTATATATATATATATAATACTATAGGTTAATACCCTGAGTATAGGGGGGTCTCTTGTATAAGAGATGTCATCTCATGCAGATTGGGTGAGAGGACCGCGAAGTAAAGCTGATCAGTTCTGGCTGCTCAAAGTGTACAGGAGACCTTATAATGAGAAAGCACCTGACACAACATTATTATAAATCTTAAAGATGACAACTGCACTCACAAACCTCCAAAAAATAATAGAAAAGTATTGCTGATTTTTTAGAAATCTTCTGTGCATGTGATGTGCATGTGATGACATCTACACACAGATAAGATGTAATGGAATTTTAACAGTGATTGGTGATTTATACTACATGCATATAAAACAATTCACATTTTTGGGTAACCAAAGCAATTATAATTGCAGCTAATCCAGTAATAATCCAGTAATAATCCAGTAATAATCCAGTAATACTCCAGTAATAATCCAGTAATAACACAGTAAATCAACAAACCCACCCACCAAACCTACCTGAATATTGGTCTGTATTTAATTGTGGGAGATAAATAAGCATAGCCAAAACATTTCCCAACACTTTTAACCTGTAAAATAATAAAAAAATAAAAAATGTATTCCGGAACTATAAACTTTTACTGCTGTGTGGGGGTTTATTTTTAATTTAACTTATTTCTCTTATATAAAATCTGTTTGCTGCTATGTAGATAAGACCCATTCTCTCAGAGGCGACTTTAAGTGACAACTCATAAAAAAATAATTCTATTTTTGCCCAGACTTGGCTGCATGCATCTTTTGGGGATTTTATGGTCTTAAAATGTAAGACTCCTGTCACGTAGGCGGTTATCCACAAAATATATTGCAGAGTTATTATTACTGAAGTAAATTCTATCCTAGATGATTGGGTTTAAATAAAGATGGTCTTCTATCATCTGTACAACAGGTCTGACATATGTTTATTTGTATTGCTCCTACGATCATTTACTTCACTTTTTCAATTCTCTGAAGGTCCAGAGCAGCCACATCTACCTCCTAATAAAAACACACTATTAATACTCAAAAGAGCTTTAACTTCAAAATGCCAGCTTGAAGTATTATATTAAAATCACTGGGGCTTTAGCCGAAGCACCAGCATAGCAACTAATAAAACTGGAAGAGAAAAGATACATACACAACTTACTGTAGTCGTTCATTTGACATATAACACCATCATTTGGAGAAAGTCACATCTTCACATCATTGTCATTCAAAGTTATGACTCCAAACTACAAAACACAACCCGATACACAAGAAGAGCTTCAGACCTCACCAAGATGGCTGCTGCAAGCAGGGCTCTGGACAGGGTTCACAAATCTCAAGACCTTCCTTAAAAAATGACGGGCTGCCCAGAAAGTTGCCAGACTAACCATATGAATGCAAATGCAAATAAAACCATTGTGTGTCTGTGACTTAACATTAGATAAGTCACCCCAACATCATCAAAGTGGGCATTCCCACCATGTGAGTCATGAGTTACACAGCTATTCTTTTGTATACAGATCTACCCTGGAACCTTTTTCCCCATCACATGTTTATATGTGTCTTCATACCACAAATAGAGCAATCACCTCCCTAGAATTTGGTGACCTCGTACTAGTTGGAAAGTATCAAAACTTCAGTTAATTTAAGTTGATGTTCAATTGGCATGTAGAAAAGATGTTACAGATATCTTACTGGGAATTGACATTAGTGCTACCCAGCTAAATGGCATCACACAGAGAGCAAACAAAGCTAATTGAAAATTGATATTCCATGACTATTAATATTGCCGAGCAATCAAATCCTAGTGCATCACAAAGATAACAAAATATAAAAAAGTGTCCCTGTGTAATAATTAGACACAGCATATTACTCCATTAACATTCTTACTGAATACAACGCTCCCAACATAACAGCATGACAAGCCTATTAAAAACAAGCACAATAGTGTTGTTGGGACTTCAGAACAGCTTGATATACATATTTAAATTGAACCACAGTTAATTCCAGCTTACTAATATGGGTGAGGCATGAGTGACAACAATTATAAAAAAAACTATCATCTTTCTCTCAATGTAAAGTCATGGCTGGAATCATCTCTATATGGAGATGTTTATTTTTTTTGCATTTGATTCATGGTGCTTGAGACCACACGTTGGTGGCTCTTGTGAATGAAGAGCTCATGAAAGGGGAGGGATAATGGTACAGTCCGGCATGGTACCAGCAACACCATGAGAGCTTCCCCTCACAGTTCTGCAAGCAAGCACACCTCAATCCTGCCCTGAACACCCCCTGCTATTCAGTCCTCGGCCTCTCCTAAACATGGCATGCCAATTCTGTCTAATTGCTGATGGCCCTGTAGGAAGAATTGAACACCACATTCGTTTCACTTATACCCAGGCTGGATTTTAACCTTGGCTTCCAGAGATGAAAGGCATTAAATGACAATGATGTGGACGGCTTTTTCATATTCTACTTAATATTTGTCTTGATCTCCTTTGAGAAAAATAAATATAAGTGAAGTGCATACACAGATAAAGGCATAAGCCGTAATAATTGTTTACTTGTATAGTTTCTTATTCAAAAATGACCCAGAGAAAGTTGGCTGGTCATTTCGTTAGTGGTAGAGGTATACCGGTTATATTTTTAAAAAAAAGGCATTTCTACATGATGAGCTTCATAAAATGTGAAAGGTGAGGTGAGTGAGTGGGGAGGTAGGAGCTCTCTGTTTCAATATTATTCCCTCAGTGAAACCTCAAACCAGAGTTTGACAGTGAGCAAAAAAAAAACAAAAAAAATGGTTTAGGGTGTTTCAAAGATTGAATCTGACTTTGACCAAAATCAAACCTGTTTGAAAACAAATAGCTTAAATAACCAAACAGCAAAGGAGGCTGGCAAGTTTTCACTTTCTTTTAACAAGGGGGGGGGAGGGGTTGGCTGTCATTTGAATATCGACAATGACAGTTATAAGCACTCATCAGGGGAGCAGTCACCCTTCATCAGGAGTCTGAACTGAAGCGCAGAGAGGGAGACACAACAAATGACTCATCTTCCCTGAGCAGTGCTTCTTATTACTTCTGCTAATACATTAAACATCAATTATACACGCTTCCGACTTCAATTCCCTTTAATCTTCTGTCTTTTATTTGACTAAACTGTCTACGTTTCATTTTTTTTTTTTTTAAATGTGGGGTTTGTAGTTGTGTTGATACCTACCAGGGGACCCGTGCATCTGATAGGATCTGGGTGAGAAAGAAGTGTGAATAAAAGATGTCCTGCTCTCTTCGTTATCTGAGACACGTTGCCCATTCTAATCAGGTAGCAAATAAATTATGTTGTGTTTCATACAGAGACAGGCTTTAATCTGTGCTGGGTTTTGGTATACCATTATACAGTACTACATAAGTAATACTGTATAATAGAAGGCATATTGATTCAGTGATTAAAGAAAGGTGCTTGTTACCAGGAGGTTCCAGGTTCAAATCCCAGCTCAGCCACTGACTCACTGTGTGACCCTGAGCAAGTCACTTATCCTCCTTGTGCTCCGTCCTTCGGATGAGATGTAAAACCAAGGTCTTATTGTAAGTGACTCTGCAGCAGCCCCCAAGTCTCTGTAAGTCGCTTTGGATAAAAATCGTCTTCTAAATAATAATAATAATAATAATAATAATAATAATAATAATAATAATAATACAGTATTTTAGTTTTTTAGTGAGTCTGCAGCCTTGGTCTACATACCTTGTATAAAGCACACCTCTTTTAAGGACAATTTACGGCTTATTTGTGTTCTGTAATGAGCATATTGTAAATGTAAGTCAGCATGTCGTCACTATTGCAAATGATTTGTCAATCTGCGCAATGTTTGATTCACAGCGCAGCTGCTGGAGTGTTGTCAATGGCATTATCTTGGAAGCAACAAGAAGATGACACTATGCAATGCCAGCCTTCTTCATTATTAGTAACGAATCTAGAAAATTAGCACAGTACGACAATCTGATCTCAAAACTGCTAAAAAAAGAACAATGGAGCTGGGAGATAAACTGAAAATACACGTTTGCTAAGAACAGGTTTCTTTAAAAAACGTATGTTTGAGACCTATATAGGTAATGGATGTGCATGGCGGAGATAATCTATGGAATTATTTTGTTAGCTTCAATCACTTTAACCCCTTCAGGTCCAGTAATGGAACGGTTTCTTCTTAAAATACATTTGAGAGCGACTCAAGTATCACTAGGAAACTAACGATTTGCATGATCAGATCTAACCCGTCAGTTAATTTTAAACCCTGTTTCGTGCATCTCATTGCAAAAATAAGAAAGTTAGCATAATTTTATTTGTGGGACAAATATGTCCCCTGTACCATAAAGGGTTAAAACCAACAACTACCAGCTCAATCCAGTTTTAGCATATTCCCCATCCTGAGAGTGGCGGTTGAGCACAGCTGCTTGCATACAGGATGCTTCCTGCTGAGGGCTGATCTGATTATGTCACCTTGATGAAGAAAACTCCTGCTCCACAAGGCTTGCCCAATGGGGCTTCCCATCCTCACATACCCTCATAGCATTGTTTTGACTGGGCGCTCGTAAAAATGCCATTTCACATTACATTGCAAGTCTGTAGCATAGACGTTTACTCATTTCACCCAGCGAAGTCTGGTTTAGCAAGGACAACCAAAATATAATATCATTTTAATACTACGGCTGAAGAAACCATAACGTTGTTATCAATGGCAATAAAAGCGATTTGAAACCAGTATTGTTGTTTCCGATAGAGTAGTACACTGGTATTGATCTGGGACCATGATATGGCAATTTATTATCAATGAGTATTGGGTGTTCATATACCAAATGTATGTTAAAATGTGTTACAAATGTTTTGCCAGCAATGGCGGCCTCAAATCCATTGTAGTTTCCCAGTGCTACTGTCCATCAGAACAGACACATACAGTTCTAGGTTTCCTAAAATGCAGATGTTGTTTCCACGAGAGCAAACAGCTGGAGGTTATTGGCAATGTCGTTACTGTGCTTTTTAGTTTTATCACTATAGTGGCTCGGAGCTGTGTGCAGCAAGATACAGGCTTCCTGAACAAAGTATTCAAATTAGCTCAGTTCAACTTAAAAACTAAAAATAAATAAATAAAAAATCTGACATTGCAGGTTGCTTTAACCAACATGTAGTTATGTTTAATTCAGTGTTTACCTTGTGGTTCAGAAGGGTGGAAACATCTATTCAGTTCAGTTCAGCGGAAAGAACAAGTAGAAGATTTAGTCACTCAAAGATATTTAAACATTTGGGGCCAAATGCAATTAGCATTTAGCTGGGAGCAAGCATCTAAGGAAAATATAAATTCAAGCTAACATATTTAGACCATTTTTTTTTCCAAATTAGGTTTTTTTCCTAGCTAAAAGTTAATTAAATTGTGCCCCTATTTTTCAAAACAGATTTTTGCACCGTTTTTGGCACTACTAATATATATTAATTGCTGATTTAGACTGTTTTGAAGCTTTAAAAAAAAAACATTATAAATGTGTTATTCATTTAATAACCACGTGCTATATATTTTCATAAGTTGCTAGGGTATTATTTCCATAGCACAGAACTAAAAGTTGTGCAAACTAGTATCCGCATGCCTTATTTATTCATGTAAAGGACCTGCACTGTAAATTAAAGCAAATGACTTTATGCTGAAAGATGAGCTCCCATACTTTGAATTGCACATAGTGTAAACATTGTGTGTATAATGGTATTGTTTGTGTGGAAACTCTGTAAATGACAGTGGTGGAACTATAAACTTTTATCTAAGATCATCATATCTTTTTGTTGCTCAATGCTACTTGCGTGAGCTTAGAATCTTTGCTTCTGGGCATGATAAAAAACAAAGTAGTGCTGCAGAAGAAGAAAATTACATTTTCAGAAATAGATCTCCAAGCTGACAAGCTGCCTGTCTGCTGGAACTGGCACACTGGTCTGTTGGTGGGTTTTGTTGAATTGAAATGTTCCTTCTCTAATGTGTGTACTGGTATGCATATTAAGTAAGTGTTTGTGTGTGTGTGTGTGTGTGTGTGTGTGTGTGTGTGTGTGTGTGTGTGTGTGTGTGTGTGTGTGTGTGTGTGTGTGTGTGTGTGTGTGTGTGTGTGTGTGTGTGTGTGTGTGTGTGTGTGTGTGTGTGTGTGTGTGTGTGTGTGTGTGTGTGTGTGTGTGTGTGTGTGTGTGTGTGTGTGTGTGTGTGTGTGTGTGTGTGTGTGTGTGTGTGTGTGTGTGTGTGTGTGTGTGTGTGTGTGTGTGTGTGTGTGTGTGTGTGTGTGTGTGTGTGTGTGTGTGTGTGTGTGTGTGTGTGTGTGTGTGTGTGTGTGTGTGTGTGTGTGTGTGTGTGTGTGTGTGTGTGTGTGTGTGTGTGTGTGTGTGTGTGTGTGTGTGTGTGTGTTTGGGGGGGGGGCAACACAAGTGAAAAAAGTAATACAATTGCTGTGGCACAGTAAAAAAAAAAAAAAAATCATTAAATAAAGATAGAATATCCAACCTGACAGCAACTGAGTTGTGGCTGACTGTTATCCTCTTTTGATTTCCAAAGATGAATGAACTTCATGCTGTTCCAGCACATCTAACAACAGCACATTCCTCTTCAAAAGACCTGTTTTTGTTGTTTTTGTCATTTTTTCTACTTTATCCTTGAAAAGTAGCTTCACAGGTCCTGTTTTCCCTTCTTTGAGCTCCTCTAGCTGTCTGACCTTTGGCCTGAGAAGTCCCACCCAGGCTCTAGCCCCCTTTTACAGACTAGCTAGAGAGGTCCTTCAATCTGACAAAACAAAACTGAGTGTGAAATTGAACTTTGTTTCCTTACTTACTACAACATTATAGAGCAGCCCTGTTCTGTCAATAAAGCTACATTTCCATATGCCACTGGGATTGACGGGAAAGCAATTTTAAATCTGACTTAATTTCCATCAGCAGCAGATCTCTCCAACTTGCACTGATAATAAGTGTCCAATGCAGAATGATGCTAGCAGCGGGTTTTAAATCTCTGGCTGCAGTTTAATACTCTAACTAGGAACACTACTTTAGCAGTGACAGAAAGACTTCCAGTCAAAACGTTTGTCAAATCATTTTCTTTATACTACTACTAAAACACTAGGGAGTCAAAGATCTTAGTCAGCTTCAACATATCTAGTGAAAAGTGAGAGTAGGAGTTTTGAAAGACATAACTCATTCGTACAGAGGCTGGAATGCTAAATATTAATTTTTCGATTCTCAAATACTGCCTGCAACTATTGTGACTCCTCAAAAGACAAAAAGACAGGAAGACAGAAAAGCAGCACCACTGAGAATACTTGTCACTTGCCAGGAGAACGTCCCTGAAAGTTTCCAACAAAGATTTTTTCCAGCAGCTGAGGGCCTAAACAGCCTTTGAAAAGCAGCTCATTTGTCACTGCCTTTTTCTCGCAGTACGGGGGCCGAAATGAGGCACAGTTCCCCTCTCATCCAAAAGGACAATGGAAATGTCTTTACTTGGCCCCTTTTCTAATACATATCGAGCGCAATTAAACAACAGCATCCATTAGTGTCTGTGATACAGCATGGGATTGAAATGTAATTTCACTCGCCACTTTTGTAGCTGCTGTCACAAGTCACCCTAAAACCCATTCTCTCTTGTACCAGGTGCTAGCTCTTTTTGAATGGAAGGCTTATACTGCAAAAGTATAAGGTCCTTCGATTGAACCAACTTTATTTCTTGGGGGCTTCCCCAAGAATGATGGAGATGATAATGAGACTTGGGAACCCATTGATATGAAAAATAGTGAACAGGGTAGAACTGCAGTTTATACATCATTTGAGTTTGTTAACATAGACTCCACTGGTCCGTCTCCTGGAAGATCTGTGCTGTTGAAGTCTGACTCAAGATGGACGACTGTCCTTTCTTTGTTCTGTTTTATATTTCAAGACATACTTCTCTAAAAAGGTGGTGAGCATAATCTTGAATGTATATCTCACCTGTATTGAAGCAATTTGCTATAAGGATAGGATCATTATATTAGCCTTAGAGAGGATGTTATATTGTATGCTTTAGGATAGTTTTGGGTGCTTTTAGACTGACTAAAAGTATGAGTTGTAACCATATTGCTTTATAGTATTAATGCTGTTAGTTTGCAAAGCCTGGATTGTCAACGTTCTAAGATTCGATGTCGATCTGCGATCACTCGATCCTTTTAAGGGTTAATAAACCGAAGGCGTAAATATAAACTTTGATTCATTAAACTTTGAATAAACTGAGTCTGTGTGATTATTCTTGATTGAAGCTTGCCTGGGTATGTGAAAATCTGTAAGCCAGTACACGAACGATCCACTACAAGAGTTTAAACCATCTATTTGTCCTCCTGTAGCCTCCCCTAGTTCAATTAAATTAAAGAAGTGCTCGACCGTAACATTCCAGATAAGGTTTTGGATCATTGAGTAATGTGCTCTCCAATTTAGACACTATGTGAGTAAAATGTAATTTGGGTGGGTAAAATGCAACATTACCTTGAAGTCATGTGCACTTTCAATAAATACTGTACATACTTTAATGCTAACTTATGGGGTATGCATTTACTGCAGCTTTATATTTTAACTGTAATGTTACTTTTTGTTTTTGTTTTTTTTATTGCATGGCATCTTGTGGGACTACATTTTCAGGAGATGTAGTCTCGTACCTGTTTCATATCCTCTTATCTCACTCATTCTCTTTTGTTTCCGCTTCACTTATTATTTACCATGCTAACAAACTATCCCTTCAAAAAATGTCCTTTTGTAACGTCTAAAAGCTGAATATCTAAAGTGAGTGATGCTCACCCCTGGTCCTAGTTCTTGAATTCTAGTATAATTGCAGATGTGAGGGACCCATGAAAGTACCATGGAATGACTCATTTCACTTGTGCCCCAGACAAAGAAGGTTCTGGCAGCAGCTACCGTATTGATCTATTCTGAGTCTCTGTGTTCCCTGACTGATACTAAATGAGGCAGTTGTTTTCTCCACCCATAGAAACCAGAAGTGGTGTAACCCTATTGCTGTTCTCTCATACAGTTCTCTCATGCAAATCACTTGCAAACTCCCCTAATCTAACACTCGCTGTGTCTACAGTACCACAGCTGTATGGCCAGCTTAGCTTATCTCCCATATATAATACAATCCTATTAAACTTATCTGAACTGATGCACACAGTCAGCACAAGCAAAGTGCTTAGCTCCTGGCAAGATAATGCTGCAGAAAAAACCATACAGGTTTCATTCTTCCTAGCGTACGCTTTTGTTATCAAAGCCAGTTTGCATAATACTAGCTGAACTTTGTAATATGTAAAGGGCACCTGTCAAGGAGATGTTGAAGGAATGATGGGCTACAGCAGTCAATGGAGAGAAGCAACACTCTGAATCTGAAGTTGAAGATTCCAGTACCCTGTTACCTTGGCAACTAAGTATTCATGCATATTATACATATGTATGTATAAAGCAAGTTCCATTAGGCTTTTTCATTCTTTGCCTGTTGTTCTGAACCCTAGGAGGTCTGGCATAGCAGGAACAGGTTTCCACTGGTTTCTTATATTGTGTTTATGTTGGGGTTTTTTTTGTTTGTTTTTTCTTCATACATGAATGAAGTTCCTTCCGAAAGTGTTGTAAGTAAAGTCCTATGTGCAGCAAGTCCTATGTGAGTTTAACTCTTTCAACAATTTGCAAAAGGATAACCTTATTAATTGAATTGAATTTATGGAAATAAGTCATACAAAAATGATATGCCCAAGACTGGGACTGGATAACTTGTCTATTGAGTGAGTAAAGCTGAGTGAATTCCGCTGTTCTGAGTGGAAGTTATTTTTCCTAGACCTCCTCAATCTTCACTGGGGATTGCATAGGGAGTGTCGTTTTGGCTCTGGCGCCCAAGGGATTATTTCTCCTCATCACACTACAGCACCCCCTATTGGCCAGGCATCTGTTGAGCTCAAACTGAAGGGCAAAGTCAAGGTAGCTCATTGACATCCACTGTTGAGCTCCTGGTTGTAAAGAAGCGATTGGCTTGGCAGTTGAATCGGAGGACACCCACTGACCTTCAATTGCTGTGGTGAGGGAAAATTATTGGACTGTCTTAATTGGGCAGAAAAAACAGGGTGAAATTAATGAGCACTCTAATTTAATTAAGCTAAGATTTTAAACTTGTTCTGCAATAAGAGGTGCTATTTTTAAAAGGTTATTACTGATTTAAAGGAGTCAATAACAAAACAATCTGTCATGTTCAACTTCTCAGCCCGCTTGGGGTTGAAATTATAAATCACCAGGTCTGTTCATGTTTAAGATACAAACCCAGACAGTTGCTCTTTGTTTTCCTTCCATTTTCTTTACAAGACTATTTCTTGTCAAATTCACAGCTTCTTCTAAAGCTAAACAGATTACTTATTATGCTCAGAATTAAGGATAAGTGGAGGGCTAACTTACTATACGTGCTTCTGTATTTCCAGCTTCTAAGTTTTCACATATCTAGATTATCCAATTGTGATGAAACCTTGATATGCTTGAACTGTGGGAGGGTATAGCGGCACTTGTTATTATTAGTAATATTAGTAAGACCCAACTTGACAAAATTTAGATCTTGTTGCCATGGTGTGCATAAGGGCTCTACTATAGCATTATAAAAGTAGCACACAAAAAAACTAAAAAAGAAGTAGTTTAATAATATTGGTAAACTAATATTGCTGTCAGGGCAAACTTTTGCCAGCTATTTTCTACTTTATTTAGGAAAAATAACTTCATCGCTGTAGAAAAGAAAATTATATCTGTAGGTATTAAAGATGGGCCTTTGCTTCCAATGTGAATGCATTGGAATATAAAGCACAGTACAAATGACAAAGTCTGACCTATTCTACCCTTTATTTCCCTTGTACTATTATCTAATCTATTTCTCTTCTTGAAATATGCTGCAGTTTTCATATTTACCCCAGGAAACTAATTTGGTGATAAGTGTCATGGATCAACTACCAAGACCTTTTCAGAATCGCTCACACAGAAAATAGTCCAAGAGGCATCAAGAGACTGAACTCCCTTTTCTTGGATCGTTCCAGTGTACAGCTATTTCTCCTCACCCTTCCTCGTTCTTCTTGTTTTCTCTATCCCTTCCCATTCCTTCGCTCCCTCTATCTATATCTTTCACTTCCCCTCCCTCTCTTTCTTACCCCATGCATTTCCCTGCAGGCTCTGAGGCCTTAGCTTCGTTCCGCAAATGTATTTAATAACACAAGATAATAATACAAACTGCATTCCCATTAGCAGTGCAAGGATAAGCTTGCTTTAATTTATTTGCTTTAAATTGAATGGGATGGCACAAATCTGCTGGAACCTTTCCCAAGGAAATCGATCAAGTCTCAATCTGCAGATGCTTTGCAATATATATATATATATTCTTGAGAAGTTTTCCCACATTCTGTAAATCAGTTATTTGAATTTACTTTGTTATAATATTAAAACTTAATTTTCTTACCTAATGACCTCTTGGTGTTAAACAGCACTTATCCAGTTTCCTTTGCCATTTCCTATTCTATTCAGTGCATACTGTTGATATGTCTACAACTGCTGCTAGCTCTAATTTTGTACAGCCGTGACAGGCGATGCGTGTTACTGACATGCTTGTTTTGTTTTTGATAGCGTGCTTTCACAAGGGGTTGAGTGGCTTGCTGTGGGAGCTTGACATCAGGTTGAAGTCTTCAAGTCTTTAAAAGAGTTGCAGTCATTTTGGATTCGTTTACGGTGTAGCCATGCGTGAAGGTACATAAAAAAAATAAATAAAAAGAAAATCACTGCTATGGTCACCAAAACGGTTTGATTAGAATGTTGAGAGGAATGAGCATAACACAGACTCTAACAATTCAGACAGCTCGATTTGCAGTTATATGCTTTTTAGACAGCAAGGCTTTTCTGTGTTTTGTGCAATTCCGATAAATGCAGACTTCAGAAGGATTTGCGTGGATGAGCAAACTGTGTAGGAAAGAACGTTTTCCCCCCCCCCCCAAAACAAAAACAAGTGCAATTAAACTAAACTTCTATCAAAGCAATATCTAAATGTGGTTGGTATAATTATACTGTAGCTAAAGTTCCAATGAAGTTAAAGATTTATGATGTGATGTGAATAGCGAAACTGTGCAGCAATGCGACAAAATTAATATAAACCATACTTTTGATAAGTATCTTTCTCACCACAGGTGACACCACAGGCAATGTGTGGGCAACACCAGGACGACACTTGACCAACGTGAAATAAATATTGGAGTTAATATTGCTAATAAGAGGTAGAACAATTGAATTTTTATCTATTTTTATTTAGTAGTCGCCAATTGCTTTTTTTTTCATTTTTTCCAAATTTAGCGTAGCCAAATATATTTTGGCTCAGCTCACCGCTACCACCCCGGCGCTGACCCGGCGGGCGTAAGATGAACACACGCTGTCCTCCGCTGCGTGCCGTCAGCCGACCGCTTCTTTTCACACTGCAGACCCACCATGTAGCCAGCCCAGAGCTACAGCGTCGGAGGACAACGCAGCTCTGGGCAGCTTACAGGCAAGCCCGCAGGTACCCGGCCAGACTACAGGGGTCGCTGGTGTGCGGTGAGCCGAGGGCACCCTTGGCCGACCTAAGCCCAGGCTATAGGGCGCATCCTGCACTCCATACGGAGTGTCCTCCATGCTGGTATGCAATTTTTAGCTTTTATGAAAATAATTGGATACTCATTTTCACAGATCTTTCTTTCTTTCTTTCTTTCTTTCTTTCTTTCTTTCTTTCTTTCTTTCTTTCTTTCTTTCTTCTTTCTTTTCACACACAATGGCACACACTCATTTGCATTGACTCATATTTGCATTGACTCCCATATAGTGTAGATTTGCTGTTCTAAACTCTATATAATATATACACTTACTTGCACACACTGTGCATTGCCTCTCATATAGTGTAGATTTCTTATTCTAAACTCTATAAATATACACACTCACACTTTCTTTGATCCAATCCCATTGTTCATTACAGATCTTCTCGACTGCTAATTCAAAATCTATTGATATAAAAAGTAATCAATTACACCCAAGGATAATATTCTACACTGTCACCGTATCCCATATCGGGTGCCTTTACCAGCACTGTTTAGATAGCACAAACTCCAGGAGCCTCAATTAGTAACTGTATATAGCAAGGGATCCTTCCTGAAACTGACTGCATGATCTGTGCTATTTCCTCATATACTTATCAGCAGCAGCACAGTGGAGCTCAGTTTCAGTCCTCCTCTTGCTCTGCTAAATACAGAATCTGCATTAAAAGTTGCCACTTTCACTTACAGATTGTTCATGTCTCATATGATCCTGTGCCAACCTATCCCTGTCTTTACAAAGGGAATGCCCCTTAGCCAAATGCAGCATTCAGCATTTAGCTAAAGTAATATTGTATAGCCCTTGGACACTCTACAGGCATCCAGAGAATGCAGCTATTAATCAAACTGTGCCAACAGCCGGCAGCGACTATGCTGTCCTCATATTAATGCTGTTTTAACCATGTTATTTTAGTCTGCTCACATTGTGTTACAGAGTGCACACTAGCACAATCCTTTGATTGAAACAGAACAGAGTTGCTGTATTTGAAATTGAACGAACTGCAAGGTTTCTGCATTCACCACCTGTGCTGTCTAGTTACTTGGCTTCCTTCCTGTTCGTGTTTATTATGTTAGTCATGTCCCAATCAATCAGAGTGATAGACACTGAGTTGTATTACATTGCTCAGGCATCTACTCACACAATCCATTCGGAGACACTCTGGTATTGAAAATTGAAATAACTTTTTACTTCAGCACTAATCTTCTAGAAAAACGGTCTTAGAGTCAATGAATGGTCTCATAAACTATTTATCAAATTCCAAGTGCTATTCTATTTACGACCAGACCTACCCAATCTTCTCCGAGATCATTGTTGCTGTATTGCAGTATTGTAAAGGTGAGTTGAAAGCAATTGTTTTGGTTTTCGCTGGTAATGTTGCCAGAGTAAAAAGATTTACAGCACACATCTTATTCAACAACTATCCATGCACTTTTTATTTAGACTACCTATCTCCTATTGTGCAAAATATCACAAGAAATAAATTACAATACCGCAAGTATTGTGACAGATACATAAATGAAGATTGAATGACCAGAGGTTGAACATTTGTTGTCCATTTGACCCCACCCAGACTTTGTTAGGTCATGTCTACTCTAATGGATTTGGCATCGCCCTGGATTGGGGCATTGTCTCCTGGCAAACTCTGGGGTAAATGAATGGTGTAGATTACATAAGCATTGTTACGGATCAAGTCCAACCATGCTGCACTTGTAGTCTGATGGAGATAGCTACTTGAAGACAACACTGCACCCATCCATTGTGCCAAAATGTTGTGCTTCAGGCATCTTCCATGGCCACCACAATCCCCCGATCTCAACCCTTGTTCAAAACTTAAATGCTGCATTCGGTCCCCTGCTGCACCAACTGTGTGAAATATTAATGACCGAAGGGATTAACATCCCCTCGAGATACCTTTCAGCACTGAAAAATCACAATGAAATTCATGCCGATAGTCGCTGTATTGTTTAGGTGTTAAAAAAGGGCAATTGTCCCATTCAGTTGTTCTTTATTAGTAGTAGTAGATATTGCAGTTTTTTAGTAAACAAAAAACTGCTATAGAATGTACTGACCTGAAAAAAATGTTTCAGTAAATGGAATATTAGCCCAGTGTTGCAAAAACTATGAAAAAAAAAATCTGATGGGGCTACTTAGGTAGTTTTGCAATCCAGACATTATAACGCTGTGGCAGAGTGGTTGCAGTGCTGATGTCACGGACCAGGAAGTAACTGAATCACAAACAGTGGATGGGCGGGTGAAGCTGAATGCTATGGCATTCAGCGTATTTATTAACAAACCAAAAACAAAAGATTTAAACAAAACACAAAACAAAAAGGCACAAGGGCCAAACGAATAAACAAAGACTGTTTAGCAGTCGTTTTTAAATGTTGTTTCCTCGCCTCGCTCTCTCCCTCGCACTCTCCTCTGTACACTCAACCAACGCAGAACAGACAGCTGCAGGTTCTTATACTCTGGCCGAGGGGTTAACTAGCTGTTAATTATCTTATTACCCTCGGCCACAGTCTGCATCAGCGTTAGGTAGGATGCATGACTGTCAGCTAGTTAAATAATCAGTAGCTGATCAGTCATGCATCCTCACGAGGTTTTAAATATAAATAATAATAAATACGCGGCGCTGTTATCCGCGCCGCAAACAATAATACAAATAATAATAATGGGGCGGACACTCCGCCACACATGCCCCCTTGTGCGCAGCACACATGGCCTTTCGCCACCTCCCCCTTATTCCCTAAAGTCCCGCTAGCAGTCCTGGCCCAGGAACAGGGGAAGCAAGGTGTCTCCGGGCGCCACGGCGGGATGTCCTCCTCCCACCCCAACAACTGTAGCGCCCTAGTGGACCACGCACAGGCCGCTCCTCTGGCCAGAAAATTTTGGGGTGGTCTCCAGACCTGCCCCCTTCTTCATGGCCGGCAGCTCCTCCGTGGGGCTCCGCCACAGTATTTCCTGCAGCGAAATTGCTGCGGGGAGCTGGTCTCCTGACCTCCCCCTTCTTCATGGCTGGCAGCTGCCCTTCATGGGGCTCCAGCCACAGTATTTCCTGCCGCGAAGTGCGGCTGGGGAGCTGGTCTTCTGACCTTCCCCACTTCTTCGTGGCCGGCAGCTGCCCTTCATGGGGTTCCAGCCATAGTATTTCCTGCCGCAAAGTGCGGCTGGGGAAGCTGGTCTCCTGACCTCCCCCTTTTCCGCGGGCGGCAGCTCCCTTCATGGGGCTCCAGCCACAGTATTTCCTGCCGCATGGCAGGACTGGTAGCGACCCCAGGCAAAACAGGACCCTCGGGAGGAGACGGCAGCAGCAGCGACCCTCGGGAGGCGACGGCAGCAGCAGCGACCCTCGGGAGGCGACGGCAGCAGCAGCAGACCCTCGGGAGGCGACGGCAGCAGCAGCGACCCTCGGGAGGCGACGGCAGCAGCAGCAGTAGCGACCCTCGGGAGGCGACGGCAGCAGCAGCAGTAGCGACCCTCCGGGAGGCGAACTCGGGAGGGGAGCCCCTGGCCATGGAGGCGGCAGCGGAGCTCCACTTCTCCCTCGCACCCTATAACTGGTGGCTCTCCAGGCGATGCGGAGCAACAGGCAGCCCCAGGCGACGCGGAGCAACAGGCAGCCTTGGGCGATGCGAGGCAGGCATCCTTGGGCGGTGCGAGGCAGGCATCCTTGGGCGGTGCGAGGCAGGCATCCTTGGGCGGTGCGAGGTAGGGCAGGAGCAGTCCTTCCCATGACAGTGGAGGTGGAACCAGCAGGCATTCACCCTCTGCTGGTGGAGCTGGGAGCGGCAAGCAGTCCTCCCACGGCGGTTGAGGCGGAACCAGCAGGCATTCACCCTCTGCTGGTGGAGCTGGGAGCGCAAGCTGTTCTCCCACGGCGGTTGAGGCGGAACCAGCAGGTATTCACCCTCTGCTGGTGGAGGTGGGAGGGTCAAGCAATCCTCCCACAGCGGTTGAGGCGGAACCAGCAGGAATTCACCCTCTGCTGGTGGAGCTGGGAGCGTAAGCAGTCCTCCCACGGCGCTTGAGACGGAACCAGCAGGCATTCACCCTCTGCTGGTGGAGGTGGGAGGGCAAGCAGTCCTCCCACGGCGGTTGAGGCGGAACGAGCAGGCATTCACCCTCTGCTGGTGGAAGTGGCGGAGGCAGAGGCAGCTCTTGCTGCTCTGCTCCTGGTGGAGACAGAGGCAGCTCCTGCTGCTCTGCTCCTGGTGGTGGTGGAGACAGAGACAGCTCCTGCTGCTCTGCTCCTGGTGGAGACAGAGGCAGCTCCTGCTGCTCTGCTCCTGGTGGTGGTAGAGACAGAGGCAGCTCCTGCTGCTCTGCTCCTGGTGGTGGTGGAGACAGAGGCAGCTCCTGCTGCTCTGCTCCTGGTGGTGGTAGAGACAGAGGCGAGGGCTCCTCTCCCCCTGGCGCTGGAGACGGCAGCGACGGCTCCTCTCCCTCTGGCGCTGGAGAAGGCAGCGACAGCTCCTCTCCCTCTGGCGCTGGAGAAGGCAGCGACGGCTCCTCTCCTCTGGCGCTGGAGAAGGCAGCGACGGCTCCTCTCCTCTGGCGCTGGAGAAGGCAGCGACGGCTCTCCCTCTGGCGCTGGAGAAGGCAGCGATGGCTCCTCTCCTCTGGCGCTGGAAAAGGCAGCGACGGCTCCTCCCTCTGGCGCTGGAAAAGGCAGCGACGGCTCCTCTCCCTCTGGCGCTGGAAAAGGCAGCGACGGCTCCTCTCCTCTGGCGCTGGAGACAGCAGCACTGGCTCCTCTCCTTCTGGCGCTGGAAACAGCAGCGGGCCCTCCCATATCTGCAGCCAGGTAGTTGAGCACCATGGCTGCGATGTCTGGGAGGGATGCTGGTTGGTGTTTCTGTTCCCAGGCCTCCCAGCGCCCCCATCTCTCGCCCACAGGAGGTTGATCACAGCAGGGAGGGCGACCATTATATCCCTCTCAGGCTCCGCCAGCCAGTCCCAGATCCCCCCAGAGGAGACGGGATTCTTCCGCCGGAGGATGCGGGTCCTCTCACCCTTGCTGGATGCTCAGGCTCCTTCCTCTCCTGCCATGGAGGGGTTGGTCCGTGCCACGGCCCAACCTCACCAATCGCAAGCACCACTCCTCACCCTTCAGGCAGGTGAGGCAGACGTCCAGCGTGGTAAGGACCCGCTGCTGCTGCTGCTCCTGCTGCTGTTGTTGTTGCTGCTGCTTTCTCCTCTGGCTACTCTTCCCCATTTTTTTATTTTTATTATTTTTTTTCCAAAAACACACAAAAAAATACTTTTTGAAAAAACAAACAAAAAACGTCCTTTTCCTTTCCTGGTCCGCTCTTGAGGCGTTGTTTGTCCCACGCAGGACACCATATGTGGCAGAGTGGTTGCAGTGTAATAATAATGGGGCGGGACACTCCGCCACAAACGCCTATTGTTTTGTAAAGTTGGATTAGTGGAGACAGTTCTATCTCAAAGTCTTCATACTTTTGCATCAGTTAAATGCTGCCTAATTCGCCTTGAGGTTAGCCTGTGAAATTCAAAGTTTGTTAATTCACCATACTGCATACCACTGCATTGTTTTTGCCAGTGAATTTAAATATTGTCATTTGAAGTAATATCTTTGGAACTGTAGCTTTGATCCATTGATGAGGCTGAGCGTGTCTATTGTTCGTGCTATAAATTAAAGTCTTAATTAACTGTGTGAAGCAGAATCTTTATAGAAGACGTTGTACCACTGATACAACCCAAGTTGTACCTGCTGAATTTAATTTAATAAGCTATTTTTCTGTCAACTTTCAAACGAAAATGTTTCCTCATTGTATTCAGCATAAAGGATAACTTAGGATAACTCAGGATAACTTTCAAACAAAAATGTTTCCTCATTAAAGACAGGATAAAGAATACAATAAAAGTGTCATGGTTAGTTCAGAAGATACATTATCTGAGGATCTCTTGGGACATATAAAGAAATGTCGAGATCCTGAGATAATGTATCTTTCAGGTAGCCCCTAAAATCCATTTTCCTTGCTAAAGGCTAATTAAATTGGCCCCTAACCTTAGGATTACATTTTAATTCTTGAGCTGCTATTTTTATAGTGGCTTTTAACAAGTATTAAATCATACAAATTAAGGATCCCAGAGTGGCACTCCTGGTAAAGCGGGACCGTCAGGGACTGTTTCTCCTCATCATGCTACAGCAGGCCTTACTGGCCAATTGCATGGTGAAGTCAAGCAGACATATTAAGTTTAGGTTAAGTTTGATTAAACAGGACATAGAACAGGGAAATATCAATCATCATTAGGCTTTGATTTAAAAGTGCAGTAGTTTTTTTTTTGTCACAGAGTTTCTCTGTAGTCTTGATAAAGCCGGAGTACATATATATTTTTTATTTAATACAGAGAAGAAGAGAGCAAAGATTAAAGAATTCTTGGCGTTTGAAGTCTTTTATGCATTTGAAGAACACAAGATTTTGATATATTTTTGAATACTATCAACATTTTTTGTTTTCTTTGATTTTGTAGCTGTCTAGTAGGTGCTTCACGGCAGACATCTAGTAATCAATACTTTTCTTATTTTTTAATCAAATAATTGGAGTACACATTTTATAGATTCTATTGTAGTTCTACTGTATATCTTTTTGCATCAATACAAACCTCCTTCTCAGAACAATTCAGAACTTTAATTGAATTGCCCCAAACCTGCTCTCTTTTTTCTTCTTAGAACAAATCTTGCTGACAGACACTAAATGATTGATATTTTTTTCACTAAAGATGCTGGTGGGAGCTGTAGCTAGCCACAAAGGCCTCTCTTCATTACATGTCAAAGCCTACCTTAGTGAAATATCAAGAAGTGTCTCCAGCTGGGGAGACAGGCTTCTAGTTTCATAAAAAAAAAGTTAGTTCAAAGTTTCAGAAGCAATCTGATGGCAGTATCCCACCTCTTTGCTTAAATGTTATTTAATTTGATTGTGTTTTAAAAAAAAAATGATGCTATAATAAAACTTTCTGTAATTAAATTAGCTTCATGTTTTAATATGTGTTATACTCAAACAGGGGTCCTTTATAATGGGATATTTAAATTAACACAACTTAAAAAGGGAAAGTGTAAAATCTTGTCCAGTGCTCCAGTGCACCGATTGCCTATCCTTGCAGAAATGCCAGTATTATCCCAGTGTATTACTCTGAAGACAACCATTCACAGGACACAGCATTGGCAGCAATGGCAACAAGGGATTTGAAACAAACAGTGCAGTGGTTCTGATATGGTACTGTGATGGTACAGCAACGCAACAGAAAATGTTACCTCTGTGGTAACACAACTGTGATATCAAACTGAAAGGAATGACAGATCTGGCTTTGTTTATTTGTATCCCCAGGTAAAATAGTTTGGCAAGCCAGGTATTTGTAGTCCTGTTCTGTTCTGCCAACAATTTCCCCGTGACTACTCTGTAAGTAGCAGACTTGCTGGTTTTGATATCTTTAAAGAAAAAGTTTATAGTGGCTTTTTTTTTTTTGGCTTTTTTTTTTTTTACGCTTATGGATTTTTTCATAGCTTCCTGTCATCCAATATTTCACTGAATTTTATTCCCACAGCTTCCTCTGCAAGATTTTTTTTTTTGTTCTTTCATATGACATTCTTCCAGATGGCTTTAAATATTAGTACAGCTCTTAAAACTGGCAAACAAACTAATGAAAGAGTCATGTCTTAAGATTTACAAAGCTCCATAGCATTCTGCTTCACATTGCTTACCTCCTAGTTCCTCAGCTCTAACTGCAGTACCTGGACACACTACTTACCACCTCCCAGTCGCTTAACTCAAACAACTAGGCCACACTGTTTACCTCACAGTCCCTCAGCTTAAACAACTAAGCCACACTGCTTACCTTCCAGTGCCTCATCTTAAATAACTAGGCCACACTGCTTACTTCCCAGTTCATCAGCTCAAACTACAGTACTTGTCCACACTGCTTATACCCCAGTCTATTAGCCCAAACTATTAGGTCACACCCAGTCCCTCATCTCTAACCACTTGGTCACACAGTTTCCCTCCAAGTCTTTCAGCTTTAACAACTAAGCCTAACTTGTCTATTTTTTATGTTCCCCAGCTAAAAGGTTAATTTAATAGGGTCCCAAATATGTAGCGGAGGAGGGAGCAACAGCAATGAGAATGTTGGAGAAGACATCCGCTTTAAATTGCAGTGTAAGATTGAAACAGCAGGGGGTGCTCTGCTGAGTATGTGTGTGCTGGAGGGGGCGTTCTGTCCTGTTAAATTAACAAATTGTGAAACCATTTCCCTCCGAGTGGAAGAGAGCTGTCATCTGTCAACTGAAGTAAATTGGCAAGGATGGATGTCTGTCAGATCTCAGAGAAAATAGGAAAAAGAATGCCTTCTGTGCCCCCAGAGACAGAAGCGTTCACTTGTTGTTTTAAATGTGCTAGTTCAGCACAAAACGGCAGTAATTTCAAACTACTTTATCCTCACAGTTCAGCTGGGCTCGCATCTCTACAGGGATCACATTTGTTCATATTCCTAATGCAATTTGTGCCTGTGAAAAGTGTGGGACTGTCAGTGCTAGAGACTAAAGCTCTCTGTCTTTTATGTCTGTCTAAGGCACTGACAGCACAGCACTGGAGACTGACTCTGTCTGTCTGTCTGTCTGTCTGTCAGACTGTCCACAGGAAATAGTTTAGTGCCTGTGAAATATGAGGGTCTATTGTACTTTGTATTGCTTGTTAGGCCCAATGATGAGAATTCTGTTGTGTCACAGAGTGTGTACAATAGTTACAACACGCCCCCTGCTTCCACTGCCGGCATTGCTCCTCTGTAATGTGTGTGGCTCTGGGAGTGACAGTGAGGAAAGAGCAGGCATCGCTGTGGACAGCCAACAAGACTGGAGACTTATTTTTACTGAAAGGTAATCTTCAGAGGCAGTTTGGACTACAGGTTAAGGACTGGGGTGAAGTGTGGTTTAGTGGTGTCAGCTGAGGGACAGAGAAGTGGTGTGGCCCAGTGGTTAGAGCTAATGGACTGGGAGGCAATGTTGCCCTGTGGGTGGAGCAGAGGGACCGTGAGGCAGTGTGGCCTTGTGGTTAGAGTGGAGGGACTGAGAGGTAGTGCGTCCTAGTTGTTTGAGCTGAGGGACTGTGAGACAGTGTGGTTAGAGCTTTATCTTCCCAGCAGCAGTGGAAGACTGCAAAATAACTTGCTTTGTTATTGTTAGGAAGCAAAAACCAAATGGTATTTAGTTATACTGATAATAGTGCATCTGTAAAGCAGATATTTTAACTTGGATTTATAATTCTACAGCTATTTGAACAGGTAAAGAAATATTTTTGAAACAGTATGATTTGATTTCCTCACTGGGTTCTGAAGTAATTTAGCATTTCTGACAGTGTGACTGACAACCATAACTAGTAATTATGAACTCCAAGGGTGTTGTCAGAAAGACTAAGAATTGTAGCTGTGTTTGTTTGACCTGTTCAGACAGTGTTTTTCAGGTAGAGGAAGCTTTTTCCATGCGGTGCCATTGCACATAACCACTGCCACTAGGTTACTATGCATTGGATAGTAAAAAGTGCATTGTGTAAAAGTAATTTAAAAAATCAATAATTAAACCATCAGGACACATGGATGTATCATAGATTTGAAGATAACAAGGGGTTGTGGAGCCTTGAAATTGCTTTTGCAATGATCATTTTTTGACTACACTGATTAAAAAAAAATGCTTACAGCGAACTGTGCAGGAGAATATTAACACTAGTAAGTCCATATGCAACACAGTGCTTTATATGATAGATGAGATATTTTACATGCTGTATATTTTATACAGGGTGATTCTAAAGCAATTTGGGAGAACTACAGACACCACATCATGAGTGTCAAAGGGGGATGTTGGTGTCCACTGACAAAAGGGAGAGACACAGGACAGCTGACGTTTTAACGCCTGAGATTTATTTACAAGATTTACAAAACAGTTGCTGCCGATAGGGTGCCAGCAATGGTAGCACCCAGAGCGGGGAAGAAGAGAGGAAACCACATGACTGTACCAGCGATGGTACCGCTCACAGGCATGTCTACACAAACTGCAGTGTTAACAAATGAAAGACACAAATACAAGATAAAGCACTATGGGAAAAATACAGCAGACATGCGTCAGTGACAGAACATTGGCCCTTTTACATAGGGCAATAAGATTTTTTCACTAACACTTATGAAAGCTCCCCAACTGCTCAATAGATGTCAGTTACCTTGAGATGAAGATGTTATAACTTTATTAACAGCAGAAAGCAACTTTTTCACAAGGACTCATACAAAGCTGAAACCTGGGGGCACATCTTTAAATGTAATATCTGGTGCGAATTAAGTGTTGATGAAAGGTCAGGGACACTGGCTACATTTATGCATCTCAACCCTGACCTGCACATCTCCTGCCACTCAGTCCTGGGCCTCCATCAAGAAGAGACACATTTTACCAAATTGTGTGATGTTTTTTTGTGCTCTGAACTTAGTAAAAACCATCAAATTCATTTCTCTTGTGATGTGAGCACAGGCCTCCAGAGGCGAAATGGCTCTTACATTACTGTAGGCCTTTTTGTCTCATACAGAAGGCCCTTTTAGGAACCTAAAAATTATTAAACAGCTTCTGAAAACCAGTTGAGACCAGGATACAGTTGGGGGTGGATTGCTACATGTCACAGCAATGATGGAGAGACTCGTTCTAACCCTCCTACTGCTGCTGCCATCTGCAATTCTCTAGAAAAGCCATTTCCAGAAAGCCACGACACTTAAACCCTGCCTCTGAATGTGCACAGGGCACCTTAAAACAGAGAGACAGCCGCTGCAGGTCTGCTCTGACTGATATAAAGTTGTTGGACTCCGTCTCAGTTCTAAGCCTGTTGTTATCCCTTTCTTTATTCATTTTATTTATCATTTTAAACAGGCATTTCAATGGCATACATTCCCTGCCATGGCTATGTATACAATATCAGAGCTCAGTAAAATCACCATGACTGCTGTATAAACATGTATATATCCTAATAGACAGACTTATGGACAGACAGACAACCTTCATATACCCCCCATGTTCTGAATAAGAAATAATAACTGAATAAGAAATGTCCTTAGCAAGTTCATCACAATTAGAAAGCAGTTCTTTAGATATATGTAAAACTCATACGATCGTATATATTAGGATAATGATACAATTCTGTAGGTACAAAAATAAAATTTGAACATTCATCAAAGATATTTCATTTAGAATCCTGTATGTTCCTGGGCTTGTAACATTTCTTTTGAATTAAACCTTAAAAAAAAAGAAATCCACATTGCTTAATGTATTTTAATAAACATAGGGACTATTGCTGCCATTTTACAGCTTGTTAAATATGTATAGCTTGGGTTGCATTCCTTTTATAACATGCATCTTCTGTATAAATATACTGTATAAATATACTGTACTATAAATAATACTATAACACAAATATACTTCACGCCTAGTATATAACATATGCTGGTATATAGCATGGAGATATTTTCCTTACATTTGTAAAAGAGTGTGGCAAATAAAGTGGAAATTACTGTAATGTATAAACTCTACAAAACCCTATCCGCCGTTTCTCCCACCTGTTAAAAATACCACACGGAGGATATTGCCTACTGGGCCTGCGGAAAGATAAACTCAATCAGACATGACATTATATTTCAGATGCATAAGATTTCTCTCACACTATCTGCCCAGGTTCGATTGGGGCTACGTTACTCCCCACCAGTGTGATTAGAGATTGTAATCTTTTATCCAATTTCTAATCATGAAATAATATTACATTGTGTGCATTCAATTACATGTGTATCCACACCTGATTGTGTGTCATATAGAGTGCAAAACACTTTCTACTGTTAGACTAGAGATCTTTAAACACCTCTACAGCACAACATGTCATAATCCAATGATCCTCCTGTAGATTGAATCTACAAGTTAACCAGATTGTCTTAAAAGGATTGAACTGAAAGTGTTGGAACCAGTGCTGGAATAATCTACAGATATCTTAGATTAGCACAAATGTTGGATTATTCCACAGATTCCTTTACATTTTGATTTTAAAATAAACCTTTATTTTTTTTGATGGCCCAGATCAGACGCACTATAGATGGACTCCAGTTCTTCAGTTTCACAAGGTTAAATAAAAAAAATTGGAAACAAATGTTTGCAATGCAGAGATCCTTTGGCTTCTCTTTATAAGTCAATTCAGGGTCTGCAAATATTTCAATTACAATGTCTAAAGAATTGTCTTTGAAATATCTGCATATTCCAAATTGAAGTATAAAATGTAAGCAAGGAACTCAAAGATCTTTAGCAGCAGAGAAGGGGAACTAGTTGGCTGGTGGCAATCCTTGAGAGATGATACCACCAGATTTTAAACAACTTACAGATAGTTTCTGTTTTTTTTTTATTTTATTTTTTTTTATTATTTTATTTTTTGTGGCATTTCATTACCTACACAACTTTCATATAAGCCAGAAATAAAATGGCATTTTGTACATTTTCAATAAAGGCATACAAATTAATAATATATGTTTTCTACACATCACTGATCATGGAGCTATAATTAATGGAGAATCTTCAATCAAATGCTTACCTAAATTGAAGGTTTCAAGATAGATAGCTAGAATTATTTTTGACTGTAATTATGATGCACATCACTGTGACATGTGTTTAAAATTCAGCTAGATGCTGTTGAATGGCTGTAAAATAATAAATTGGCTTGTCACTTGTCTATACGAATAATAGCAGGGATTCGTGTAATGCTTCTTACAATGAAACACTGTGTACTGTGTATGCAACAAAAACAGAACATCCAGCTTTTCTGATTGATACAGGATGATCACTCCCTGCATTTATTCCTTGCTTACAGTGCAAACTGAATGATGCCTTTCAGACACTACAATCCACTTCAGCCATAATCTTCCCCCACATCCGTCACCATACAAATATGTAGCGTTGTGTAATGCACGGCTGTTATAGATCCTGACCCCTGTTGGTGAGATGAGGTTAAAAGCTCTATAACCACGAATGCAGAGGAGCTTGGCTGTTATGGTGTAGTGGTTAACATGCTTGCTTGCAACGTGCATGGTCAGCTATTCTCTGCCCTGTTGCATATGTATTAAAGACAGTGGAAGATTTCATGGTTTCAGTTTCGCTCTGGGATCATCGATTCTATACATTTTACAGCTAACTGCTTAAGGCATCATATGCAGTAATTTTTGCTGCAATAGCAAACAATGATCTAAAGCAAAACAGCATGGTAAGAAACAAAATATCTGGAAAATGCTGATGAAGTATCCTTTTCCGAAAAACTTAAACCTGGGTCTCGGACTCGTTGTGAACTGATGTGATCCATGCATATGATCTTTCCTAATGATTTTTTTCTAATTAAGAATAGTCTTGGTTGTGTGTCCTTTCCTTTGTCCTTCAGATGTAATTATGCAGGAACTAACACTTTCCTATTGAACTCCAATTAAGTAATCTGCTCATGACACTTTCCACACTCTCTCATATTAAACCCTTAATCAACATCAATGTGTTGCGAATAGGCACTTACTTTAAAGTGTGACCAAGAGATTTACAAGCAGGCTACGTGTCCGTTGCTGGGAGATTCGCAGAGGACGTGTGTTCAGGCATCACTAGCTGGAGTACACGGTTGCAGCGGTTGAATGTCTCAGTGGACAGGCAAGGCTTTTCTTAAATGAGCAAGATGAATAAGAGACTCAAGTAATTAGAAACGTATCAGGGCAGCCTCACACGAGACAATGGGCATTTTACAACACACATTTAATTCAGCTGAGATACTCGCACACCAATATGAGTGCACAGGAATTGCTACTACAAAGATATATTTTATTACAGCTTGTACTGTTCAGTTAAATGACCAGGGCTTTATTATTATTATTATTATTATTATTATTATTATTATTATTATTATTATTATTATTATTATTATTATTATTAATTTTTTAGCAGATGCCCTTATCCAGTGTGGCTTACTTCTCCCACCCTACAATGTGTCTTTTGATTTTACTGTTGTGTTGTCTGCCTCCACGTATTCTCTATAAAACGTATGTTGCCTTTCTGTGGGATTTCTGCTATTTTTAAATAAGAACTGAAATATTCAGATATGGTTTAGTTTCCTTAATGAATGACTGCGCTTCCCTTCAAATGCAATTGTCCAAAGGGCAACACAAAGGCAGCTACAATAGACACAATTCACTGTCAGCATTTTTGGAAATTGCATCATATTACATCGTATTCTATTGTACTGTAAGGGTGAAACTAGTTTAAAAATGGCTTTAAAAATGATATAATGGCATGTTCCAACTTTATTCTCTTAATAAGCACTGACAGTTTAACCAGCAATAAAGATTAGGTGTAATCTGAACTAGGTCTGCCTTACCAGTCACTTACAGTATATTGCGAAGGTTAAAGTAATATTCTGAAAATGTTGCACTGAAAGTACAAGTGATGGACAATAGCTTCTGTCTTCTTTATTATAGCTGATGTGGCACCACAGGCAAGTGTATGGTTCCTTGTAGACATTGTCTGCATTAAAATTCCCATAGAGAGGAAGAGCAAGTTCACTATTCTGAATAATTAGCTTTCCAATTTCATGAGTCCCTGAGCTCTTTATGCATCCTGATTTCCCCAAAAATATTCTAGTTGTGTATCATGGGCAGTCTCACATTCTAGTTATCTAACTCATATACCAGAATATATGAATTATATCAAGCCACCTTTGAACAGGCACACATGAACATTAAGCAGCTGTATTTGCATTATTTATCTCTGACACAGGGATATGTTGTTATTAAATGATCTATCTTTTTTTTGTGCAAAGACTGGCTGTAGAAGCACCTATGTTCAAATAATTAAAATAAATAATTACGTTGTTTTTGTTTAGTTCTTTTATTTAATATACCAGCATTTTTGTTTTCAAGGCCCACTGTTTAAACGTTGAGCTTCAGTTTCCTGCAGGTGATTTATACATGTAAAAAAACCAAATACATTAGTCTTAATGTCATCACTAACCCGTAAGCATCATGCATCTGACTTCTTTATTATTGTATTTAGTTAGTAAGAGGGTTGATAAATCACGTTAGAGAGACAGCAGGATTTATATGGAATTAAAGGGTTGTAGTATCACTTTTTAGATCATTACATTATAGTCCACTGTCACAAATGGAATATAGTCAAATATATCATCATCCAACATCATTCTCTAAAGGAGTGTTAACCAATGCTTCAAAATATACTTTCTTACCTCTTAGTCATGCTAGCTTTATCTTTGTGATGCTTGTTCTTAATTTAGGAATTTGCTGATTTTAAAGTTTAGAGATTTAGAAAGTTTTAAAACACAGCTTCGTGCCATTATGGGTGAGAAATGGAAATCAACATTTCACCTTGATACTCTGTTCAGGCTGAGACCCATCAATTTTGTATGATGTTTTCCTCCAGTACTGCTTAAGAATTGTACATTCGAACTCAGCTTTTACAGGGTTTAGAAACAAATGGCAGATATTATTAACAATCCCCTGGTTGTTTTCTTGATGTCACACAGTGTCACTCACTGAGGTACTTGGCAGACCTGGAGTCAATTCCAATTCCAATTACAATTACAATTACACAGAACTGTTTGCTGAAATTGCAATTACACTTACAATGCTATTTTGTTCAATTACAACTGCAGTTACAATTATGCTATAGTAATTACAATTAGAATTACACTAAAAAGTCACATAAATCAATACACACATTAACATGTTTAGTTTACGATCAACAATCACAGGTACAAAAACACAAACATAATATATAACATTTTTTTTTCAAACTAGGATCACCAAAAGTGGTTGAAAATACAAGAATAATGATCGAATGACAAATAACTGCCTGATTAAACTGTAATTGATCAATTATATTATACAGTAATTACAGTTACACAGGTGTGCCAAGGTTGAGCCACAATTACAATTACATTGTAATTGCAATTAATTACAAATTGCACAGTTACAATTGTAATTGAGCCCAGGTCTGGCACGAGGTTTGGAAACAGACAATGTCAATACTAGTGTGTCAGGTACAGAACAGGAGGGAATACACCCTAGGCAGTGGTTCAATGTAGGGACCACCTTGGTGTTTGGATTTTTCCCACGGACCATTTGTCACGTATTGTCACAACAGCATTTTGAAACTTCTTTTTATGTGTATATGTATAAGTACATGTTGAAAGTATTTATATAAGGTACCTAACTTAATGAGATTCCTGGGCTTGGATCATCACTACCAGGTCAGCAAGGAATGTGGTCATTTTGCGCTTTGAAAGTTGCTGATGGCACAGTTCCTGTTTCTTTTTGTTTAACAGTCTGAATGCTTTGTAGATAAATGGCATCTCAATTTTGCAGGTTTAATAGTTTTTTTTATTTTGACAAAACCTCCTGACAAATAATGCACTGGGGCTTGGGTCGTCCTCGGTCCAGCAAATGCAAATACGCGCTGGTCCCTGCAACCGTTACCTCGTGTAACAAATAAATCTATCAATTTCTAACACAACTTATTGCACTCTCTGAGTTGCAAACTTTGCTTCATGTACATATAAAAAACACTGGAATACGAAGACGAGGTGGGTGGGAAGCAATCTGAAAAATCTTTGCAGAGTGTACAGGATGTTACTTACCACGTCTGGCGGGCTGTGATGTGTACATTAAACAGGATTGGTGCCACACAGTCGATAGGATTTATAGCATTTAGATTAAATATGACAGCGTCAAAAACAGACTGTAGACATTATTTCCAGAAGTAGTGTTAATAGAATTTCCTTTTGGCATGTAGTCTTGTGAGATATTGAACCTGGCTGAATAAACCCATATATTAACATGGAGCTGAAATCGATCATTCACACTATGGTACAGTTCACATGTCAAGCTACAAATATACTTTTTATTTCACATTAACTTCTGTTACTATATGCAGCTAACCTCTCCAAAAATGGATGTAAATAAAGAGGTATATTCCTATGTCCTTGGCAACACTTGTAGCACATTTTTTATATTGTTGAAAATGAAAAGTACCAAAACTGTGGTTTTAATGTTTTTGTTTAATGTAGTAATTTCAACCAAGTTAGGAATATTTAATGCAGTTTGCTACTTTTATGCAGAGCGAAAAGGCTGGGACAGCCAGATTAGGTATTTTTTTCCTGAACAGTGAAGAATGGGCACAGAATAGAAAAATGTGCATTTACGTGAATACTAGATGTAGATTTTTTTTAAAATAATGCTGGCTAAAGACAAATGTGCCTTCATAATGTGTAAGTTATTTAGTTAGCATTTCTTTCATATTAAAAAGCTTTTTCAGTTAATGCCGGTTTTGAAGGCGATGCTTGGTATTGCATCAAAGGGAGCTGTAATATATATTAATTTATAAACACACCTATAATAATAGAAAACAGATAAAGGGGGAAAAAGCATATACATATCTTCATACACACTAGTGTGTCTGGTACAGAACGGAGAGGGAATACACACTAGTTGGATTTTTTGCATTTGAACAGGGCCTGTTTATTTCAACACACACATTTGGGAAACAAGCATTTTCTGGTATGTGCCAATTACATACTGCACTGTAAGTATGAAAGAAATTCCTGAAACTAGCTGCCTGACAGCTCAGCCTACCATAAAAAAAAATTCCTGGAAGCAAAAATAGAGAAACTGAAAATGCAAATCCACCAGCCGCTCTAGATCTGTGAAACAATGACCATCAAATCACATGCAGTAATGGATACGAGGAGGGCTTGATTTGATTGTGAAATCTTGGGTGATGTGTTTTGGATCACCCTGAACATTAGATGACCATTTTTACCCATTTACCAGCAGTACCTGCCACCTTTTTAATAAGGACACCCCATTATCTGTTCTGTTACCTTTGTATGATGTTTGCAGTAATTCAGAGTGGTTCTTATTGCAGTTATTCAAATACTGTTTTAACTCTATTTGCCTGCCATACAGTTGTGTTAAGATGTGTCTGTAGATACCCCTGAACTCAATGTTGCTCCCAGAGATTAGTCTATATTAAAATGCATATTCCCTATTTTGCTTCACAGGTTACAGATGGGGGCACAATCAAACAGAAGATCTTCACTTATGACGCCATGTTCAACACCAATTACTCTCACATGGAGGACTATCGAAGGCGCGAAGACCTTGTGTACCAATCAACAGTGCGGTGAGTATCGAAATCCTGTCTCAACACTATAATATGTTATAGGTAATTGAACCCCACATGCACTTTACACTGTATATAGAGGACTATGAGTGGCATGGTGTTTTTGTAACACTGTGGACATTTGTACAAGAGACACACTCTCTTTGGGCAGTGGCACTTGGCAATCGAATGGTCAGGCTAGACTTAAATTGCTAAAACACTTTCTCCACAGTGGAAAACATGTTTTTAAAAGGTATTGGGTAAATTGTAATGTTCAATAAGGACCCCAGGGTGTTACGACTACATCTCTTCATTTTATTTTTGCATCACGATGATCTTTTTATGTGCTTAAGGTATCGAAAGACTGGTTCTGGTAGCTTTCAGGGAAATCCAATGTAATACCCTTCCTCTTACAGCTAGAGCATCCCGCAATCATGTTCAGCTTTACACAAACATAGAACTACATAGTTTCATAACAAGAAACCAGTCCATGTGATCGAAGTTAGTTTTTAGAAATGGTCCTCATCTCAAGTCCCCAGAAAGGCTCACCTGGTAAGGGCACGTCTGTTGTGCCGGGTGGGTCATGCAGTCAGGGGAGCGCACGTTCCCATCCTGGTTGTACAAAGTTCCCATTCTTTGCAAGGGCTTCTACAGGGAGCATTGCATTGGTGCTCCTGCAGAGCAGGGAGAGAAATGGCCAGTAATATTAACGCAGACATCCACGGGGCTGGCCTTTGTCCTCCAGTGGCTGGTAGCTTGCAGACATCTGCTGTACAGATCCTGGGTATAAAGAGGAAATTGACTAATTTTCAGTTCTCCTGAGCTGTTGTGGGGATTTCTGCAGTGTGGGAACATAATAGGACATTCGAGACTGCTGAGAAAAAACAGGGCTAACTAAAATTGGTCAGACAGCCTTATACAAAAACACAGTGGTCAACAAGCTTTCAAATGTCTGTATTATTAGTGCTGCAATGTACAGGCTGCAATGATGCATAGTTGAGCATTTAATACAGATCTTATAGTTGACAGATGCAATGAGTCTATTTTTTATGAGGTAGGCAGAAGCATTTCTATAGAAAACATCCCCATGGTCACACAGTGGTAACAAAGTTGTAAGCTATTCTGATTAGGGAAGAAAGGCCTCTTACTATATTAACTCTTTGCGGTCCTAAATCTGAGCAGGTCCGACATTGTAACATTCCCGCTCCGGTCCAATGTCGTAACCTGTCCGACATCATCAAAAAGGCATCATTCACAGGTCCCTAGTCGTTTTTTTCTGTGGAAAAAAGCAGAGAAAAGCTTTCAATGGCCAAGAGAAGCTGAGAGAAGTAGGGGAAAGACGGGAAAAAAACTGGAGGCGATCTTAGCAAAATGCATAGTCCCTTCATCACAGAAATAACACAGACATAAACAACAAAGATGGCTGCTTCCGCATCCAGCACTCACAGAAAAACGCAGACATTTGCCAAGCTTTTTGAAATGTTATAGTAATAGAATAATGACTTGGATAGCATTATTGAGGAGTTTGGTGATAAATCGACTGATCAGGAGATGATTTATCAGTATGTACGACTAAGAGGTATGTGATAAATACAGCGAACACATGGTGGGGCAGGGCTGGACATGCAGTACTGAGTGTCATGTTGATAAACAGTGCCTTTTAAACCTGTTTTACTGTGAATAAAATTACTTTTAAACAGAGCATGTAAAATCAATTGGACCTGAAGAGCCTGACAGGCGCAGAATTCTATGGACCGCAGGGTTAATCATCCATAAAATCTATCCACCTATCCATAGTTATCCCTGTATTACAGTTTGTGGCTGTTGCAGTCCAGGTGGATTCTCTGGTAGTGGAAAATAATCAAATCAACCCCTAAGTCAAGTACACAAACTAGATGAAGGCACTAACCAAATGTTTAATCAATGAATAGCCTAATTAGCTTTTTTTTGGTTTATTGCAAAATGCACAGTTCAATTCAACTTACTGTTTAAAAGATCTAGGTTTCTTCTCTGCTGCCACATGCATGTAACAAACCAGGAACGTAAACGATCTATCCAATAAACACTGCTGTGTCGGATAGTAATGCTTTAGCAGAGGGAGTCCTGGCACTCAGTGTGTGAAATTGCTGATAGCTCTTTGGAAGATGGCGCTTTGCAATCCAGTGGTCCATCTAAACTCCATCTAGAGTTAAATTCCTAAAGGAAAGACAAAATGGTTTATTGATCTATGCCGGCTGTAGGTTTTCTCAGCATCTGCGTGTGTGTGAGAGAGAGAGAGAGAAGGATAATGCTAAAGTCAGATCTGTCCAAGACTGGCCGGGCCCACAGACCAGCAGTCAGAGCCAATACGTCTTAATACAACTCAGCTCAGCATTAGGTCAGGGTGATTAGAAAGAGTGCATGTTGGATAGAGTAATTCTTTTTAAATTGTTTGGTAAAATAGTTCTATAGGACAGGCTTTGAGGCCATTTCCAAAGTTTCTTTTGGAATGGACAGCATTCTGGAGTGGATCGGTGATGGGACTGTAAATGCACATTGTGTCTGCTGGTGTGCCATGGTAAAAAGTGTTCTTTATTGTTCTTATAAAAACGTTTTCAACATTTTACAACTGTACTCCATAAAGGTCTTTCTGCACTATACGGTGAACAAATGTCCGTCTAAAATAACATTACAGATTCTTATTAAGAAAATGGCTTTTAATTAAAAATCAATTGTTTTTATTCAATGATGCTCAAACAGTAAGAAATCAAATGCATACACCTTAGATTGACAACATGTTCAGTATTCTTTCCCCTAGTACATTTGGAGAAAGGCACAGAAAAGGTTGAGCAAGGCAGTTTTCTGAACACTATTTAACATCTTGAGTGAAGCACCAATCACCCCACCCATTGTGCCAGCATATCGTTGCACAGTAACATTGTTTTATTACAATTCTTCAACCATGACTTCATATGCTCAATCATAAAATCTGAGGGGGAAGCCATAAGAAACTCATTCCAGTAGACAAATCTTTCAACACTAAGGCTTGAAGGCAATGGCACGCTTTATCATTTTACCTCTGATTTTTGTTTTGTTGTCTTAAACACCAAAATCTTCATTACCACTGTCTTACTAAATTGCCTACACAGTCTCACAATATTTTAGTAGCTGATGAGATAATGATGTGCATATCCTCTTTTAATTTTTTTTAAATTTTTTTATTTATTGCTTCTGCAAGCTACAACAAAACCAGTCATTCATAATGTCCCTCTGCTGCAGGTACTAACAGGAGCATGACTATCTGATCGAGTGACAGGGTGACAAGAAATTAGAAGCTTTAGGAAACGTAAAGAAACAAGGTCTATTGAAGTACAGGACACAGTAGTATAAACTATGGATGAATATCAGTATCGCTCTTGCAGTGTAAAAACAACATTGTTTATTAGATAATAAAAACAGTTAGAATACGCATGCATCACAGCATTTTAACTTGCTTGGTTTTGACTTCAGAATTAACTTAAGGGATACCTGCAGCTGCCTCAGTTTTGATGGACATCTCTCAACTGGTGCTGAGAGAGAGGCAGGGAGGCTGTTAGACTGCCAACCCCTCTGGTGAGACGGAAAATTAGGTAGAGGTTGGGGGGAGAATGTGGTAAACTCAAAGCACAGTGGTAGGTTTAAATCTACCCGGTTTGAATACTATTGGTAGCTAGCAGCCACTGATTGAAGGTTGACATGAGTGTGGGAGTTACTTCCTCAGTCCAAGGTCTGCTTCACTTTTGCTGATGATTGCAAGGATTTTCCTGTCATTAATTTTGGCAGTATTTAATATTTTACCTGCCTGAAACTTTGCTATGCATAGCTTCACAGTCACATAGCAATCGTATTTAAAAAAGAACATCATTGAGTGACACTGCCTGCAGCTTTAACTAAAGTAAAAAAAGATTGTTTTTTTCAGGTTCCTGCTCCCCTGCCATCAAACTCATTACTGCAGCTGTTCAGAACGTAGCCAACTCTCGCTGGATTTGAGAGGGGGCTGTTGACATATCTTGACATCAAGGACAATTGTTCTTGTTTAAAATAAATCATAGCACTTTAACTGGGTCTACCTGACTCCATGTTCAATTGTTTCTGACATATTTTGGCTCCTCTAAGAATATTGATTTGGCTTCTAGTTTTGTGTACAGCAGATTGTATTCTAAATTGTATATTAATTATGTTTTTTTTTAATTTTAATTTTTTTTTTTTATTAATCCTTTTCCTGAAATTGTGTAACCCATATCTTGCCATTGATTCTATAAGTATTTTTCCAGATAGGTATTTCTGTATTTCCATGAAAATACGATATATATTCACAATCTCACTTGGGCACGGCTTTTCTAATTTCTCCTGAGTTCATTCAAATTCGTATGTGATTGGAAAAAGCCTAGAAGGGTTTATAATGATGAGAGACCAACATAAGTAACTGCTTTTAAATAAAATAAAGAATATTTTATTTCTTTCAATAGATTTCACTGCTATGTTCCATTGGCAAACTAGTAACTGTGACGTATCCTAATTTACAAAGCTCTTAAAAATTGTTCACTTTACCCGCAATTTAGAAAGTTAAATTATGTTCCTTCGCCGTAGGAATCCCCACAACAGCTCAGAAGAACTGAAGGTCCTTGGGCTCCTCCAATCCCATGATCCAGTCTCTTTACACCCAGGCACTTTGGGCTGCAGTCCTGGTTGAGTGTTTTGTAGTTACGGATGTTTTGATCTCTTCTCTTCAGGCTGCCAGAGGTCCGGATCTCAGATAACGGGCCGTACGAATGCCATGTTGGAATTCTGACCGCCACGAGGGAAAAGGTGGTGTTGGCTTCTGGGAACATATTCCTCACCGTTATGTGTAAGTAGTGGAAACGTTTTAATAGGTGTAGTCAGGTACCATTTGTATCCTAAAGAAGTATCCAAAATTTGGTTTGTGACTGCCATCACTACCTCATCAATCAGCTGTGGAATAGGGGTGTGCTCTTTACTCGTACTTGTACTTGTACTTGTGCTTTTCAATGGCAGTCTATGGCCTCGGTACACCAGTACACATGCCAGCGCCCTGGATGAGAGGAAAATAATCTTCCAATTGTTTTTTAAAAATAATTCAGTGTGGAAGTTAATTGCGATTGATTGGTACTCAATTGGAAACGTGAGGGAGAGATTTTTTTGTTTTGAAAACAACACATTATGAATTGGATACCTGCCAATAAATACTTCTTAAAGAAAATAACGAGTACAAGTAATTCTGCACAAACCTGCTATGGAGAGAAGGTGCTGACGTGCCTGTATGTGGCTCGAAAATGGGAACCTTTGCTGCCAAAAGGCACAAGAGTGACACATTTTTCCTAAGAAAAGCAAAATGTCACCACTTAATCAGAAGTCAACCCCTAGTATGGAAGGATTTGCAGGGAACAAATGAAGAGATGGGAAAGGGAAGGGTAGCTGCAAATCTCTTCTAGTTACTTTGGACGTCTTCACATTCAAAGGAAAAAATAATGGCCCATACTGTCGCGGCTAATTGCCAGCTAAGCTGAAACAGAATTATTCATAACCTATTACTATGCTGAGTTCACTGAGGGGGAAAAAAAAGAAGAAGGAAAAAGAAAAGTTAATTAAATGGGAAGCTCTGAGAGAGACAGTTTTAATTTTTTAAAGGGTCTCATAAATAGGAATTTCATTTTTAATGGGCCCCTGTCATTTCTTGACCAAGGATTGTATTACTAAGTTTGATAAAAGCCCAGTCTCTGTCTCTCCAGTTGTGATCCTGTTTCATAAAACACGACACCGATTGCATACACTGAATCACTCTTTAGCAGACACAGTGACAGGACTGGAAAGCTCAATGGCACATTGAATCATATTTGTACTATTAGATTTAGTACCTTATGTAATGAGTTAGGACAGGAGAATTCAATTTCTATGCCAAATGCAACATAGTCTTAATTGTGAAGCAGTATTAACTGAATTCACTCCCTGGGAGGTGTTCAGTTTGCTCGCCACACATTGACTCTCCAGTATATTAACTGTATGTGAAATACATTTGCATAACGTATGGTAGCCCCGGATTAAAAATAGGAATGGCATGTCTTTTTGGTAACACTAACACTTAAGTCTCTCTAATAACTGTGTATTTTCATAGTAGTTACATAGTAAATGCATGCGTACTTACACAATTACAATGTTATCACGCATAGTTACAATGTACTGAATGTTTAAATATTTTTGCATAATATACATAAGTGCACAATTGTATCAAGAAAGGGTTAGGTATAGGATTAGGTTTAGAGTTAAGGTCGGGACAGGATTAGAGTTATAGCGTGCAAAAAGATTTATACATTAAGTACATTGTAACTATGCATAATAACATTGTAATTAAGTGTAAGTGCACATGTATTTAGGAAGTAACTACTATGTAAATACACAGTAATTACAGACACTTCATGTAAATTGTTACTGTCTATTTTAACACTGTATTAAAGAAATTCCTGCTTTTTATCATTCTGCGCATTTCCTCGTTGATTGTCCTGGTTTAAAAAAATGTATATCTACATTTGGGAAGCATGTCTTTAAAAAGTTCCGAGAAGTTTCATTTAAAAACAGCAAGATTTAAGAGGAGTCATTTTTAATATGTTCATTCGAATAATGTATTTTCACAGTATCATAAACCTCAGTACCATGGCACGTAAATATTTTAAACTGAGAATTTCACATGTGGAAAAGGACACCTTAATAATGAGCCCTATTCTAAACACTCCATTCTGAGCGTAACAAGGTGTGAACCAACAAACATGCACAGCTCAAACAGTCACCACTATGCAAAAGAGCCAGCCGGTGTAGCTCTAGAGCTTTGTAACCTCATATCACCAGCCGGCAGGGGTTCATTTGTAAACAAAAAGTTACTTAATTATCTTATAATTAAGGAAGAGGGATAGCATTTTTGTATCTAGACCTAATGTACTGACCTTGATCTGCAGTAGCTTCCATATATGCTTTAAGTTCTCATCTGCTTGTGGGTTTTGTGCCTTATTGTCGGTGTTGAAGTTTGATGTGCTGATTTGTTTCCAGAGAACAAAATATATGTATCTTTTTAAAAAGCAAAAGGAGTTTTAACTAATTTATAACTCATGTTTTATTCATAACTCCAGTTAGTAATTTAAAATATCAATTTTGACTAAAATGTAGTTATTATTTTCAAACAACATGTATTACAATACAAATGAATGAAATGTTCCAGGAAATATATATTACAAGTTTTTCATTTTTAATTATTATTATTTTTTTATCTCTGCCATTTGTTTTGATCAAAGGAACAAGTTCAATTCAACTTGGTTTGATATTTAAATTGGTTTTCATTAACCTGGTAAGATCTTCCTCCTCTTTCAATAACTTGCACAAATACCACACAGATAGTTATCCATATTTTACATAACCCATCAAACGTGACCTAGTTGGAAACCATGTCTTTTACAGGAAATCATCTATCTTTGAAATTGGTCTTAATTACAGTATATTTAACTCCAGCTTTACCAGACTGCCACTGTGATTAGAAAGGTGAAGCTCATTTATGGAAATGTAAGATGTAGAGATACAAGAATAAGATATCCAGTGGCTTATCCAGCAGAGTGCATGGGAAGTCTTATGATCAGGAGCTTGCTGGTTCAAATCCTGATTGTACTGAGTTGTCTATCTTGGCTGCATTGGCCTTAGCACTCCTATAGGTTTGGAAGAAGAAACCGGCTGGACATAGACTTGCCTACCGTGTAAAGCTGGATCACATCCGTTGCTTAGGTTCAGCAGGTGATTCAGTTGGCTTGATAGCAGGACCAGTCCATCTAACTTACTAAGGAGGGTGCGGTGGTGAGGCAGCATTTGAACTGAAAATTTCAAATTGAGATAAGAAAAGAAACATGAGAAGGATTTTATTTCATGAATACTACCCTAACCACCTTGCTGCACAATATACCTTTATTTATTTTTTTGGCCATTGAGGATATTGATGCACCTAAAACCCTCTCACACCAGAGTAGCTCTGCCCATTTTAAATTTTGGAATCAGTTTTAGGTTTTAGTTTCTCCGAGGGAAAGCTGTATTTCGTTATTTATCCTGTTTAATATTGGTCAAACTATAAAGCTATGGATGCTGAAATGTAGGGGAACTGTCTGGACCATTTTTGGTGCCACTGTTTTGTTTCTTTTTCATAAGGTCAGGTCTGAAAAGTGCCAGTGCACTAGATGAAGACTCCAAAATTCATCCTCCTAACCTTTTCAGTGAAGTTGGAGGTAATTGAGAGGATGCCCTTGAACCAGCCAGCTGGAATGGTATTTATATACACAGAGAGACTGAAGGAAATAAGCTCTAGGTTAGGCAATTGGGGAGTCATTACTCTCTCATCACATAAAGTGGGGATTCGTTTCAATTAGCCAGAATTTAATTAAGTGGTATATATTTAGCCATTCATTTATTAATGACGGCTATTAATATAACCGACACATAAATACTCGTCAGGCCTGTGCCTGAGATCAGAACTGAGTTTATCGAGGCCGGCACACATTCACAGATTGTTACTCGTACATCTGCATGCTTAAGAGGGTCATCTTTCTTTTCAGCAGCTAAAGTCTATGGGGGATTTTTAGACAGCGCTGCTTGCTTTTTAATGAATTGCTTGTACATTAAAAATTGGATTGAAAATGGTGGAGACTCACGTCCTGGATTGAAAACGGTGGAGACTCATGTCCTTAGTCATCAGGGTAGTACAGTCTAATTGCCCTTGTCGAAGAATCGTGATTATTATTATTATTTGTTTATTTAGCAGACGTCTTTATCCAAGGCGACTTACAGAGACTAGGGTGTGTGAACTATGCATCAGCTGCAGAGTCACTTACAACTACGTCTCACCCAAAAGACGGAGCACAAGGAGGTTAAGTGACTTGCTCAGGGACACACAATGAGTCAGTGGCTGAGGTGGGATTTGAACCGAGGCCCTCTTGGTTACAAGCCCATTTCTTTAACCACTGGACCACACAGCCCCTTATGTGATGTCCAAACTGTACCGGTTAGTTAGGTCTTCCGATTCCCCTTATACCCAGGAGGTCGAAAGTGGATGTTGACGAGCTACTGTCATCTGGAGGACAAATGCTACCCCTTCAGGTGTCTGCTTGAACTCACCAGGGGCCCAGCCAGTAGGGTTTGCTGTACCGTGGTGAGGAGAAATGTTGGATTTTGCCTCCCTAAGCCGCTGGAGTCTCAGGGCCAATGCAACACTCTCTATGGAAGCCCCAGGAAAGACCAGCAACTTTGTACAGCCAGGATGCGAACCTAGGCTCCCCTGACTGCATGACTCACCAACCTGAATGTCAAGGCCTTTTTCACTACTATCCTTCACCTGAATTCAAATCCAGCTGAAGTCCTTTGTGAAATCACTTTTCAAATCATATAGGAAACTGCATCTTTAACTTGCTGATGCTTGCTCTAAGTGCTTCCCTGCAGTCTGGAAAGATATGTGGTGATGATTATTGCCTAATATAATCATAGCCTCTCTAGCATCAACATTTTATAGCTCTCCATCCATTATTTTGTATCAAAGACGTGGCTGATGACTTTACAAATAATTTCTTTATCATATAATCAATTGCTTTCTGTTATATAGTTTGTGTCAGAGTTTTCTTTTGTAATGAGAATTATGCCACTTTTTTGGATTAACTTTTGTCATGTAAGACTTTCCTTCACATTCTGCAATACTTTTTAAATCCATGTCATTAGAATTCATATTTAAAGGGATCAACTACATTTCATTAATATTTAAATTCTTACCTGTTTAATATGCTATTATGTGTGTTCTGTATGACTGTAAACTATTGTTACAGCTTAGATTTTGATCAATATGATTTGCCATGACTACTAACTATTCCAGCAAAAACTGCATTTGAAATTGTGGGAAAGCGTATTAGTGTTGCACAGCATTTATTAAAGAACTCTTCTCCCATGGACTACTGTTCACAGTGCAACGCTAATATGCTTCCCCACCTCAGTTATGCACAATCAGCCATGTAGAGTCTTTTCAATTTTTTTTTGCTGGAATAATTAATGAGCATGAACAAATTGCATCTCAGCAAAACAATAAAAATTGAGGACACACAGAATATTAAACATAAGCAATAACATTTAGAACATGCAGATAGCATAAGAGTTTGCTTTTAGTCTTTAGTTTTATTTCAACTGGTTTATTACATAGATTTTTCCAGAACACCGCACTAGATTCAGAACGTTTAAAATGCAGCTTTCCGTACCTTATCACTTCCTGAGATGTACGTAGGTCACCCTCACTACCAGGCTGGGGTCACGTACTGTATCAACACTTCTTCGCCTTCTAAAACACCAGCTTTTGAAACACAAACAACTTTATAAGAGTGTATGCCTTTCAGGCATTGACCTTGGTCTGTCTTTTACATTGTGAGTTGTGTTTGTCAAGCTTTCATACCTTTCTTCCTTTCACTTCCATCTCTCTCGGCCCCTCTGATGTGTCGCCTCGTCCTCCCTTGGCACTCTTCTCTCTCGATCAGTTGCGAGCGCTTCTTCTGTTCCCTTTGTGTTTTCTCCCTGGCTCGTTATTTGGGTAGCATCGTGGGAGTGTGATTTGCTTCTGGGGAGACAGCTCCCATAAGACAGCGTCCCACTACTTCCTCCATGCCTTTTAATACACAATCATAAATGTGATGAATATAGTGTTCCAAGCAAGACTTAAGTTTTGCACTGATGTAATAGCTTCAATAACATTTGATTGGCAGTAAGTCTTTTTCCCACTCACTGTGTTTAAACTAGAATAGTTTGAACATTATGCATCAATTTTTAATGATTAAAACAGAAACAGGTTTATAAGGCTGCAATTCAGGCATGTATGATGATTTATAAACCAACGTCATGAAAAAAATCTCTAACAGAGAAAGCATGTATTTTTGTAACACGTCACCACTAAAATGTACATTAGTAAGATGTTGGGCTCATACCTTTAAGCTCAGGTCTGAAGAAATTGATGTATTTCTATTTTACTGGCTGTAAGTTTAAAGAAAGGGAGCTGTGTAGTTGGCACAATATTGAAAGATATTCCAGGAGTTATTTTATTTTCACAAAATGGTGGAAATTGCATTTTTGGCATAAAGGCCTTCAGAAAGCTAGTAAGAAAAAAAAGGAATATTGCAGTATTGGGTTCAGTAAAGAAAAGAGCAGATTTAACAGACTCCCCTGGAGGTTGGCAAGAAAAGGCCACACTAAACCTATTGTAAATTATAAAAGCTTAATTATACTGGTAATTTAGTACAGTCGTTTTGTGCTTAATGAACCCAAAAGGTCATTGCCTAAGGATAACGCTTACATCCTTGGATTTTAGTGCTATTATAAAACACGACAAAGGCTGATTATTATTATTTGGGATAGTGTGGCTCTCGCCTGTCTAGAAGGTAAGATGTTGCATCTGTAAAAGGCTAGCCAGACTGAATGTCAAACCAAAGTCTACTTGTCCCACATGAGATACAAAACTTTTTGAGTTTTCCCTTTTGGCATAAAAAAAAAATCAAACTGATTTTTATTTTTAGTAACCTATTTATTCTTTCACTAAGACAAGAAGCTCCAGACTCCAGGAGCACGTTATTTTCTAAATGTCAGCTCTTCTAATGCCATGCAGTTTGTAACGCAGTTTATCTGTCAGACCACTTTGTGTTCATTCTCACAGTGTGTAGAACTGAAGGGACTTTTATCTTAACTAAATACTCTCTTTAACTCTTTCAACACTGCAGACCTGTTTAGAGGTCAAGAAAAAAAAGTACTACACTCAAAACAGCAGACCAATAAAACTAAGCTTGTGTAGGGGCACAATGCACTGATGATTTCACACTGCAAGTGGACAGAACTGTTACCCTCTGGAGGTTCCAGAGTGGCTCAACTGGTGTGCAAGGTGAGTCATGCAATCAAGGAAGCAGAGGTTCACATCCAGGCTGTGCAGAGTTCTTGGAATATCCTGGGGATTCTAGCTGTGTGCTCCCACGTTAGGGCAGCACTGCTTTGATTTTGGTGAAATGACCGAGGAAATGAAACAGTATCAGAATTCCTGAGAATAAGGCATGGAAACAGAGAACTAGCCTAGTGAAGGATCAGATATCATGTATAACACAGGATTCTTTCAAAGCTGAACATTTTACTATTATTATTATTATTTGTTTATTTAGCAGACGCCTTTATCCAAGGCGACTTACAGAGACTAGGGTGTGTGAACTATGCATCAGCTGCAGAGTCACTTACAATTACATCTCACCCAAAAGACGGAGCACAAGGAGGTTAAGTGACTTGCTCAGGGTCACACAATGAGTCAGTGGCTGAGGTGGGATTTGAACCGGGGACAACTTGGTTACAAGCCCATTTCTTTAACCACTGGACCACAGCCTCCTAACCAGCCTCCTAATTTTAGACTTTAAGATTCATGGATTTGCTTTGTTAGTGGCACAGCTACAGTCTAACTACAAGATGCAGTTTGGACAAGTTCACTACACTCAGTTCACCAGCTGTTTTTCACAGAGGAGTATTTACTCAATCAAAGTAATTTCCGTTGCCATAGGGATTTTAACGATAGGTAGGTAAGATTGATGGAATGCCAAAGGAACACCTCCAGCAGCCTGGAAACAGATCACTGTCTCCAAAACCAACAAAATAAAATTATTCCAACCTTGTGATCAACAGACATCTCCGTTTTCTATGTGAAACAGAGTGTGCTAGGGAAATTGATTGCTCCAGACCCTTTACAAGACGACCTAGGCAGTAAACAAACAAAAAAGAAGCCAGGCAGGTTTTAAACACTTTTAAAGTTTGCCTGTGTGTTTTCTCTACCTATTTATTCATCTATGCTGGATAGCCTTTTAAGACAAGCATCTTGCCCCAAACACACAAAGGCCATAATAAAAAAACATCACAGGACTATCACTTAACAATAAATAACTTACAAGGTTAGAAACAAGATCACAGAGGTGTATAAAAGGTTCTTCATCTATTTTTTAAGCATAGATAAAGTGGTTATTTGAGTTTGAGTTAGGAAAAAAAAGATCAAGCAGATACGATATAAAATAATCTAACACCAACGAATGACCAAAAGGTTTCTTAAGCCTGGAAAACATTGACAGAGTCTTCATCCCTAATGATCTGAAGAATCGATTCCCAAAGTTGAGTCAACAAGGCTGCCAGCATCCTGAGAGCAGGGACAGGGAGTAGAAAGGATGTACCAGTGCTGGCCTTTGCTGGAATTTCCAGCAGGGTTAGTTCCTATGTGTGTTTTATGTATTATTTTGTATTTGTGTTATTATTATTTGAAACGTATTGTTTAATTTGTATAAAGCATGTTGTATTTTTATTGTTGTTTTTGCAGCATGGATGGGGTTAAACTTCCCATCCATGCTAACCTCATGCAGAATGTGATCGTCTCCAGATTGATTGATTAATTAATTTATTATTAATTTGGAAATGGTCACTTGTATATAAACCCGCAGCTTTGGCTGATCGGGAGTGTGTGTTCGGAGGCAGAACAAGGGGGTAAAGCAAAGTAAAGCTTATTAAATATAAACAATGCTACTGGCGTGCTGGTTATACACCAGCACAATGCTTGTTTGGTTTGGTTTCGTGTTTGTTTTGTTTGTCTGTTTTGGCCAACATGTCGTTTATTTTGGGTAAGTGTTCTGTTTTGTTTAAACCATTTTATTTTACAATAAACCGCCGCACCAGCGCATTTATTCATATCCCAGGACTGTTGTCTGTGTCCACTGTCTTCGGGTCACACTATGTAATGGAACTGAATAAAGTCAGACATGTCTATATATCCACCGAGCTGAAAGATGATGAAAAGTACTCAATACTGTATCAACAACACTACCTCAAACCCTATAAGAATTAGAAATGTCACAGAAAGGCACGAGTGATGTTAAAAACTATTTAAATGTTAGTTCTTCTTTCTCATTAAGGATAATCAGCAACACTAATGCTCAAGTTAGCAAAAACACCCACACAGTCCCCAGGATCTCCTGGCATCTGTGTTTGAGTGTAAGCCTCCAAAACACTGTGAATACTGGAAGGGATGAAACAAGCCCTTGAAAGCTTGACATGAAGTCTAGGGCTGCCTTTGAGGGGGCGATTTTCAAAATTTAACTAGCTGCAATAAAACAGACTTTCTGAAGTGGAAAATAAGAGTTGTTGAAAGAGAAGAATTTTGAAGTGATTGACCTGTAAGGGAATATACAAGATAAAACACACAGACAGACAAGCTGAACATAGCAAACATGTATTTTCATTTTCAAACATAATATATGGTACTACAGTTGGATAAAGAACGTTTTTAGTTTGCATGATACATCTGTTACACTTCCTAGGTCATTTCACCTCAGACTGAAGCCAAAAAGGGGAAGCAGCTGGTTGTTTAGTGCGAGAGCACTAAATAAAATTTAAACAGTCCCTGGCTACTAAACAGATGTCTGAGCTGTTTACTGATTCATCAAAACCAATGCTACTCAGAACAGAAATACAATATATTACAGCCAACTTCTCCCACAACAGTTTTCATTACATAAACCCTGAACAAAAAAACAAACTGCATACAAGCAAAGTTGTAAAAGATTTTTTTTAAGCTGAAGGGCAGCGTCGTGGTTCTGCCGCATGATACCATGGTATTAGCACAATTATATATATATATTTTTTTTTTTCTGGAATGGTTGCAGATATAATTGGTATGGGAAACTTGGCTGGACTTTCCACTTGACTGAAATAAGCTGTGTTTTTGTGCAGTAAGCAGAGACTGTGGGCAAACTGAATTCCTTTTTTAGCTGAGAAAGGCATTTTGGAAAGGATGAGTTCATGTAATAAATTGAGTATTTTATAGTTTGTATTTTTTCATTATGCAATAATCGCATCATTCAAGATAATATAGAACTAACTTAACCCTTTCAGGGTTTTATGTCTAAAAAAGGTGTTTGTGAAATTAGTTCAGATGGGATATACACAGCCTGGCCAGTTTATTAGGACCCCAGGTCTCCTCCTAATTGAGCATATTTGCGATGAATTTGAAAAACATATTTGTCATGAATTTCCTCTGCCTACCTCTTCTTGTATGAAATATTAATGACTGAATGAATTAAAATCTCTCAAGACACTTTCAAGCACCTTGTGAAGTCTATGCCCCATCGGCTCACGACTGTGATCAAGGCAAACAGTATCCCAACCCAATATTAATTACAGGCTCTTATATAGTGACTAGACAGTGTATACTGCTTTAAAAAGGGGGGCTTTTTCAACTCATCTTAAGGGAAAATGGAAAGTCCATGCCAATGGCACTGGCTACAATGAAAGTTTTAAATAAAACAAAATGTATGTTAGTATTTTGGAACATTACCAATTTCATTTTCTTTTCACAAGAAGGCTGAATTAAAATCGTAATAAATGTGGCCCATTAAACAAGCCCACCTCCCTTCCCTCCAAATGAAATATATGAATAAATAAATAAATACATAAATGAATCAAAGTTCTTCCAGCAATGCCTACGCCATGTTGGTGGCCTCCCTTTGAAGCGTTATTAGTGCAAGCCTGCTCTCATATCTCCTCGTTCCACACAGAGTTCTCGCCTCCAGCCATAACAGCCTGGAGAGGTGACAGAAAAAAATATGTGCTTTAACTCTTTGCTTACTAAGAGTGAGCCAACCTTCCTCCTCTGTATGTCTGACTTTACAAGGGAAAAGTGTTTGGTCGTGTCAGCTTCAGGGGACAACCATAAGCTACCAAAAGAGAGGTCACGGATAGGGTAGGGTTACAATATGACTCCATGTACACTTAGACAGTTTTGGCTTTTCAACTCACATCACAATGCATACCAGAATGCACTGGGGTGTGAGTTGAAAAGCCTGAACTGTCCCAAGCTGTCCTTGTGTTCATGGAGTCTTATGGTAACCCTAGGATAGGGTGGATATGGTAACTCACCCCTAGTAGAAGGGTAGTCCCCCAGTCCAGGGTGGGGTTGAGGAACAGAGACTGAACCTCTTCCTCACCCTCAATAGAAGGATGGTCCAAGCCCTATTGCCACCATACTATAAATGAACTTCCTGTTTAGCATATATAAACAGGAAGTTTCACACTCACCGTTTAAGGTAGCTGTCAGGTGGGGTCATTATACCTTCTGCACAGGAAGTGAATGTATATTGTGGTGGCTAGATAATTGCCTTCACCCAAATAGGCAAAATTGAAGCCTAGAAAACAGAACGGTTTACAGCAAAAAGCTGACAACATGTTTTGTTAAAAATAAAAAACACAGAGTTCTATTAGTGGCCAAGTGGTGTAGTTGCAGCTTCTTTAGTTTGGGATTTTAACTTAAACCAGGTTAATACATGCAGTCAATCAATTTAAATGTTTTCTACACACCTGTCCAGATTGTGTATTTATTATTTTCTGTGCCTGCAGGAATAAACCCTAGGTTACTTCAAGCAGCAAAGTGGCCTGTCCAATTACCATACAATTATTAGAGCTTGCATTACAGATCTAAAACAATCTTTGAAACCAATTCATTTCTACATACAAAGTTATCTGAGTAATAATACCAAGCCCCAGCAGTTAAATGCCATCAGTGACTCACAGAGAGTTCTTAATTTATTCTTAATATCTAATAGGTTTTTCAAATGTAAATGGTCTAGTGAATCTAAAAGCATATTTGAATCACCATGGGCAGCACTAAAGACAGATCGCTGGCAGAACTTTAAATGAAAAGGTGCCAAGAATAACCTGTGAAACCTTAAGATTTACAGAAAAGTTTGAATAACCATTCAGTATACTGTTATAATCCAGGGTGTTTCCCTGAAATTGCCTAAGCAGAACCATCAGCAGACAACAGCAATATCAGCAATGTTATCACAATGGGTTTGGTACAAGTGTTGCATTAGGGTATAATGGTGCTGCAGTAGATTGCACCTAGTAGATGTAAGAAATACATTGGTCTGGAGTACTATATGGAAGAAAAGGAGTTTCTTCTTACACACATGCCAAGTAGTTCTTTAAAGACAAGGTTAGAGAGACAACCCCCAATAAAAATGCCTCTAGTTAGGAGAACAGTAGTGATTACTGGTGTGTTAACATTCGGGACAGGACAAAGCAATTTTGTAGACTAGTATAAATCTATGTTTACATTTGCTCATGGCCATAGGCGGCACATATAAGCCTCCCCAAAATAAACCCTCACAAGAAATTGTTCTGACCAACACAAAAATATTTGTGAGTGAAGCAGGTCTAACAAATATATTTCTATGCAACCGCCAGACCGCTAGGGCAGCTGGGATATCAAAATCAACACTGTAGTACAGGATTTGGTTGGCATTTCAATGTCATTAGACATTGTTTGGCTGGTTTAATGTCAATTCTTCCCGCCAATCTGAGCCCCCTATACCGCTGCTGGAGGCAGCCGTCGAAAACTCTGAATCCTTTTCACTCAATCCCTTGCCTGGAACATCCTCTTCACAATTTCTGCATTTATTCGAATTGCTGTTATCTATACAAACAGCTTGATCTGAATCTGATTTTACAGAACTTGCGGCAAAATATTTTCGTAGCATACTGTCTGTTTTCACGCACCACCGTTTTGTGAGAATTTGATAACTGTGACGCTACAGTCAGAACATACTTCCTTCGATTGTTTGAACAAATGCCACCTTTCAAAACAGTGTTTGTGGTGCCAGATTACTGTTTTTCTAATTTGCTTAAATAGGCTTAAAATGCTTAAAACATGTACAAGCTAGTGCTATGTTAAACTCCATTTATTTGGCTGCCTTATGTTGGAAAAAAACAATGTAAAATATTTACAGTATGTAGCATCCCTGAGTGGTTTCGAGGTCTGTTTTGTGCTATAAATTATTATACAGTACAAGTTCTCAAAAAGACGCAGGAGAATGAATTTGGTTTACAGCTTTTATTTGTGTCCGTCAGTCTGACTATTTTTCAAACTCAACAAAATGAATGAAACGTAGTATTCAGACTCACTAATAACACAGTAATAAAACAAAAAATAATGCAAGTCTTAATTATATATATGTAATAATTATATAATGTGTGTGTATCTTACTGTATCTTACTGTACATCGTTGGGTTCAATAAATGCAGGGGGAAAAGTGTGGAATAGCCTCCCCAAACGAAAGACTCACACACCGCTTATGCTCCTGGTCATTAAACTGATGTATGTCCCACTATCTGTGGGGACTTAATGGCTGAGACCCAAATGTCTTTAGGGAGCGTCAACCAATTGTCCAGTTTCCCCTAAAGTGGGAAGAGGCCAACTTGCAGCAGATTGTGGTGAGTGCCCCTCACAAACAAATACCAACTTAGCCAATCGGGGTGGGCAGGGATGGTATAATGAAGCCCAGCTGAAGCCCATCTGCCAAACTGCAAATTTAAAATGGCCCAATTGCACCCGATATACTGGTCAGGTAATGAAGAGGTCCAGGTGGCAATGTTTGATCAGTAAAATAATCAGATTTATATAAATTCCTGTTATTTCTTGCCTTGATAGAATAAATGCAAATAACATTTTTAGTTTTAGTTTACATGTAGGCTTAAATAAGTTTAAACAGATCCGTCGTCACTTCAGTCAGGACCCAGTGGTTGAAAATGGGCATGAGTTAATAAGCCTGTTAAATAACTATCTAAGGAGAACTAATAGAGCTTGATAGAGAACACACACAATGGGGTATTAAACAGGTAAGAAATTAAATATTTGGATAATATCAATGTTAAAATGGAGGCTGGCTTCTGTTACAGCAGAAGATGCAAGCCATGGTATGAAATTAATTACAACTTATGGCTATCAGGGGTAGGGTTGTTTTGTAATATTTTACTATTTCATATGTTTGATGCTTTTTCTGTGTATTATTCCTTCTATTTGAATTGTGTAAGTTCTCAATGTAAAGGAAAGCGTGGGTGAAGTTACTGATAAGGACATTCCTTATTTGGGTATAATTAGGGCTTCTGATTTTTGGTTTTAACTGATAAAAAGATAAAACACCCTGATACACAAATAATGTAATCAGTGCATAGCCAAGAAACACCAGAAAAACACTGGAAATGGTTACTCAGTTCATGTTGAATTGACCTCTTTCCCCATGAAAAAAAAAACTTTTACAAGTGCAGTTGTATCTCGCATTGATTCGTTCTGAATATTTTAAACCCAAACCAACAACTGAGTGGTAGTAAATTCCTATATTTCTATTGGAGGATTGTAACACGCTTGTGAGATTTAAAATGAGATGTTCATGCTCGTGAGATTTAAAGCTATATTACAGTACACAGACATACTCGTGTAAAGAAGGTACTATTGAAGTGTGCAAGTACTGTCGAGTATACATATTGTGACAGAAAAAAAACAATAGTTGCATAGAGTATATAAAAATCGAAAGCTACGAAAAAAAAACGATTTGCAAATATAACAAAAAAAAATAGCTAGAAATAAGCACAGACAAAAGAAATGAATAAAAACCAGAGCTGGTAATGGTTAGTAAAGCATTCTCTGTTTAGAAAAGCATTCTCAGGGCACACTCAGCTCAAAACAGAAAAAGACATCATAGGTGCTGAGGAAGAACAAGAACATTTGACTCATCAGTGCAACTGAGAAAGGGAACATTGGGCAGTGGAAATCAGCTTAGGTGCTTGCTTCCAAGCCTGGCAGATAGACACTCTGTAAACTACTGGAGGGAGAGCATTCGATGGTGTTCGATCCTCAGTCACTACCTGTTAAATCATGTTAAGGACTTTCCAACAGTTCCTTATTATAGGCCCTGTTAACTGTAGCCCCATTAGCTGAATAATACAATATTGCAAATCTGTTCTATCAACAAACTGGCGGTTGTCCAATTTGTCTAAAGGTTGTGTGACAATAAACCTCTCCCCACCCCCTGGCACACACACCAGTGTAACATGATTAATGTGCTCAGTAGCTGGGGATGCTCTTAAACGTGACGCCGGCTTTTGTCTCTGCGTGTCTGCCCTTTCCCTCCCTGACAATTCAAAGACTGCCTTTCTCTCCAGCACCCCATCCGTCCCTCCCTCCATCCCCTGGTACAAATCGTTCTCCCAAGGGAGAGCTATAAAGGATGACAGCTCAGTAATAACATATGCAAATGAACAAGGGAATGCAAATGTTAAAGACACAATGGAGAGGTGATTAAACGCACTTTAGCGCCTTTTATCTCTGTACCTCGGCCGTCCTGGGAACTGGATTTCAAAGGACAAATTAATACAGTGTGAGCCGTTTGAATGCCCCATTTCTCTGGAGAAAAACTCTGTCCTTCCTGATTGTTTTTCTAGTCTCCTGCATTCAGTCTCGGGTTGATTCATTTGACCTGTCTAATGAAAAGAAAATCTCGTTGGCTAACAAGTGTTCCAATCTGTGCAAATATGCCACCTTACCAATAGAGAATATAACTTTTAAAGCCACTCTCCCTGAGTCACTTGGCAACAAATTCACATTGGCTGGGCTGGGGTTGGGTGGCAGGTGCCATTTGTGCTGATATTGTGCTGGTACTGGACCATGTTTGAACACTCTGTCATAGTGAAGTTACCAGTTTGTCACACTTCGCTTTTCAGTTTATCTATGAACCAGTTCTGATAAAACAGTAGGAACTAGGAATGGGCAACATAATATTTCATGTATTACCTGTGTTGTGTAAGATGACTCTCTCTTGCTGTTTCTGCTTAGGTGTTAATTCTATCTACGTGTTCTAGAAAGAAATGCTTCTGCAAAGACTCCCAAAGGCTCATTGTTGAAAAGCGAGGTGGGGAAACACATTAGCATTGCACTATGCTAAGAAGCCTGTAGGTGAATTATTCTGCCCTGAAGCCTAATTAATTACTTTTCAGATGTGATTGTTAATTAATAACCAAATAAACCTCTTAATTGCACAAGGAGACTTATCTTCATAATGTGACCGTTTCGAACTAACAGGTTTCTTTTTAATTAAAAATCACTATTTGCTAAAAAGTAAATCATTACACCTTAAAGAAACATTTTGTACCTTTGCAGTGTGGGCATTCATTAGCAGAAGTATCTCTTCAGAATTTCAGGTCATGGAGACTGACATATTCATATGTTTTGACTTTTGATTGGTTGGGTAAATGAACAGAGAAAGTCTGCCCCACATGTCAACTTCTATTGTGGCCCTTAGGGGCGCAATGATGAATGTGACTAATATGTTCAAGGAGGAAGCATGGATAACAGCAATTAAGAAAGAATAGCAATTGCCTTTTGTAGATTCATCTTGAATGCAAATACAAAATACTATTTAAATAATTAAATCAGAGATGGTATAATGCCTCTCCTATAAAAAAAATTTAAAAAAGTTCACTCTGGATCCAAGTTTAAATATTAATATAAATGTCACAAGATTTAATCCCAAATTGCTTTATTTTAGATGCTGTTAAATCATGGATGTAGAGAGTAAAGGGAGGACCGGCACAAATCTAACTTAATGACTTAATGATAAAAACAGTAATGAGAAAAGTTTGTGAGGTTAGTATAAGGTTAGGATGTGTTAGCTACAAAAGACTTTCAGTGACCTTCAGCATCTTATCTGAGCTCCTACCCCTTGAGATCTATAGCTTCCAATGTTAAAAAGACAGAGAGCACCGGCTTCAGTATCCACTGACGTCAGTCCTTCACCCCTTTTCTGTCCTGTGCTTCATCTGTTGACATACAAACCGAGGGGTTCAGCTATTTAACATTGCCAATAACCGGCTGGGACGACTCGCTCATTCCTGAAACTTGCCAGCTTTCCAATTTCATTCACAACAGAGTGACAAGCAAGAATTACCCTGTCAATTACAGAACCTCCTGTGGGGAGAGCGAGGAAGGTTCTTTAAAGACACAAATGGCTGAAACATTAGTCTGCTTGAATTGGTTTAGATTTACCGGAGAACGTACTATTGAAAGTTAAAAACAGGTTTACTAAGCTGGACTTACTTTCGGACCACGTTAATGATATAAAACATCCACAAAGGACAAAACCAATGATAGGACAAAGGTACCAGGATGCAACTTGGATACTGGTTGCCACCACACATATTTCACCCTCAAGACATAAGTTTCCTAATAATTTGTCAATGGGCACGACCGCATGGAGTGCAGGGTGGGTCATACAGTCAGGAGAGCATCCTGGCTCTTCAGACTTCACTGGAAAAAGAAAGAAAGAAAGAAAGAAAGAAAGAAAGAAAGAAAGAAAGAAGTCCTCAGTAACCTTTAATAAATCTGGAGATATTTATGGCAAAAGCAATCCTCTGGTGAGTGGTTTTCTGTGTAACTCAAATTACCTTCTTCATGTATACACTCCCTCCCAGCAAGGGCAAGTGGCTCATTCATTTCTTTAATTCCACAAGCTGCACTCCACTCCACTCCACTCTACACAAATACACCAGCCTCACTGGAGCACTTCACCATAGCGTGGTGTCTGGAAAAAAATTGCAAATGAACAAGTCTGGAAAACTAAACAGGAAACAGAATCCAATTTTTAAATTGTGGCCATCATCCCTTTAAAGGAATATGGCTTTAGAAGGAGATGTGCTATCACCTTCCTCACTGACAAGCAGGAAAATTAAAGAAAAACAATAAACATGTGAATGTGACAAATCAGGAGTGCTGTTAAAAAGCCATTAAATGTCATTTCGGTCTTACTTGCTCTTAGA